>JAPPVO010000017.1:72224218-72729601 GCA_030407325.1 Camellia japonica | reverse complement strand
AAGTCTAACTTTAAGCTCTTGGAACGATTTTTCACAAGTCTCACTCCATACAAATTTGACCCCTTTCCGCGTCAATCTAGTCAAAGGCGAAGCTAGCTTGGAGAAATCCTTTACAAACCGACGGTAATACCCAGCCAATCCCAGAAAGTTACGGATCTCAAAGACATTCTTAGGTTGTGCCCAATCCTGCACTGCCTCTATTTTGGATGAATCTACAGTCACTCCTTCCCCGGATACCACGTGGCCTAAGAATTTAACCTTTCTTAGCCAGAACTCACACTTCCCAAACTTAGCATACAGCTTATGGGCTCTAAGCAACTCAAGCACCACTCGCAAGTGTTCCTTATGCTCCTCCTCAGAAGGTGAATAAATCAGAATGTCGTCCACAAAGACGACTACGAAGCGATCTAAGGACTCTTAGAAAATCCAGTTCATCAAGTCCATGAACATAGCCAGTGCATTGGTAAGCCCAAAAGGCATCACAAAAAACTCATAATGGCCATACCGCGTATGGAATGCTGTCTTCGGGATATCCTCCTCCCTGACCCTCAACTGATGGTAACCCGATCTCAAGTATATCTTAGAGAAGCAACGGGATCCTTTCAACTGGTCAAACAGATCATCTATACGAGGCATAGGGTACTTGTTCTTAACCGTAACTCGGTTCAATTTTTGGTAATCTATGCAAGCTCTCAAAGCCCTATCTTTCTTCTTAGCAAAGAGGGCCGGTGCTCCCCAAGGTGAAGTGCTAGGGCGAATAAAACCCTTATCTATTAACCCCTGGAGTTAAGTCTTCAACTCACTCAACTCAGCTAGGGCAAAACGATACGGTGCCATGGAAATCGATGCCGTGCCAGGCACTAAACCAATAGAGAACTCGATCTCTCGATGGGGTGGTAAACTAATAAGATCATCGGGAAAGACGTCCGAGTACTCATAGACCACTCTTGGCAATTCAATCCCGGTCTCATCACACTCACTACCTATAAAGCTAGCGAGAAGACAACTAAGCTCACTCCGCCCTCACAGATCATACATCGGTGGTAAAACTCTACCAACCCAATCTCCCAAAAAATGGAAACAATCTCCGCTCAAGGTACATACAGTAACCCTATGACGGTAGCAATCTATAACAGCTCGGTATGATGATAACCAGTCCATATCCAAAATCACATCAAACCCAGACATATCCATCAATACGAAAGAAAAGGGAAGCCGACGATCGGCGACCTCTATATCACAACCCCGACACCCTTGTTTCAAAACCATCTCGCCCTCAATAGGTGATACAACACAAATAGGAGATGCTAACTGCACCAACTCCAACCCCAAAACAGATGCAAATGCAGAAGATATAAAGGAATGCGATGCACCCATATCAATCAACACATTAGCAACCGAGTTGCAAAACAAAAAGGTACCTCTCACAACAGATGGAGCCGGTACAAGGTCTGGTGCTGTAACAGCATACACGCGCCCTGTAGGTCTCTGATCCACCTGCTCACCTCTTGGAGCATAAGACTGTTGCACAGACTGAGTCGAAGAGGCTCCTTGATTGGCCCTTGAGGCCTGAGCTGACTGAGCTAGCTGATAACTCTGTGTCTGTCTCGAACCAGATGCACCAGATGTGCCACCTGACTGCGGGCAAAACCTCTTCAGGTGCCCCGCTTGCCCACACTGATAAAAGTGAGCGGCTGACCTCTGCCCTGACTTTGGCCCAGAGAACAAGCCGAAGAAGAACCTGCTCTCTGCCCTCATCTCCTCTGCGGGCGAGCTGGAGACTTGTGGCCCAGCTGACCACATTTGTAACAGGTGATGTCTCCCTGACCGCCTCTCCCAGAACCTGAACTCGGTACCGGAAAGGTAGATCTTGAATGCACTTCCTGGGACTGCTGAGGGTTAGAACCCCTCGGCCTCTTGCCATCCCCTGGCCATCCTGACTCCTCTTAGAGCCCCTCATCCTCTCCTCCTCAGCATGCATAATGGTCTCAAGATGGGCTGCAGCCTCCAGTAGACATGCCCGAACGTCACGGCTCCGCGCGCGAAATGGCCGCGAAATCCGTTTTGTTCTCAAGCTACTACAGTTCGGACTCAATGTCACGGTTCTGAATCTAATCTCGCAAAGTGCAATGCAAGATTGATAAATCACCAAAGAGTCCAAATCTGGCAAATCATTTTGGAAAACTGATTTTAATAAAGAAGTGCCAAACATGGACTGCTTTGCTAGATACAGAGTCGCCACCTAAATATTTTATTTTGGGAGAATTTAGGAAACCCTGACTCATGCCTAAGGCCACGTGTCCGTCATCACCAAAGTTGCCTCGGTTCGAGAACTTGGGTACGAGAGGGGAAGGTCATGCAATAAGCACCCCTGCTCGCTCTATCAAAGATCGGCCTGTACTAAGCATGATATCTTGTTTTTGAAAACACATGTGTTCTTATTCCAGTTATTAGCTAGCTTTACTATGTGATGCGTACAGCATACAAGCATAGACTAGATCGCCTAAGTTAGAACAAAACATCTCATGTTTGTTTGTTTGAAAATGGTTTGAAGGTGCTACTCGCAAGTAGGCTAAGACGTGGATTTGCCACCCTCAAGTGGGCTTAAGAAAACATGATTTTGCCACTCTCAAGTGGGCTTAAAACTCGCATTTCGATGAATTGTTCCAATTCAAGTAATCTAACCTTCATCCACAGGCATTCAGGCAGTTAAACACTTAAGCAGTTAGCCTCATGGCAAGCATGCTATCATGGCAACACTCACACTCATGCAAGATGCTAAAGCATAAACACTTACCTAGTACTCCGAGCCAAAACAACAGCTAGTTAGAAATCATGCATGATCCTAGTTTATGTTAAGATGGTTAATGTAGCACATGCAAAAATGCAACTACAATAGGCTCGGCTATTCTAAAATGGCATATGAGATGCAACTTGATAATCATGTATTCAAGTAGGAATTGAAATACAATGCAATTAGTATGATGCGCCGAACCCGGTGCATGCAATACAGATGAATGGATGCAAACATGCGAAGCATAAGGATGCTAATCAAAACATGACCTAGAACTAACCATCGCAAGCGGTTCAGTAAAAGGGAGAAAGACGTGGGGTTGGAAGACATTCACACACTCACGCACACTTATTACAAAATTCACCCTCTCGACGGAGGGTCTGAATAGATAATACAAACCAACTAATTAACTAACTATCCTAGCTAATTAATTATTACAAAACTCTTAACTAATTGAGCAAATTAATTAAGTTACAAAACAGTTAAAGCAGCCTCGAGAAGAGGGGCATATGCATGCTCGATCAGCTTCGCTCGGAAATCCGTTGCCATGCCTCATGTTGCCTCTGTTTGCAATGTTTTGCACCTTTGAAAACTGTGAAAATCTCTATGATGCTTCTGAACCACCTCATGGACACTCTGAGAGGCCATCGGCCAAAAGATATTGCCATCGGCCAAGGGAAAGGGGTCATCGACCACTCTTTAGTCTATCGGCCAAAAATTGTTAGCCGATCGGCACTCCAGATAGCCGATTGGCCATCTCTTCCTGCAAACTGCTCCTTTTGCTGCAGCAGAGGACAAACAAGGGCATGGCAATTCATTTGCAAGATAATGTTGTGCAACTACACCCCTTATCATGTTTGGAACTCAAAGGAGTGTGATGTTCGACTCTCGAGCCATCAATCACGCATTTCGATGCATGATGGCCAAAGAGGCCGAATTGCACACATCAATATGGAATGAATGCACAAAAACACACAAATGCCTCACACTCTATCATGTTGGATCAAGAGTGTCGGCGACCGAGGATTGAGGCACGTTTCGTCACTTCAAGTACGAAACGTCCCTCGGTCCTCGTGTTTGGTTTGACACCCCAAACCAAACACAATGCAATGCATGCAACATGGAAAAGCCATGCAATGCAACATAAGCATGCCAAATGCAATATGACTCAAACATGCACACAAGGCTAAGGTAACAAGCATGCCAAATGCAATGCAACCTAAACAAGCATGTGACAAAATGCAAACTAGCAAGCATGCAAAATGCAACCTAAACATACAAACATGCATGGCATGCAAAGATGGACAAGCATGCAAACTAGAAAGCATGCAACAACATGCAAAGATGGACTTAAACCAAAATGGGCAGACCTCAGCCATGCCCAAATCAGTGGCCAAGATGCAATGAAAATGAAGACAAAAGCACATACAAACATGCATACACTTTGGTTCACAAACAAGGCATGAAGATACCAACTCTTAAGAGCACTTAAAGAGTGAAAGGTATGAACATGTGACAATACTATAGGCCTTGAAATTAAGCATGGAATGATGCCAAATCAACCAAGCAAAACAAGTATAGCATGCAAGAAAGCTCAAAGCTTGAAGATAGAAAAAGGACTCACACCAAGGCTATGCAAAACATGAAGCAAATGGCCTAAGCAAACCAAAACAGTCCTAAAGCATACCAAAGTGAGTCTAAAACATGCATGGACCAAAGCCAAAACAAACCAGAACAAAAGTCCAAAAGGCATGAGGTATGCAAAGCTAACAAGGGGTGTTACACTACACCTATTACAACCAAGCATGGTATGACTCAAATGAAAAACAGAGTTGTGGCATTTCAAAATAAGCCCAAAAACCCACTAAGATGGCATCCCAAAAGCCTAAGTATGATAGCATGCACAATGATTCATTCTTGAGGCATAAAACACCAACCTCTCAATACATGGAAAAGGTGACAAATGTGAATGCATGACCACACTATATGAGCTGAAATCTCATATGAAATGATGCCAAATCATGAAAGTGGTCTAGGCAATGCATGATAATGACTTGGACACTCAAAGCCAACAAGCTAGATTGAACCAAGGCTATACAAAACAATGCATGCATGACAAAGACAATACAAATTAGAGCTAGAGCATGGTAAAACATGACTAAAAGCTTCTTTGAGTTGAGCCAAAACAAGAAAGAATGATGACCCAAATGCAAGATGCATGCTAGGGCAATAGAGAGGATTACACTACAAGTGCATGATGCATGTAAGAGGCTACCAAACCAACTTTAGACAGAGGTATAGCATGGAAAAATAACACCAAATACTTGCTGAAATGGGGCCAAAACATGCTAAGCAAACATGCTACTATTATGAGCCATTTATACTAGCAAATGAGACACAAGGAGAGAGGGGTGTCCCTCTCCTATTCAAGACTCCAAAACCACCTTTCCACCACTGAAAATCCTCTAGATTTCAGTGGTAGAAAGGTCATGCAAAGGCAAGAACAAGGGCCAAAAGGGATGGCTCAAAACAAGGCGAAACAAGGCCTAAGAGGGGGTAGACTACCCCCAACACGAAAGTGACCTTAAACAAACATCACAAGCATGAAAAATCAGAACTTTTTATAGTTTAGAGTTAAGCTTAAAACAATATGCAAGTAGGTCTAAAAGCAGAAGCCAAAATGGGGGATTAAAAGGTAGTTGACTCACCCTTGAAGAACACCTTCAAGAACACAACTCCAGCACTCTTCTCTGATCAAAACCAGTCCAAGAACTCCAAAACCAACTCCTAAGGACCTCAGCAACCAAAGGATGGTGTTCTAGTAGGTGTTTGTGTGCAATAGTGTGAAGAATATACACTTTTGGGTACAAACAAGGGCTAAACAAGAGAGAGAGGTAAAATATATATATATAGAGAGAGATATAGAACTTGTATATCAAATTTCTAGAACCTCTGGAAAGGGAGGAGGGCCTCCCTTCTTATAGAATTTCAATTCTCAAGCTTTAGTCTTGAATGCAATCCCTCCACACACGTGTATGGAGGATGAGAATTGTGCCCACCAGCTGTCACAGCTGGCAGAAAATATCTGCAAAAAGCAAATGGAAAGGTCTCGGCTCAAAAATATGGTCGATTGACCAAAAAGAGTGCCGATCGACCAAAAAGAGTGCCGATCGGCCAACACTTATGGCCGATGGCAGAGAAACAAGGCCGATGGCACAATGCCTTAGCCGATTGGTTGAGGGGATGGCCAACAAGCCACAATCTTCCCTCAGAAGCAAAACCACAAGTCCTTGGTCCACAACCAAGCACAAAATAGACAAGTTGAGAGATCCTAAGGCAAGGCGCGCAGCCGAGACCTTCAGGAACTCAAAACGAACACGAGCATGGATGATCATCGAGTGTTCAAAAGATTACGTCCAAGTCTTGAGGACGATCAAAAATGGGGTGTCTATAGTTGCCCCTCTTTGACAGAACTCGAAAGTCATAAGATGACGGGAGTGAATGTCAAAGCCCAGAGACGACCCATTTTTGACAAGGCCGAAGACTTAGACAAGCCTACAAGATAACAAAGAGATGCGCCCGCAGGCAGGGGCAAAATGCAAAGGACTTGCACAATGCCGAACATGACTTATGATCACGCAAAGAGAGCTGTAATGAAGCATAACATGCAATAGTTTAAGCAAGCGAATAAGAATCAAACTACATTTCATGCAGAAAGGATGTAAGAGAATTATGCAATTCTCACTGCGTCTCACGCGGAGAAGACTAAAAGCGACTATCGAGGACACCCGGAGTCTCAAACACAACATCTCTCAACGTATCACACGCAAGAGAAGGGAAGGAGGACAACAATTCTCAGTGTATCACAAGCAGGAGAAGGGAGGAGCATCTCTCAGCGCATCACGCAAGAGAGGAAAGGGAACAATAATTCTCAGCGTATCACACGCAAGAGAAGGGAAGGAACAACAATTCTCAGCATATTACACGCAAGAAAAGGAAGGAGCAACAATTCTCAACGTATCACACGCAAGAGAAGGAAGGAGCGACAATTCTCAGCGTATCACACGCAAGAGAAGGAATGAGCGACAATTCTCAGCATATCACAAGCAAGAGAAGGAAGGAGCAACAATTCTCAGCGTATCACACGCAAGAGAAGGAAGGAGCGACAATTCTCAGCGTATCACATGCAAGAGAAGGAAGGAGCAACAATTCTCAACGTATCACACGCAAGAGAAGGAAGGAGCGACAATTCTCAGCGTATCACACGGAAGAGAAGGAATGAGCGACAATTCTTAGCGTATCACACGCAAGAGAAGGAAGGAGCAACAATTCTCAACGTATCACATCGAGCGCGCTGGGGTGTTTCTAACTGAAACAAAACGAACTCAAAGGACAGGAAAGGTCTCACTTGGAATTCCTCTGAATGAACTGCACACACAGTACCGTCTGGTTGCACTAGCCTCAAATGAACTGTACATACAATATCGTGCCCTGCATAAGGAAGAAACTCAACAGGTATAATATGGTAATAACACATGTTGAACGTTACGTCAAGATACAATTCCAATATGAAATAAACGCGTGCATGCTCAATGCAAGCGAAGAGATGCGTAGCAATGCAAGTGAAAAGTGCACAACAATGCACGTGAAAAGTGCATAACAATGCAATGAGTAGTGATGTATATTCCATGTAATATTATGGTGCACATTCTATGCGAGAGGGAGAAATGCACATTCTATGCAAAACAACAACAAAGATGTATGCTCAATGCAACATGTACGCCCTACGCAATGTAATTGTGGATACATATCCGGCACAACATGCACATGTTAGGCGAACGTGATGGCGCATATTCTAAGCGACAACGCAACACGCATGTTCCACGCAACGACATAGAGATGCCATATTCAATGTAAGCATGGTAAAGGCATGTTATTCATAATATTGGGATGCAACTTCAAAGCAAGACGAGGCATGCTCAATGCAAGAACAAGAAGATGTATAACAAGTGCACGTATTACAAACACGACAAAACGTTGTAATGCAACATATTCAAAGCAATTCTCGGGCAATTCTTAAATCTTGCAATATACAAAAGGATACGAAAAAGGATACACCTCGTACGTATCGAGTGCCGCACACGGAAGACGTGCCGCACACGGAAGACACGATTCAAGGTTAACACGAAGGCCGGTTAATCTTCAAAAGTGTACTTTCTTGCATTCTCTTGAGAGATAAAGGTACCAATCAACAAAACTGACCCAAACAAGGGCATTGGAGGTGCATCGACCACAATAGGAGGCCATCGGCCATCCATCGGCCACAAAAGGAGCTTATCGGCCAACAATTTAGCCGATCGGCTAACAATTTGGCCGATCGGCCAAAAATGGCAATTTCGGGGCAGTTTTGACATTTCACCTCGGGTCTTTAAATATAGGGCCTCAAACCCTATTCTTTCACTTTTCCTTAGTCGAAAATTAGTGCTCTCTCTCTCTAGGTCATTCTTCACCCTTTAGATCCGAGCTTTTCCCTTGTTTTCGAGCCTCTCGCGACATTCGATTCGCAAAACCCTCTTCGTTTTACACACTTTGAACCGAACGAAAAGCATTTTCGGTGTCACCTTCTTGATTTCCACTACTTGGGGTTTGTTTCCCCCGAGTTTACCTTGATTTTCGTGCCCTCTTCCGCACTCTGTCATTTTCTTCCGTTTTTCACCCCTTGGGGTTGACTTTCAGTTGACTTTTTGCATTCTCACCCATTTTCCATATTCTCGGCCATTTTTGCACCCTTCTCGAGATGACGGACGATATTCCATGAGGTGGGACTCCCCCAGAGATGGATACGGACCCTGAGGTCGAGCTTCTACTGCTGAGTGTTCGACCGTTCGACTCGGCGACATACCGACTGGCGGTTCACATACTGCCTCCCGATAGCATCCGCCAGTTTAGGAGCTATGCGCAAGGCACGCCATTGGAGCTCTTGCTACGCGAGCCAGAGTCGCATCTGTCCTACAATGCTGCTGAGGTACACTCTTCCCCTCTTTTACTTTCTGCAATATAGATCAAATATCTTCGATAGCCGACACTGTTCTTTAACTGATCATCACAAACACACTGATACATCACATGCTTAGTTCACCATGAGCACACCTACGCACGATATTTGTTTAAACTCGAACACATGCATACACACTGCATTTTTATCAATTCTGAACACATTCAAACACTGTATTTCTAACACTGCTTCGCATCTGTTTGTCTTTGAACACAGGGAGAATCCCATGCCCTCCGGGGGTATAGGAACACCATTGCCCGAGGTTGGTACATGGAGCTGCCCGATGCGGTCTGCCACATCGTGGATTACACGATCGGCTGGGACTCTGACTTCTTCAGAGACGAGGGCAACTACACCGAGTTCAACCAGGCTTATCTCATGCGGCTTTTGACCGGTGCTTGCCGAGTCGAGAGAGAGAGACCCGCAGCGCCAACGGCAGGAGCATGAGCATCGAGGGCAACTCAGGCCCGTAGCAGGAGTGGGTCCCAGAGAGGATAGGGAGTCGGGTGGCCAGAGCTGCCTACCACCATGACATGTCGAGGACAGGGTGGGGAGACTTATCAGATACCCATCACTCCTCCTCTGGCTGATCATGAGCTTGTCGGAGTTCGCGGCTCGACCCTAGTATCTACTATACTTTGCATTCTGTATAGTCATTTCATTTCATTTGATATCCCGCAGAATACTAATGACTTCAAACACTTTTGCAGGCTTCGATTGAGTACATTGGGCAGGCCTGGGAGCTGACAACCTTGGTGATAGGGATGCTTCAGAGGAGTATTGACCTGTTGACTATCTACGGCATCCCGGTGAGTTCTTTCAACCTCGGTCTCAAGACTCTGCATAATCTGTTCCATACTGATCTGATACACCACCTTGTCAATACGGCACTTGATACACAGCATTCACATACCACTCACGACACTGATATACTGTAATCATATACTGCTCACGGCATTCATACATTGCTCACGATATTCATACACTGTATTCGGTATTCATACTCTGCTCACTGCATTCATACACCGTATTCGGTGTTCACACTCGACTTTGCATAGTATAACTGATGCATTTGCCATTTGCCCTTTTCAGGCCCCATTTCAGATACCGGCTGCACAGGGTGCTCCAGTTGGACCTTCAGCTCCTGCCCGAGGAGCAGGGAGAGCTGAACAAGGGATTTCAGTACGTCACTGCAGCAGAGCCGGGCGCACTCACTCTGGGAGCGGCTCGCGAGCACCCATTCCAGATGACGACGAGTCTGATGCAGAGGCAGAGTCGTCTGAGGATGAGGTTGCGGATGGCTCAGATTCAAACTCTGATGGCGGAGTTGGCGGCGACGATCCTGCACCTTCGTCCAGGAAGAGGACGAGGACAGACTCCCGTGCTTGAGGCGACCGACCCCGATCCAGACATTTTGTTGTTTTTCTTTTTTTTTTTGCTTTATTTTCCTTTTTACTGGTAGTTTTGCACATTGTACTGCCTCATGCAGGCTTTGCTTTCTTCAAAACTAAGTACTTTTGTAAAAGAAAATGATGAAATGAAACAGCCTTTTTTGTTGAAAAAGTGTTGCATTTGTTCATTCTAAGCATCGCATCGCATTACTGTAACAAGCCCGCGAGGGACCTCGGCTATAGTTCGGACTCCCCTTTTTGTTTGTTGCGGTTCTTAATCTGAACCAAAGAGTCCAACTCTGGCAAATCGTTTTGAGAAAAACAGATTTTGAAAAGAAGTGCCAAACATGGACTGCTTTGCCAGATACAGAGTCGCCACCTAAATATTTTTTTAAAATGGGAAATTTAGGAAACCCTGACTCGGTGCCGAAGGCCACGTGTCCGTCATCACCAAAGTTGTCTTGGCTCAGGAGCTTGGGTACGATCGGGGAAGGTCAGCTATGAGCACCCCCTTTCGCCCGGTCCGAAGACCGGCCTCTACTAACCATGATATCCAATTTTGGAAACGTTATGTGTCCTTATTCCGGTTATTAGCCTAGAATTACTATGTTATGCGCACGGCAAACAAGTATAGACTAGATTGCCTAATTTGGAAACAAGCATTGCATATCCGTTTGTTTTGAAAAAAAGCACTTTGGAATTTGCTACTCGCAAGTAGGCTAAAACACGGATTTCAACGAGTTTTTGCAACTCAAACAATCCAACCTTCACCCACAAGCATTCAAACAGTTTATCTCATATAAGCACATAGTCACATGGTAAGCATACTGTCATGGCAACATTCACACGCATGCGATATGCTAAAGCGAAAATACTTACATTGTACTCCGTGCCAAAACAATAAACTAGTTAGCAAACATGCATGTCTTAGTTCATGTTAAAATGACTAATGCAACACAAGCAAAATGTGATTAGGATAGGCTCGGCTAATCTTAAAATGGCATGTGAAATGCTACAACTAACACGTATTCAATTTGGAAATTGAAATACAGATGCAGTTAGCGTGATGTACCGAGCCCGGTGCATGTAAGACAAATGTATGGATGCACGCATGCTATCATACTGTATGCTAATTTAAATATACCCTAATCTACCATCGTAAGCAGGTAAATAAAAGGGGAGAAAGAAGTGGGGGTTGGAAGACATGCACACCACTCACCCACACTTATTACAAATTTGCCCTCGCCCAGAGGGACCAAATAAATAATACAAATTAATTAACTACGCAAGCTAATTAGATATTACAAATTACCTAATTAGTTAACAACTAACTAAACTAGGAAAAACAGTAAACCGCCTCGGGTGGAGAGCCAGATGCAGCGTAGGCTCGGGTCCTGCTCGGAAGTGCACAACCATGCATAGTCTGCCTCTGTTTTCCCTGCTCTGCCTCTCTGAAGGCTGCCAAAGTCTCAAGGATGCTTCTTCTGGTACTGGGGATCACCACCGGCTGAATAGAATAACCACCGGCAGTGAATTGTGGTCATCGGCACAATATGCATCCATCGGCTGATGATGTACTGCCGGTCGGCACTAAATACTGCCGGTCGGCACTAAATACTGCCTGCAGAACTTGCAACTCACAGCAGCAGAGGGCAGAACTTGCATGGCAATACAATTCAAGCAAAGTATGCACCAACCATGCCCCTTATCATGTTTGTGACTCAAAGGAACATGTGCCTCGATTCTCGGACCACCAATCACGCATTTCCATGCATGATGGCCCAAAGAACCAAGTTGTGCGCATTGATTTCAAATGCAATGCAAACAACCAAACCAAGGCCCAATTCCTATCACCAAATCAAGGAACAAGGCATGCATGCAAGATGCAATGCAACCTAGGCATGCAAGCTAAGGATGCAACATGGCATGGGAAGACACTTATGCAAGCATACAAGCAAACATGAGGCAATGCAAACTAATGAAAAGGTGGACTTAAACATGATTTAGGCAACCCTAAATAGGCCTAAAACAGTGGCCAAGATGCCTAAAAATGAAGGCTAAACACACATGCACACATGCACATGTTGTGGTCCAAACCTTAAGCATTAAACAAGCAACTTTCAAGCACACTTAAAAGAGGCTATCATGGACAATTAGCATGCAACATAAGCTCTGAAAATCATGTTAAAACATGGTGCCAAACCAACTTAAAAAGACAACACAAGCATGCAAATGGTCCAAATTCTTGAAGTAAGGTAATGAAGCTTTGGAACACACTTAGCATAACAACCATGGCATGCATTAAACAACTAAAAATAGATTTTTAGCATGTTAAAACAAGGCCAAAGGACTACTTAGATGGCATCTAAGTGGCTCAAATATGAAGGCATGCACAAGTGCACTTTCAAGAAGCATATAACACATGCTCATGAGGCAACAAAGAGACAACCAAGGCAAGCATACAAGCATGTCTTAGGGACTGAAATGACATGGAAAATGGTTTCAAACCATTGAAAATGATGCAAGCAAAGCATGCTACACACTCATGCACTTAAGGCCAACAAGCCAACAATACAAAGGGGCTATACTAAGCATGCCAAGATCGACCAAAGCAATTATGGACAGTCCTAAAACATGGCAAAATAAGCACAAAACCTTCACAAGGCTAAGTTTAAAACATGCTAAAACAAAGGCTAACAACCTAAGGCATATTAAGGCAATAACAAGGCATTACATGGTAGGTATGCTAAGCATGCATGTTGTACCAAAACCAACACACAACAAGGTTATATCATGGCATAATAAGCATGGAAAACAGCCAAGACATAATCAATACACACTCTAACATGATGCTCCCTCAAGAGGCCAAAAAGGGTCCCTTTCAAGGACAACAAGGAGAGGGGGTGGCCCTCCCCTTTTGGAGACTTCAAGGCACCATCTCCACCATTGAAATCCCTCAAGATTTCAGTGGTGAAGAGGCCCAAACACCAAAGTCTCGAAACTTGCACAAAAATAGCACAAAAAGGAGCCTTACAAGGCCTAGGAGGGGTCAAACAAACCCAAACCACAAAACACTCTTAATAAACAATCAAGAGGGCTAAAAAACAGAACTTTTTTGTATTATACACTAAGCACGAAAACAGCTCTAAGATAGGTAGAAAAGAAATGCAAAAATGGGGAATAAAAGAGAAGTTTCTCACCCTTGTAGATCACCTTCACAAATGATGCTCCAACAGCCCTCCTTGGCTTGAATCCAGCTCCAAAACACCAAAACCAGCCCCTTAGAACTTCAGTAGCCAAAGGAAGGTGAAGCACTAGGTGTTTGTGTGCAATAGTATGGACTAAAACACCTAGAACACAAAGAGAGAGAAAGAGAGATAGGAGATATGTATGAACCCTAACCCTAAAACCAGAGCTTCTCTCTGTGTTTTTCTCTCCAAAATTCTCTAACCCTAATGCCAACAGAAGACCCCTTCTCTTATAGGCAAACAATCTTGTAAAGCTTGTTCAACAAGCTTACAAGAGGAGCATCCCTCCATACACGTGTATGGAGGGGAACAAAATGCCACACAGCTGTCCTAAAATATCTGACAAAGAAGATGAACAGTAGTCGGCTGGCCAAAAATGTCATTTTGACAAAAATGACTGCCGACCGGCAACAAAGAGTGCCGACCGGCAACAAAGAGTGCCGACCGGCCACATACATTGCCGGTGGCAGCAAAAACCAGCCGGTGGCCTCTAGCCACTGCCGGTGGTGTGTGGGGATGCCTCACAAGGCATTCCCTGCCCCTCCAAGGCAAAACACAAGTGTTTGGTGCAAAACCAGACACAAAACGGTCGAGTTCGGAGATCCTGAGGCAGGGCGCGTAGCCGAGACCTCCGGGAACTCCAAACGAACACAAACATGGATAATCACCGAGTGTTCAAACGGTGACGTCCAAGTCTTGAGGACGGTCAAAAATGGGGTGTCTACAGTTGCCCCTCTTTGACAGAACTCGAAAGTCATAACAATGACGAGAGTGAATGTCAAAGCCCAGAGACGACCCATTTTTGACAAGGCCGAAGACTTGGACAAACATGCAAGACAAACAAGGTATGCGCCCGAAGGCAGGGGCAAAATGCAACTGAAAATGCAAGAAGCCGAGCATAACTTATGATCATGCAAAGAAAGCTGTAACGAAGCACACATGCAACAGTTTTAAGCTAGCATACACCAGACTACACTACAATGCAGAAAGGATGTAAGAGAATTATGTAATTCTCTGTACGTCTCACGCGGAGGATACAATACCTGTGCGGTTCATCCGGTTGCACCGGCCTCAAATGAGCCGTACATACAATATCGTGCCTGAAAAGAAAACAAACTTAACAGGTACAATGTCGTTAGCAACATGCATGACAATGCAAATGAAAGCAAGACAACGCAGGTCGCAAGGAATGTAAGACAATGCAAATGAGGTACGCATGCTAATGCAAATGACAACACGCATGCCAACGAAAATGTGACATGCATGCCAATGGAAACGAGGCACACATGCCGATGAAGAAGATGGGGCACACATGCCAATGGAAATGAGACACGCATGCCGATGCAAATGAGGCACACGTATGCCGATGCAAATGAGGCACACGTGCCAATGCAAATGAGGCACACGTGCCGATGAGAATGAGGCACACGTGCCGATGAAAATGAGGCACACGTGCCGATGCAAATGAGGCACACGTGCCAATGAAAATGAGGCACACGTGCCGATGCAAATGAGGCACACGTGCCAATGAGGATGAGGCACACGTGCCGATGAAAATGAGGCACACGTGCCGATGCAAATGAGGCACACGTGCCCATGCAAATGAGGCACACGTGCCCATGAGGATGAGGCACACGTGCTAATGCAAATGAGGCACACGTGCCAATGCAAGGCACACGTGCCAATGAAAATGAGGCACACATGCCGATGCAAATGAGGCACACGTGCCGATGAAAATGAGGCACACGTGCCGATGCAAATGAGGCACACGTGCCCATGAGGATGAGGCACACGTGCCAATGCAAATGAGGCACACGTGCCAATGCAAATGAGGCACACGTGCCAATGAAAATGAGGCACACGTGCCAATGAAAATGAGGCACACGTGCCGATGCAAATGAGGCACACGTGCCAATGCAAATGAGGCACACGTGCCCATGAGGATGAGACACACGTGCCAATGCAAATGAGGCACACGTGCCAATGAAAATGGGGCACACGTGCCAATGAAAATGGGGCACACGTGCCGATGAAAATGAGGCACACGTGCCGATGCAAATGAGGCACACGTGCCCATGCAAATGAGGCACACGTGCCCATGCAAATGAGGCACACGTGCCAATGAGGATGAGGCACACGTGCCGATGCAAATGAGGCACACGTGCCGATGAAAATGAGGCACACGTGCCGATGCAAATGAGGCACACGTGCCCATGAGGATGAGGCACATGTGCCAATGCAAATGAGGCACACGTGCCGATGAAAATGAGGCACACGGCACACGTGCCGATGAAAATGAAGCACACATGCCCATGAGGATGAGGCACACGTGCCAATGCAAATGAGGCACACGTGTCAATGCAAATGAGGCACACATGCCAATGAAAATGAGGCACACGTGCCAATGAAAATGAGGCACACGTGCCGATGCAAATGAGGCACACGTGCCAATGCAAATGAGGCACACGTGCCAATGCAAGGCACATGTGCCAATGAAAATGGGGCACACGTGCCAATGCAAATGAGGCACACGTGCCGATGAAAATGAGGCACACGTGCCGATGCAAATGGGACACACGTGCCAATGAGGCACACGTGCCACTGAAAATGAGGCACACGTGCCGATGCAAATGAGGCACACGTGCCCATGAGGATGAGGCACACGTGCCAATGAAAATGAGGCACACGTGCCAATGCAAATGAGGCACATGTGCCATTGCAAATGAGGCACACGTGCCAATGAAAATGAGGCACACGTGCCGATGCAAATGAGGCACACATGCCAATGAAAATGAGGCACACGTGCCAATGCAAATGAGGCACACATGCCAATGAGGATGAGGCACACGTGCCGATGCAAATGAGGCACACGTGCCAATGAGGATGAGGCACACGTGCCGATGCAAATGAGGCACACATGCCAATGAAAATGAGGCACACGTGCCGATGCAAATGAGGCACACGTGCCAATGAAAATGAGGCACACGTGCCGATGCAAGTGAGGCACACATGCCAATGAAAATGAGGCACACGTGCCAATGCAAATGAGGCACACGTGCCAATGAGGATGAGGCACACGTGCCAATGCAAATGAGGCACACGTGCCAATGAAAATGAGGCAAACGTGCCAATGAAAATGAGGCACACGTGCCGATAAAAATGAGGCACACGTGTCGATGCAAATGAGGCACACGTGCCGATGCAAATGAGGCACATGTGCCAATAAGGATGAGGCACACGTGCCAATGCAAATGAGGCACACGTGCCAATGAAAATGATACCAATGAGACACGCATGCCTCATAGGAATGGAAAATGATACGAGTGTGACACGCATGCCACACAGAATGTAAAATGTAAATGAGACACGCATGCCTCAGGGAAATGCAAAATGATGCAAGTGTGACACGCATGCCACACGGAATGTAAAATGATGCAAACGGACTTAAATGCGTAAGAACGCACATGTTTCGGAATGCATGACAATGCATGGTAAGGGAATGCACGACAACGCGAACGATGCGCGAGGCGACGTATGTATTGAAATACATGACAATGCTTGTAATAAAAATGCAATGACAATGCATGAGAGATGTGCATGACAATGCAAGGGGTGCGTATTACAACGCATGTAGTATGTGCATAACAATGCAACTGTAAGGCGCATGATAGCGCGATGTAATGCACCGAAATAGTGCGATGAACGCGTGCAACGCACACGGGGCAACTTTTGAATCTTGTAAAAGGCAAAAAGGATACCAAAGGATACAACATTGTATGAGTTGGAGTGCTACGTACAGAAGATACGGTCCGAGGTCAAAACGGAGGCCGGTTGAGCGTCGGAGATACACTTTCTTGCACTTTCTTGAGCTATGAAGACCAAAAACTACTCATATGGCCTAAACAAGGTTGTGGGAACACCACCGGCCGGGAGGGGAAGCCACCGGCTGCAAAATAATTTCATCGGCACAATATTCTGCCGGCCGGCACAAAATGTTGCCGACCGGCAAAAAGTTCTTGAGTCGGGGCAGATTCGACATTTCACCATGGGTGTTTTAAAATAGGGTTTCTAAACCCTATTTCTCACTTCCTCCTTAGTCGAAAAACACTCCCCTCTCTCTCTAGAGCGTTATCCTCTCCTCTTTTCTCCGTTTCTTCGTGTTCTACGCCCGTTTCGTCGTCGGATTCGCGATTTTCTTCGCGTTTCGGACATTTTCAACCGAACAAATCTTTGTTTCGGTGCCTCTTTTGCCGTTCCCACCTTTTTACGTTTTGTTCCCCTCGCTTTCCTCTTGATTTCCGTACCCTTTTCACATCCCGGCTTTTCCGGCCATTTTCCACCCTCCCGGGGGTTGACTTTTCGGTTGACTTTCCATATTCTAGCCCGGTTTTGCTCCCTCCGGCTATTTTCTCATCATTCTTGACATGGCGGACGACATTCCACGCGGTGGGACTCCCCCGGATCACGAGATGGATCCCGGGGTGGAGCTCCTGCCTTTGAGCGAGCGCTCGTTCAACCCGGCGACCTACCGGCCGACGATTCATGTTCTGCTCCCTGACGGACTGCGCCAGTTCAGGAGTTTCGACATGGCGTTGGATCCCGAGCTTCTGCTACGTGAGCCTGCCTCTCACCTATCCTTCGGCGCTTCCGAGGTAACATTTTTTTTTCTCTGCTTTATTTTCTGCAATGTAGAACTTTTTAACTGTCAACTGCCATAACTGATTACAATCTTTAACTGCTTAGTTCCAATACACCGATACTCTGTATATTGTAGTTGATTGCAAATGCACTTGCAACTGATTATCTGTTTAAGACTCACACGTGCACACACAATGCACTAGCCTTGAACCACTCAACACACGACACACACCGTATTCTACTGCAAACACCGGCACCCGATACCTGTTTGAATCTGAAAATATGCACGCATGCCACATTTGCACTGAACCACTCAAACACGCTGACGCATCACACGTTGTAGTTCACTGTAAGCACACCGGCACCCGGTATCTGTTTGAATCTGAAAATACGCACGCATGCCACATTTGCATTGAACCACTCAAACACGCTGACGCATCACACGTTGTAGTTCACTGTAAGCACACCGGCACTCGGTGTCTTTTTGAATCTGAAAATACGCACGCATGCCAAATTTGCACTGATTTTGACTGTTTCTTCAAAACTGTACATTTTATATTGCTTCGCAACTACTTGTTTGAAAGCAGGGAGATTCCTATACCATCCGCGGGTATGGGAACACTGTCGCTCGTGAGTGGTACACCGAGCTTCCCGACGCAGTTCGCCATATTGTGGACCAGGCCGGCTTTGGCGCATTCTGCAGGGGACTCTCCAGGCTCATTACATGCAGACCTCTCCTCGCCGCTCTGGTGGAGAGGTGGTGGGACACCACCGATTCATTCCATTTCTCCGCGGCAGGGGACATGACGATGACCCCTTACGATTTCTCGATGCTCACGGGCATCGGGGTAGGGGAGGGTGATCCGATCCCTTTCGATACTAATATGGATGAGTGGAGGCCGCTCAGATTTACTTGCTCGTCGAGTGCCGCCTTTGGCGCGTCCCAGCTTCGTCCGATATTCCTGGTTCAAGGTGCAGTTCAGGGTCCAGCCCACCCTTGTTGATGCAGCCCCGATGACTCCGAAGGCCGTGGAGAGATACGCACGCGGCTTCCTCATGTTCTTGTTTGGGACGACCATTTTCGCCGACCGGGCGAACACCGTGCCTCTCTGCCTGCTCAGCGCACTGGTGGACGTCAGAGACATCTTGCATTACGACTGGGGTGGCGTCGCTCTGGCCACTCTCTACGGATATATGAGCTCAGCTTCCCGCGGCAGCGGACAGTTGCTCGGGGGCTACTGGCGTGTTTGGGAGGTACATTTCTTTTTCTGCTTTACATTCCTATTCTATATTTCTGTACTCTGTACTGTACACACTGTAGTCTGCTTTATACTTGCTGTATACTGTACACACGGCACACACATACTCTGCTTCACACTGACTGTACACTGCTCACACTGTACACTCTGCACAATACACTGCACAACACACGGCTCTGCTATTTATGCTTTTTATTCTATATTCTGCTTTATCTGATAAAATGCACTGGTATTTATCTTGCAGTTGTGGGTGTATGCCTACTTTCCTAGGCTTGCTCCCGTACCCGACGCAGAGACCCCTCTCGTCGTCCCGTTCTCACGCCGTTTCGACGGGAGGTGCGTGCGGAGGCCCCGAGAGACCTTTAGCTTCTTCCGCCGTTATTTCGACACCATCACCCATGCAGAGGTATGTTTTACTTGCAGTTCATTTAAGCTTCGTCAGTCCACTGCATATTTCAATAACAGTAGATAACAAACTGTATTTCATTTGCAGATCACCTGGCAGCCTTGGGCTCCTTTGCCAGCCGTGGTGCGGGATCGGTTTGCCGGTGTTGATGAGACCTCGCATTTTCGGATTTTGCTGGAGGGCCCGGTCTGTCGGGCTTGGTACCTGGGTGAGCGTTTCTTGCGTCAGACCCTGGGTTTACCGGAGCAGATAGTCCCGGTGCACCCTCCTGAGCATATGAGGGATACCGAGAGATTCACGCCGAGCAGATGACCGACTACACGATCGGCTGGGAGGTAGACGGCTTTAGAGGCGAGGGCGATTACTTGGAGTATGTCCGGACCTTCATCATGCGACCTCTGAGCGGCGGCCGCCGAGCGGAGAGAGAGAGACCAGCGCGCCAGCGGCTGGAGTGGGAGCGTCAAGGAGAGCTCGAGTCCGTGGCAGGGGCGGAGTCCAGCGAGGGCGAGGGACCGGTTGGCCTACTCTGCCCGCTTCATTGACTTTCCGAGGGCAGGGTGGGGCGACCTATCAGATTCCTTTTGCTGCTCCGCCGGCTGATCACGAGTTTGTCGGTGTCCCCGACTTGCCTCCGGTATGTGTTACTTCATTTCGCATCTTGTACTCTTATTTCATTTCAATTTATTTGATATTCCACAGAATACTGATGCATCTGATACTTTTGCAGGCGTCTTCCGAGTACACCCGGCAGTCATTGGAGATGAATGCCTCCATGATGGGGATGCTACAGCGGACCTTCGACCTCCTGGCCCTCTACAGCATTCCGGTATGTTCTTTCTGACCACAGCCTCAAACCATACACAAACTGCTTTACATAATCTGATGCACAACACAACATCTGATAAACTGCTCACGGCATCTGGTACACTGTACTCATACACTTTATTCTATACTGATTCACTGCTCACGGCATCCACACACTGTACTCATACACTGTATTCTGTACTGATAAACTGCTCACGGCATCCACACACTGTACTCATACACTGCATTCTGTACTGATAAACTGCTCACGGCATCCACACACTGTACTCATACACTGTATTCTGTACTGATAAACTGCTCACGGCATCCACACACTGTACTCATACACTGTATTCTGTACTGATAAACTGCTCACGACATTCTGATGCATTTGCCTTTCATGCTTTTTCAGCCTCCCTTCCAGATTCCTCCGGTGGGTGGCGCTCCGGCTGGACCTCACATTTCTACCCGGGATGGCAGAGTATATCCCCGCACCAGAGGGGGGCGCACTCATGTCGGGAGCAGCTCGCAGGCTCCAGTTCCAGATGACGAGTCTGAGGCAGAGACAGAGGCGGAGGCGGAGGCGGAGTCGTCGGAGGAGGAGACCGGGGACAGCTCGGGCTCAGGTTCAGACGGCGATGCTCCTGGTGATGCTCCCGGTGATGATGCTCCTGGACCTTCGTCCAGGAAGAGGACTAGGACAGACTGACAGCCTCGGAGTCATTTTGGACATTCGATACAGATTGTTGCTATTTTTCTTCTTTTTGCATTTTTCCCTTTTTGTTAGTAGTTAGGGTACTTTGTACTGCCGCAGGCAAATTTTGTTTTCAAAACTCATGTACTTGAAAAGATTATGAAATGAAACAAACTTTTTGTCTAAAAAAGTGTTATATCTGCGCATTTCATACCTTGCACTGTATTGCATCATATTACACCTCAAATGTAAATGATATTGATCTGTTGTCTGAAAAGTGAATACTTGTAATTTGAGCTCTTGCACTATGATAATCGGATAACCAACCAACTAACAGGAAACAACTCATACAAACCACTACTCAAACTGAATAATACAGCCCATACTCTACTGGGGATTGATCTACATACAGCCCATAACACAGCACTCGGTTCATTCCGCACACAGCAAACCCTGAACAAACAGCCCCAATCTGACAAGACGGACCACAAAAGCTGACACGGTTGCTGTTGAAACACACTCGGATGTCCCAAATTTTCCTTTTCCTTCTCTTGCTTCGCACGAATGTAGAGAATGGCACAGCATTCTGAGCACAAACGATTTTTTAAAATAAAGAAGGGTTTTCAACCGGGGTATCGAGCCTACCACAGAAGACAGCGGAGGGACTCAAACAAAGAAACAAAAGGCACACAACCTGAACACAACGAGACACACTCGGAAAAGACTCAAAGCTAAAATTGAGACCGACAAATCAAAAGACACGACACACGGACGTGTTTACACAAGGAGAGACCTCAAATCTCGGGGAGCCAGTTCTTCCGGGTATACTTCCCACCCTTTCTGATTTGTGATATTCACATCACTCGGCCCTCAGGCTCGATTTTTCTCTCAAAACCCTCTTGCTCACTTCTCCCTCTGCTTACACCTCTCTATTCTTTATTCTCTCATTTTTCATCCCTCCCCAGGGTGGTTGATGGGTAAACGAGAGGTTGTGGGCTCATGCCCAATACAGCTAGCTTGCAGCCGCTTCTTCTGGTAGATAGGGTGCCTTTCTGGCGAGTATGTTGATGGGGGAAAGACAGAAGACCTGACTCAATTGTGCCCCTAGTTCGTCACTTTGACCATTCTTTGTTTTCTAAAACAGTTTTGATCAAAATGAGAGTTGGATTAACATACTTGTTCGATTTTTTGATTCAAAATCATGCAAATCAGGCTGTGAGCACTAAAAATTATCCTTTTCGGGTCCAAGAAGATGGTCCGGTTTTGGAAAATGAAATAGTTTTCGAGAAAATAGTCAACTTCAGTAAAAATTTTCAAAAACTATTTTTGCAAACAGTCAATGCTCAACGAGCATGGAACTTACCCTCGAGACGCGCAACCTCGGATCGGAGGCAATGGAAAATTGCCCCTTGCTCAAAGGGGGTATATGGCAACAGAAAGTTGCCCCTGGTTTGGATAGCAACTCAGGGCAACTTATGGCAACGGATGGCAACGGAAAGTTGCCCCTTGTCTGGATGGTGCCGCAGCATGCTGTAAACCGCTTTTATCAGTGACGACTGATCTCCGAAGACGATGGTCTGAACCAATATATGGACACAGTCACCTGGAAGGTGTTGGTGGTTAGACTTCAGGAGGAAGTTGATTACGTAGTTCCAGTCGTTGTGACTGAGACATCGGATTTGAAGGAGACACAGGTGATCAAAACCATGACATGGACTGAGACACTATGAAAGCGTTGGGGGCTGGACTTCAAGATGAAGTTGCCTACGTATCCCAAACATGGGAATCAAGCCTCACGTAGTTCTGGTTAAGGTACACTCGGGTATTAACCTTCACTTTTTAGGCTCTAACTTTTGCCAAGGTGCCCGATGCGGGTTTTCGACCTTGCGAGCTATGTTTTTCTTTTTCTTTTTTTTCGTTTCTTTTTCCCTTCTTTTGCATTTTCATTTTTTATTTCTTTTGCTATTTTATTATTTTATTTTATTTTTTTTTTGCTTCTCCTTTTTTTGTCTCTTTTTTCTTTCTTTTTTTCTTTGCTCTAACTTTTGCCTGGGTCGCCCTTCCGGGTTTTCGGCCCAGCGAGCCTCTCAAAGGGTAAAAGTGTAGCAAGCCCATGCCAAATGGTTTTGAGATTGAAGCCTCTCTGTGTCCAGGAGAATGACTGTTGTGTTGATTTGCAGAAAAGTCTGTCACGATTGCTTCACGAGCCTTGCCGGGTGGGATCTGATCTCCTTGGTCTGACTTTGATGCCTCTTGCTCGAGGGCAGCTTCAAATTGGGCCACACAGGCGTTTCCTGGCACTGTTGAACGTTTTGTACGGATTCCAGGTTTGAAACAGATAGGTTGAATCTTGAGGCTGAGAGCGATCCTAGGCTGCATAATCTCAAGAACGATTCCACACAAGTCTTCGCAAGACTGCGCAGAACATTTTGTTTTTGAAAGTTTTCAAGGAGGCGACGAATCGCTCGCACTGAAGAAAGTGTGGAACCAATCTGGACCAAGCCAGGGTCCTTCTCAGTACTCACGCTGACAGGCATGATTTCATTCATTAAAAGTTTAGTATGCCTATCTTTCTCTCAAAATGATCAAAATTTTGCAAAACCCGAGGAATTCCTTCCTCTTCGTTTTTATCACCGCAGTGTTCAAAAAGGGTTTTTATGAAAAGCTTAGGTCATTACAATGATTTTCCGGGCACAAGAGAGCAAGTAGAGTGTACTGCCGTTCCATTCGCATCCATTGGCACAACTAACTCCTACTGAAAGCAAGCATGAAAATGAGATAGCCACAGCTGTTTCATTCAAATTTGTTGGTATAACTGGCTCCTCGACAGCAATAGACTCAAAAAGAAAAACAACTAATTACAAGACAAAATGGTGTTTGAGGCAACAACCCCGAAATCACCTGGTATACTATACAAGAGGGACTGACTCATTACAACAAGACAGACCCTGTAAGCAAAAAGACTGACTCAATACAGATAGACAGGCTCAAAACAAAACAAAAGACTGACTCGACACCCAAGTCAGAATTTACAAAACTAGCATTGGCAGATGCTCAAAAATGCGTGCCAAATGCCACATCCAAAAATGCACCAGGCACTGCCCGCAGGCGGTTCACCTTCTGATTACATACTCGCAGTATCTGTGTCCTCAAAATCCAACAACTGGGTGGTGACGGACTTTGCTGAGGTGGGGGGGAGGATAACCTCGTTGTCAATCAAATCCTGCACCTCATGACGGAGGCGGAAGCAATTGTCGGTAGCATGGCCTGTCTGCTGGTGGTACGCACAGTACTGAGCAGCATCGTGTGTAGCAGGGAGATTCTTTGGGAGGGGCCGGGGCTCCAGGGGCTTGATATGCCCTCTCTCGGCGAGGATTTGAAGTGCCTTGGACAATGGCATGTAAAGAGCATGAAAGACCCTGCGCCCTCGGGGCAAGTACTTTGAAGCCTGAGCATTCTTGCTAGATGCACTAGCGAACGGATCGGCGGGTGCGGCCTTGGATTTCTGATCCTTTCCGGATGCAGGGTTGGGAGCAGGAAGAACTGTTTTGGCATGACGGGGCCTATCCCGGTTCTCTGATTGACTGGAACTGCCCTCAGGCGGAGTGGGAAAAGCATCCTCCACAGCTTTTGTCACAACTGCAGATATTTGTTGCTTGTTCATCCCCCGGCTTTCAAAGCCTCGACTGCCCACAGCAGTTGTTCGATAGGATCGGCATCTGCCTTCATCTTGTTTTTCCCTCTAGCCTCGGCCTGATCAGGGGTTTGGGTTACCGTTGACATGTCATTGCCATAGTTGGAGGCGATCTCCGGTTGGCTGACTTCAATCACGATCCGCCCTAACAGTGGGGGCTCCTGGGGTGCAAAACTCCCGACATATGGTGCGGCTGGCGGTGAAGCTGACATTCCGTAGGCGAGATCTGCCACGGATCTCTGGAGATCACCTATCATCCCCATTAGTTCAAATGTAGTAGGCTCGCGAGCCTGGTATAGTTGGGGGTCCAGACTGGGCGCGCAGCAGGCGATCTGGGTGGATACGGCATATCAATATTGGTCTCACTTTGTGGAGTGATCTCTTGACCCAACGCGACCGTCATGACCATATCTCTTCTGAATTCTGTGTCATGCTAAGTCCTGCCTCAGCAAGGAGAAGACACTAGCTATTCTGGATCAACTCTCTGAATCTCTGAACTGAAATGGAAAACAAGCAGTATTTCAGCCCCAAACAGATCAAACACGGGTGTAGCCGATCAACTGCACTCTACTACTGATCACTGTTCCCCAGAATCACTGTTCAAAACTGAACTGATACCCGCAAACATAACTGATTCTCGACAACACTGATACTGGTGCCCTCGGGCCTGATACCCAATTTTGCAAACTGACATGTGTGTTCCTGTAGAGATACACTCTAAAAGCACATAGCAGGTAAAGGAGAGCCAATACACCCCTATGTTGGGGTAGGGTTTCCCTGTCCTATTTTGTCAGGAGCTAGGGTTTCACTACGCACGCAGCGGTTTCAAACAACCTAACATCGGGTAAGCAACCTGTCCTAGTTTGGAATGGTCACTATGGATTTCGATATGCACTAGGTCGAATGGTCAAGAAGGATGCCCCGGTAAAACCGGGGTTTGTGTTCCCATGCTGTCAGAGCCCATAACCAGTCAGCCTTATGGTCATGCCTTGACAAAACAAGCCTCCGGCAAACCCTTCAGGAATGGCAGATGGCAAACACGGTGTCCTAGGCGCACCAATGCACATGCAACGCAAAGAGACATATAAATGAAATCAAAACAGGATATCACGAGTTCGAGTCAAGCTCTCTAAAATCCCCAGCAGAGTCGCCAGAAACTGTAACAAGCCCGCGAGGGACCTCGGCTACAGTTCAGACTCCCCTTTTTGTTTGTTGCGGTTCTTAATCTGAACCAAAGAGTCTAACTCTGGCAAATCGTTTTGAGAAAAACAGATTTTGAAAAGAAGTGCCAAACATGGACTGCTTTGCCAGATACAGAGTCGCCACCTAAATATTTTTTTAAAATGGGAAATTTAGGAAACCCTGACTCGGTGCCGAAGGCCACGTGTCCGTCATCACCAAAGTTGTCTTGGCTCGGGAGCTTGGGTACGATCGGGGAAGGTCAGCTATGAGCACCCCCTTTCGCCCGGTCCGAAGACCGGCATCTACTAACCATGATATCCGATTTTGGAAACGTTATGTGTCCTTATTCCGGTTATTAGCCTAAAATTACTATGTTATGCGCATGGCAAACAAGTATAGACTAGATTGCCTAATTTGGAAACAAGCATTGCATATCCGTTTGTTTTGAAAAAAAGCGTTATGGAATTTGCTACTCGCAAGTAGGCTACAACACGGATTTCAACGAGTTTTTCCAACTCAAACAATCCAACCTTCACCCACAGGCATTCAAACAGTTTATCTCATATAAGCACTTAGCCACATGGTAAGCATACTGTCATGGCAACATTCACACGCATGCGATATGCTAAAGCGAAAATACTTACATCGTACTCCGTGCCAAAACAATAAACTAGTTAGCAAACATGCATGTCCTAGTTCATGTTAAAATGACTAATGCAACACAAGAAAAATGTGATTAGGATAGGCTCGGCTAATCTTAAAATGACATGTGAAATGCTACAACTAACACGTATTCAATTTGGAAATTGAAATACAGATACAGTTAGCGTGATGTACCGAGCACGGTGCATGTAAGACAAATGTATTGATGCACGCATGCTATCATACTGTATGCTAATTTAAATATGCCCTAATCTACCATCGTAAGCAGGTAAATAAAAAGGGAGAAAGAAGTGGGGGTTGGAAGACATGCACACCACTCACCCACACTTATTACAAATTTGCCCTCGCCCGGAGGGACCAAATAAATAATACAAATTAATTAACTACGCAAGCTAATTAGATATTACAAATTACCTAATTAGTTAACAACTAACTAAACTAGGAAAAACAGTAAACCGCCTCGAGAGGAGAGCCAGATGCAGCGCAGGCTCGGGTCCTGCTCGGAAGTGCACAACCATGCATAGTCTGCCTCTGTTTTCCCTGCTCTGCCTCTCTGAAGGTTGCCAAAGTCTCAAGGATGCTTCTTCTGGTACTGGGGATCACCACCGGCTGAATAGAATAACCACCGGCAGTGAATTGTGGTCATCGGCACAATATGCATCCATCGGCTGATGATGTACTGCCGGTCGGCACTAAATACTGCCTGCAGAACTTGCAACTCACAGCAGCAGAGGGCAGAACTTGCATGGCAATACAATTCAAGCAATGTATGCACCAACCATGCCCCTTATCATGTTTGTGACTCAAAGGAACATGTGCCTCGATTCTCAGACCACCAATCACGCATTTCCATGCATGATGGCCCAAAGAACCAAGTTGTGCGCATTGATTTCAAATGCAATGCAAACAACCAAACCAAGGCCCAATTCCTATCACCAAATCAAGGAACAAGGCATGCATGCAAGATGCAATGCAACCTAGGCATGCAAGCTAAGGATCCAACATGGCATGGCAAGACACTTATGCAAGCATACAAGCAAACATGAGGCAATGCAAACTAATGAAAAGGTGGACTTAAACATGATTTAGGCAACCCTAAATAGGCCTAAAAACAGTGGCCAAGATGCCCAAAAATGAAGGCTAAACACACATGCACACATGCACATGTTGTGGTCCAAACCTTAAGCATTAAACAAGCAACTTTCAAGCACACTTAAAAGAGGCTATCATGGACAATTAGCATGCAACATAAGCTCTGAAAATCATGTTAAAACATGGTGCCAAACCAACTTAAACAAGACAAACACAAGCATACAAATGGTCCAAATTCTTGAAGCAAGGTAATGAAGCTTTGGAACACACTTAGCATAACAACCATGGCATGCATTAAACAACTAAAAATAGATTTTTAGCATGTTAAAACAAGGCCAAAGGACTACTTAGATGGCATCTAAGTGGCTCAAATATGAAGGCATGCACAAGTGCACTTTCAAGAAGCATATAACACATGCTCATGAGGCAACAAAGAGACAACCAAGGCAAGTATACAAGCATGTCTTAGGGACTGAAATGACATGGAAAATGGTTTCAAACCATTGAAAATGATGCAAGCAAAGCATGCTACACACTCATGCACTTTAAGGCAACAAGCCAACAATACAAAGGGGCTATACTAAGCATGCCAAGATCGACCCAAGCAATTATGGACAGACCTAAAACATGGCAAAATAAGCACAAAACCTTCACAAGGCTAAGTCTAAAACATGCTAAAACAAAGGCTAACAACCTAAGGCATATTAAGGTAATAACAAGGCATTACATGGTAGGTATGCAAGCATGCATGGTGTACCAAAACCAACACACAACAAGGTTATATCATGGCATAATAAGCATGGAAACAGCCAAGACATAATCAATACAACTCTAACATGATGCTCCCTCAAGAGGCCAAAAAGGGTCCCTTTCAAGGACAACAAGGAGAGAGAGGGTGGCCCTCCCCTTTTGGAGACTTCAAGGCACCATCTCCACCACTGAAATCCCTCAGATTTCATGGTGAAGAGGCCCAAACACCAAAGTCTCGAAACTTGCACAAAAATAGCACAAAAGGAGCCTTACAAGGCCTAGGAGGGGTCAAACAAACCCAAACCACAAAACACTCTTAATAAACAATCAAGAGGGCTAAAAAAAAGAACTTTTTTGTATTATACACTAAGCACGAAAAACAGCTCTAAGATAGGTAGAAAAGCAATGCAAAAATGGGGAATAAAAGGGAAGTTTCTCACCCTTGTAGATCACCTTCACAAATGATGCTCCAACAGCCCTCCTTGGCTTGAATCCAGCTCCAAACACCAAAAACCAGCCCCTTAGAACTTCAGTAGCCAAAGAAGGTGAAGCACTAGGTGTTTGTGTGCAATAGTATGGACTAAAAACCTAGAACACAAAGAGAGAAAAAGAGAGATAGGAGATATGTATGAACCCTAACCCTAAAACCAGAGCTTCTCTCTGTGTTTTTCTCTCCAAAATTCTCTAACCCTATGCCAACAGAAGACCCCTTCTCTTATAGGCAAACATCTTGTAAAGCTTGTTCAACAAGCTTACAAGAGGAGCATCCCTCCATACACGTGTATGGAGGGGAACAAAATGCCACACAGCTGTCCTAAAATATCTGAAAAAGCAGATGAACAGTAGTCGGCTGGCCAAAAATGTCATTTTGACAAAAATGACTGCCGACCGGCAACAAAGAGTGCCGACCGGCCACATACATTGCCGGTGGCAGCAAAACCAGCCGGTGGCCTCTAGCCACTGCCGGTGGTGTGTGGGATGCCTCACAAGGCATTCCCTGCCCCTCCAAGGCAAAACACAAGTGTTTGGTGCAAAACCAGACACAAAACGGTCGAGTTCGGAGATCCTGAGGCAGGGCGCGTAGCCGAGACCTCCTGGAACTCCAAACAAACACAAACATGGATAATCACCGAGTGTTCAAACGGTGACGTCCAAGTCTTGAGGACGGTCAAAAATGGGGTGTCTACAATTACATAACAATGTAAATGAGATTGAACTTGTTTTGAAAACCAAACACTCGAATTGCATTAATCAGGTAGTGAGCCAACTAACAACAAAATAACTTGATAAGCAAAACAAAGAACTTGACTAGCTAATCAAATGTAAATACAACTCGATAAGCAAGACAAAGACTTAAAGAATACAAAATACAACTCGATAAACAAGTGTACAATAACTCGATAAACAAATTGAAGTAACACAGGTGCGACTTCGCAAAATCATCACCGGAAGGCATTAGAAGTGGAACCAATCACAAGTTCTCAGCATATTCAACACATAGATAGCTCAGAGAACAAGAGGAGAGGCCATCAGCCACAAGAAATGGCCATCCGCCATCATTACTAGCCGATCGGCCAAAAAAGATGGTCGGTCGGCACTGTTTTTGGCCGATCAGCCAAAAATGGCAAGAGCCTCCAGAATGTTGACACCTGTCTTCCACTCAACACCTTATCTCCTACAAAAGCCCCGACTTCGTAGTTTCCCCATTTCACCTCAAATTTGCACCAAATGGAAGCATTTCTTATCCAAAATCTCACAAATTGGATTGCCAACTTGGATGGCTCGGAAAAGCTGAATTTCCGGGGCTTCGACATAAATGCACTATTCACGTTGAGTCGTATCCCACTGCGTTTCTCGTTTCTTCATGCCACGGCAAGGTTTTGGAATTCGGTAACACACGTTTTTAGCTTTGGCGGACAAGAGATATGTCCCACTTTCGGGGATTTCCAAGCTTTAATGGAATCCGAGCGTGATGAAGAAATGTTGCCTCAATTCCGGTTCGGCTATGTCCAAGCCTTAGGACGAATGTGCGGCCTTACTTTGCATGATGCTCGGTCATTGAGTCACGACGGAGAGCTAGACATTCCGAGCTTGGTTCGTCAGTTTTCTGATGCCGGTGACGCAGCAACTATCACTGGCAGGGTTATCAGCGACATGCGTTTTGCTTGTGCATGTTGTCCCATTTCTTGCTTGCCCCAGGCTCCGGTGGGTTTAGCACTCGTTTGATTGAGGTCGCCAAGCGCTTGAAAGAGGGCAAAAGCTGCATCGCCATGACGCTAGCTGAAACATTGATGGGTTTGGACGCTTTTCATCGCCGGGAGATGACTAGATTTGCGGGGAGTCCACTACTACTGCAGGTAATGTTTCCCACCCCATCTCACATATATATTGCTCGCATCACTCGGCCCTCAGGCTCGGTTTTTCTCTCAAAAACCTTTTCTCACTTTTTCCCTCAACGTACACCTCTCTATTCTTTAATCTCTTATTTTTCATTCCTCCCCAGGTATGGTTGATGGACAAATTGAAGGTTGTGGACTTGTGCCCAGCGTATTCAGCCCGCAGCTATTTCTTCCGATGACGTCTAGTCGATGCCCCTGATGAGGGATGGTGGTGCAACTGGATGTGCAGTTTGTCTGCTCTCGACATTGCTTGGCGCTGCCCCTGGCTCAATTTACCGGCGATGAGCTACAGTATGACCCGCCAGCCCGGGATTCAGTTGATTGGCCTGACACACTGTGTCCTTTACTTCCCGTTCCAATTCCGACGCTAGTTTGGACATGATCAGATTTGCCCAGAAGAGGGGATTGAGTACCCTGCTTGCATTTCTGGTCTGAGGCGCACAGTTAGCTCGGTATGCCACAGCATGGAGGACGAGAGAGCTTTTGGCCCCCGCTCCCACTTTCAGTTGCACCCTCTCTAACGAGTGCATAGTTTGGCTTGATGAGGAGGCGCAGATCAGGCCCACTTTGGCATCAGAGACTTCAACAAGCTCTAGGAGGGGACGCAGGAACACCTGACTGTGCCCCTAATTTATTTGCTTTAATCAGTACTTTCAAGTTTTCTTTATGAATGTAAAAAAGCAACTTCAATTTGTATTAAAGAGCGAGAGAACTCTGTATTGAAATCAATGTAATTGAAGGTTGTGGGTACTGAAAATTTTCCGTTGGTCTAAAGATGGTCTAAGTTGTAAAAAGATTAATTTGAGCAAAATCAACTTTTATTTAAAACTTTTCAAAACCATTTCGATATAGATCACAACTGGACACGCCGAGATCTATCACTGAGATGTACAACCCCCGGATCCCAGCAACTGGAAGTTGCCTCTAGTCTGAATAGCACTGCACTGGAGATCACAACCGAGCTCTTGAATGCAGAATAGACAAAGATGACCAACATGATCACATGGACAAAGTTGATCGGGGAAGTGTTTATGGCTGGACTTCAGGATGAAGTTGCCTACGTATCCCAAAGATGGGAATCAAGCCTTACGTAGTTCGGCTCTGGTTCACTCTCCTTTTGGGCTCTAACTTTTGCCAAGGCCGCCCTTTCTGGGTTTTCAACCTTGCGAGCTTAGTTTTTATAATTTCAAATTTTTCATGCTCTAACTTTTGCCTAGGTCGCCCTTTCGGGTTTTCGGCCTAGCGAGCCACTCAGGGAAAATATTTCTTCAACTTGTCCATGTTGATTGGTTAGGAGAACTCCAGGCCATCTAGGTCCATCAGAACGACAGCTCCACCTGACCAGATAGACTTGATGATGTAAGGACCAGTCCAATTGGGTCTGAACTTACCACTAGGGTCGTGGATGGGAGCTCAGTTGTCTTTGAGCACCAGATCTCCTTCTTTCAAATTCCTGGACTTAACCTTCTTGTTGAAAGCCCTGGCAATTCTTCGTTGATAACCCTGAACATGGTACAGTGCTTTTAGCCTTCTCTCATCAAAGAGCATGAGTTCTTCGAACCTGCTTTGCTGCCAATCTGCCTCAGATATCTGACACTCAGCCAGTACTCGTAATGACGGAACCTCAATTTCGATAGGCAGAACGGCCTCTATCCCATAGACAAAGGAATACGGAGTCGCCCCAGTAGAAGTTCGAATTGAAGTCCGGTAGCCCCACAAAGCAAACGGTAGCTTATCTAGCCAGTCTCGGTAGGTTTCCACCATCTTCTGCAGAATACACTTGATGTTCTTGTTGGTGGCCTCAACTGTTCCGTTGGTTTGTGGCCGATATGTAGATGACTTATGAAAACCACGTTGTAATTCTCCAACAAGTCGATCACTTCCTTCTTGAATTGGGAACCATTATCTGAAACAATTTCGTTGGGACCCTATAGCGACAGATGATGTTGTTCTTGATGAACTTAACGACATGCGATGCCTTCAACACCGCATAAGATTGGGCCTCAACCCACTTCATAAAATAGTCTATCGCGACCAGAATGAACTCATGCCCATTGGACCCCTTCGGAGTGACAGCCTCGATCACATCAATCCCCCAGACTGAAAACGGCCATGGCGAAGTCATGTTGTACAGCTTCGATGGCGGAATGTTCATGCGGTTCGAATGGATTTGACATTTGTGGCATTGCCGGACAAAACCTATACAATCCTCCTCCATGGTGGACCAGTAGTAACCCTGTCTAAGGATCTTCCGGGCTAACATCACCCCGTTCATGTGTGCTCCGCACTCTTCTCCATGGATGGCCTTCATCAGGCGCTTGGATTCTTCAGCATCAACACACAGCTTATGCATCTCGAGATGACCTCTCTTATACAGTTTTCCCCCGCAAACGATGAACTGAGTAGCCATTCTTCGAATTGCCCTCTTATCCTTGGCATTTGTCCCTGGTGGATACGCCTCTTTTTCTAAAAAGTTCCAGACATCGTAATACCAGGGGTTCTCATCTTGTACCTCATCTATGGCAGCAATCAGCTCGTAGGCCAGCGCAAATTTCTGTTCGATGATGATCGGACGCATCCGGACTCCGAAATGGATGTCTATCATAGAAGATAGAGTTGCTAATGAATCTGCGAACCTGCTGTTTCTCTTAACAGATGAGCGAAATTCAATTTTTCAAACCGAGGAATCAGCATGTCCAAGGTCTGGTGGTAGATTCTCATCTTTTCTTCTTTGACTTTCCAATCTCCTTTAGCTTGAGATACAACAAGGTTCGAGTCCCCGATGACGTCCAACCGTTTTGCCCCTAGTTCCAGAGCTGTTTCTAGTCCAGCAATACATGCCTCATACTCTGCTTCGTTGTTCAAGAGTTTGAATGCTAAAGGTATACGGGAACTGTCGGGTGCTATCAACAACACCCCTATCCCATACCTGTATTGGTTTGACGCTCCATCAAAGTACATCGTCCAAGTTTCGTCTTCGACATGCAGAATGGCCTCGTCTGGGAATAGGTACTCAACTGCTTCATCCCCTTCCACTAGGTGATCGGCTAGGAACTCCGCTACCGCTCTCCCCTTTACTGACTTGTGCGTCACATACTTCAGATCAAATTTGGAAAGCAGAAGCAACCAACGGGCTAGCCTACCCGTAATTGCCGGTTTCTCGAAGAGATATTTGATGGGATCTAATCTCGAAACCAGTATTACAGAGTGAGCTAACAGGTAGTGCCACAACTTCCTGGTAACCCATACCAAAGCCAGACAAGCTTTCTCCAGTGGAGTGTAGCGGGTCTCATAATCCAGTATTTTCTTGCTCAGGTAGTAGATAGCTCTCTCCACCTTGTGCTCAGACTCCTGTGCAAGCATGCAACCCATCGTAGTTTCAGTCATCGAAAGATACAGAATCAACGGTTTCCCCGGCTCAGGCGGTGACAACACAGGTGGGTTCTATAAATATTGCTTGATTTGTTCAAAAGCAGCTTGGCATCGGCTGTCCCATTGGAATTTCTTTCCTTTCTTCAGGAGACGAAAGAGTGGTTCACAAGTCAAGGTTAATTTTGTAATAAACCGTCTTATGAATTGCACTTTACCCAGAAAGCCTCGAACCTCCTTTTCAGTCCTTGGTGGTGGCATTTCTAAGATGGCCTTGATTTTGGAAGGGTCGACTTCGATACCTTTCTGTGTGATCAAGAACCCCAACATTTTCCCTGCTATAACACCAAACGTACATTTATGAGGATTCAGTCGCAATCGATACTCTCTAATCTTTTGGAAGAACTTTTGCAAGGCGGTGTAGTGGCCCTCCCTTTCCTTGGACTTGACAATCATGTCTTCCATGTACACCTCAACCTCTTTGTGGATCATGTCATGCAATATTGTGGTTGCAGCCCGTTGATATGTAGCTCCAACATTCTTCAGCCCAAACGGCATCACCTTATAACAATAGGTTCCCCACGGGGTGGTAAAAGCAGTCTTATCCCGGTCTTCGGGTGCCATCAATATCTGATTGTAGGCAGAAAATCCATCCATGAATGAGAGCAATGCGTGTCCAGCAGTAAAGTCCACTAATTCATCGATATGTGGCAGAGGAAAGTCGTCCTTCGGACTGGCTTTGTTCAAATTCCTGAAATCCACACATACTTGAATTCTGTCGTCCTTCTTTGGCACTAGAACTATATTGGCCAACCAAGTTGGGTATTTTGATACCAGCAGGAATCCTGCGTCAATTTGCTTGGTGACCTCTTCTTTGATCTTGAGAGCCCAGTTCGGGCGGATCCTTCTGAGCTTCTACTTAACAGGTCGGGCCTCTGGGTCAAGAGGGATTCGGTGTTGTACAATCTCAGGATCGATTCCAGGCATGTCTTCGTAGGACCACGCGAAAACATCTTTGAAATCTTTTAATAAAGCGACTAAGCACCTCGCGCTCCTCCGAAGACAACGTGGACCCGATCTGGACCAGCCTCGGGTCCTTCTCAGTACCAATATTAATTGTGGTGATTTCATCAACCAGCGGTTTTACAAACCTCTCCTGCTCCTGATCTAACAAATATTTCAAAACCGGAGGAATTTCTTCCTCGTCGTTTTCATCAAAATTTTGAAAGTCTGAATTAATGCAATAAATCAAGGGCACAGAAAAATACTCAAAGGCCACAGCCATTCCATTCTCATTAATCACTTCCAAGTCGCCTGATTCCTTTGTTACAACAGACTCAAAGGAAAAAGAAAAAGACAACCTAGATAGGACTGTGGCATCCGGGTTGTCACCCCCAGGAATACCGGACTCAGACTCAGACGAGCTGGAACCTGATTCCGACCCCACAGACTTAGGGGAATCAGATTCCGGCTCACTACCTGACCCGGTGCTGTTCGATAAGAATCCCTCCTTGTATTTCCAGACGAGGGAGGGTGCGATGGACGCATCCAGAATGTTTGAAGATGGGCTCGCAACCGCTTCATTCCTAATCATGGACACTGAGAGGTCATCCCCCAAGCACTCATGTACGATCGGAGGATCTAAAAGTAGACAAGCCAGTGCTACCCCCATTTCAATCTCGGTGCTCTCGGAATCCACTTCCTTACACTGCTCAACCTTAGCTGATGGGTCTGTCTGCTCTTCGGCAACATCATTCCCAGACAACTCAAGTCGAAGAAGATCTCAAATCCCGGCAGGCACCTCTTCTCTGCGTTTAGCCATGGCTCTGGGAAGCCGCAGAATAGAAAGTCTTCCGCCTCCTGGACAAAGCGTCTGTTTAGGGTGCCCTGGATAGGCCGATGCATCAACTCAAAATGCTTCCCAACCTGCTTGGCTCTGGCTCTTCTGGCCATCTCTTTGCCTTTCCTCACCCAGTCCTCTTTGGTAGGCAGATAGCCTAAGCCAAAGGTATGCGGATTGTGCGGCACTTCGGCCGATACAGTAATGCCCTTCTGGCCACTTTTTCCTAGTCCCATCTCAGGGATGTGCTGGAGCTTGTTTATGAGGTACACAGACTGCGCGCTGACATATAACCCCTCATCAATAGCCAAGATGTTCTGTATGACCCGGGCCTCGGCTAGGGTAAATCCCGACAGGAACACATCCTCCGTGCCATGCTCGATTTCCAAAACCGGTGTAGACACCTCTGGCGGTGGATGGATTGACGAATTCCCAAAGACAATTGCCACCCCTTTCCGTGGGGTATTTCAACATTTGATGTAGGGTGGAAGAGACCGCCTTCACCTGGTGCAGCCACGGCCGCCCAGGAGTAGATTAAAGGTTGCGGGAATGTCCAAGACATGAAAGTCAACATCCTGTTGTCCTGTACCAACCTGAGTCTGAATCTTCACAGTCCCTATCACCTCTCTGCTGGTGTTGTCATAGGCCCTTATCACTTGGGCAGTTGGCACAAAATCCACGGGCTTCAACCCGATTGCATATGCGTCCTCGACGGGCACACGTTAATGGCGGATCCCGTGTCGACAAGAACCACCGGTACCCATTTTTCTCTACACTCGATAGAGATGTAGAGAGGTTTGTTATGGTTTGCGCCCTCAGGCGGCAGTTCCTTGTCAGTAAAGGTCAACGTCGGGGAAGCTCCTCCCGAAAGACCAGTCCTACCAGTTGCTCAGGCGTGGTATCTATTGAAAGTTTGGCCTTGTCCATTGTAGAAAGAACAACTTGTCTATGAACTCTTGAAGCCATAAGCAGTCCCCAGATGGAGATGTCTGCTTGTATCTTCTTTAGCTGTTTCAGCACAGCCTCCTCCTCGAGCAATTTATCTTTCTGCTTCTCCACTTCCCTGTCCTTTCTGGACTCCTCTGGTTGATCTAAGTGTGGGGGCTTGAAATACCGCCCGCTCCTAGTCATGTGGTCAACTTCGCCAACGTACCAGGTATCATCCGACTAGTTATTCCCCCAGTCCTCATCTGTGTGGGCAAGACATAGGTCGTCATCTTCCCACCACATGCCATCGGCAGCTGACAGACACCTGTCCGGCTCTGCTACAATTATTACTGTGCCCACAGCACCTTCCGTTCCTGTGCCCGCAGCACGTTTGGTTCTTGTGCACATAGCACATTCTGTTCCTGCAAGGGCCTTGGCCTTTCTGGCCCTCTCAGAATCTTTGATCCTTTCCCGCTCAGACTGCTTCAGCGCAGCTTGCTGTTCAACATCTCTTGTATTCAAATTGCCCGGATCCCGAGCGAAATTCTTAACACCGGCGCTCTCTGGCAATGCACTCTGTTCTTCGGCCCTTCCGGCCACTGTTGATGTCCCCGTCCCTGATGGACCCTGTTCTAGCTGAGGTTGTTCAACAACATCCGGCTGGTCGTCAAGCCACCCAGTAGACTCTGCTGCCTCATCCAAATCAAACTAGGTGACTGTCACGTCTCCCAGATCTTGTTCGTTGAAAAACTGAAGGTTAGCAATGTCCTCTTCCAGATCTGCTAGGTCATCTAGCCCCTGATTAGGTCCATCCTCCCGTACTACACAAATCTTTGTCTCCACTGGTAATTCCACAGTCGGCCTAGCCTGGCCTGCTGATGTAATGTAACTGCTCGGGTTGTACATGAAGCTTGCAGACCTCTCAGGCTCTGTATCATCAATCTCATCTGCCCCCACAGTCGACCCAATTCCATCTTCGATAGCCACCACCACCATTTCAAGTTGGGTTTGGGAGATGTCCAACATGCACAAGTCAGTGCTGTCAGGAATGAACACCTCCGGCTTGGGTAGGTGGGAAGGGGTGATATATATGCTAGGGTCGTATGACTCAACCCCAATTTGGATTAGATTGATGCGTTTGGGAGGTGGAGCTTGGTTATGTGGCGGGAGAGGGTTGGTTGTGACATTCGGTTCCTCCGGAGGCACGATCACCTTATTGTCAATGAGATCCTGAATCTCATGACGCAATCTAAAGCACTGGTCGGTGTCATGACCATGCTGTTGGTGAAAGGCGCGGTACTTTGCCGGTTTATGGGTTGGTGGGAGATTACTTGGTAAGGGTCGCGGCTCTAGGGGCTTCAGGTGCCCTTTCCTGATGAAAACCCCCAAAGCTTTGGACGGAGACATATACAGCGGGGTAAAGGTTCTCTGGCCTCGGGGTGCGAATTTGGTTGTTTGCAAGCCACTTCCGGACGCACTGGTGAATGGTGTAGCTGCAAGGGTTTTGGAAGGGGTGGTGGTGACCATTCCTACATCTGAAGATCTGGCAGTTGCAGCACTACTTGTGCCTGCATTCGTATTGCGGTTGAATGCCCTCTTGGGCTGCTCTCTCTCATGATCAATGAGCCCCTGTTTCATAGCGTCCTCGATCTGCAACCCTATCTCATGTAGATCTGTAAAGGTGGGGAGGGGGAGAACGATCATCTTCTGCATGAGCTTGCGCTGGAGGTTGCGCACAACCATCCGAATCTGATCTTTGTCAACAGGCCTGATGGTCATCATCGAGGCCTTGGCCCTCCACCGGGTCACAAAATTGGAGAAGCTCTCCTTCAGCTCTTGCCTAGTTGTCTTGAGATCACGAGTTGTGACCTCGATCTGTGTATTATAGGAGTATTGAGCTATGAAGGCCTCAGCCATCTCCTCCCAACTTCTCTTAACGAATCTTCCAATTTTGCATACCAAATAGCCGCTACACCCGACAGGGTCCGGCCAAATAGAGAAAGCTTCTGCAATCTGGAGAGGCCCATTGGCCTTAAGATATTCGAGAACAGCCGCAAATGCACCATAGGATCTCCAGACCCGTCGAAACGGTCTATGTGCGGCATTTTAAACCGGTCCGGCAGAGTCACGGCCGAGTCGGTGTATCTGTCCTCAATATCCGGAATGGACTTCACACCCTGAGACTTCTTGAACAGCTTTTCTAGCTTGCTCACTTTTAGCGCTGTGGGGTCCACCTCGAACTCAAAGGGGGAATCCGGTAGGTTGGTAGGTGCTTTGGATAGCTGGGGTAGGATTGGAGGCGGAGCCGGCCCTGTTGGAACGTCCGTATCATCCTGGACGTGTGCGGTCTCCCCAAGTATGGGAATTCTTGGTGGGGGTCGAGGTTGGTGCGAAGCAGATGCTCCGGCTTGCTGTGGTGGTTGTTGTTGCTGAAGTCTAGCAATCAACTCTGCTTGTTGTGCCATAACCTCGGCCTGGCGTGCGGCAAATTCTGCTTGACAGGTAGTGTCCTGCTGCATGGTTTTCATACTCTCCTGGAGTTGACGCATCATCTCCTCTATACCTGCCATATTGTGCTGGTCTATCTGAACAACCGGTATATCTGACTCTGTAGTAGAAACTGAGACCTCAGCCTGACTGTTCACTGGTGGGGTAGACCACTGATCTGGCGACTGCTGTACCGATACACTACGCCTTTTTGACCTCCGTCTGGTAACCGGGGGTAAAGAAAGGAACACTGCTTGTCCGTCTATCAGATCTCTGGATCGATTAAGTCTACGACCCCTAACCTAGAGTGCTCGGGGCATATCTGCCTGGTCGGATGCAATGGTGCTAAACTACATTGCAAAAAGATAAATAAAGCATAATAAGGAAACAATGAACAGAAAAACGGACAGCATAACGGCTTAAATTAACACAATACACAGTTGCCAAACACAAGTTGAATGAACTGTTCTCAACAACTGATCACTGTTTCCCGAATCACTGCCCCAAATCTGAATCTGATACCCGCAGGTAAAACTGATTCCCAAATATTGATGCCCGCAGGCCTGATACCCAGACTTGCAAACTGATACATGCATTCCTACTCTAAAAGCACATAACAAGCAAGTAAAAGCCAAAACACCCCTGTGTTGGGGGTAGGGTTTCCTTGTCCTATTGTCAAGAGCTAGGGTTTCACTATGCACACAGCAGTTTCAAACAACCTATAATCGGGTAAGCAACCTGTCCTAGTTTGGAATAGTCACTATGGATTCAGATATGCACTAGGTCGAATGGTCAAAAAGGGTGCCCCAGTAAAAACTAGGGTTTGTGTTCCCGTCGTGGCAGAGCCCACAACCGGTCAGCCTTATGGCACGCTTCTTAAAGCAAGCCTCCGGCAAACCGTTCAGGAATAGCATACGGCAAACACGGTGTCCTAGGCGCACCAATGCAAATGCAATGCAAAGAGACACATAAGTGTAATCAAAACAAGATATCATGAGTTCGAGTCAAGTTCTCTAAATCCCCAGTAGAGTCGCCAGAAACTGTAGACGTGCCAGAACGTCACGGCTTCGCGAGCGAAATGGGCGCGAAATCCGTTTTGTTCTCAAGCTACTACAGTTCAGACTCAATGTCACGACTTTGAATCTAATCTCGCAAAGTGCAATGCAAGATTGATAAATCACCAAAGAGTCCAAATCCGGAAAATCATTTTGGAAAACTGATTTTAATAAAGAAGTGCCAAACATTTACTGTTTTGCCAGATACAGAGTCGCTACCTAAATATTTTATTTTGGGAGAACTTAGGAAACCCTGACTCGTGCCTAAGGCCATGTGTCCGTCATCACCAAAGTTGCCACGGCTCGGGAACTTGGGTACAAGAGGGGAAGGTCATGCAATGAGCACCCCCGCTCGCCCGTTCAAAGATCGGCCTGTACTAAGCATGATATCTTGTTTTTGAAAACACATGTGCTCTTATTCCAGTTATTAGCTAGCTTTACTATGTGATGTGCACAGCATACAAGTATAGACTAGATCGCCTAAGTTGGAACAAAACATCTCATGTTTGTTTGTTTGAAAATGGTTTGAAGGTGCTACTCGCAAGTAGGCTAAGAAGTGGATTTGCCACCCTCAAGTGGGCTTAAGAAAACATGATTTTGCTACTCTCAAGTGGGCTTAAAACTCGCATTTCGATGAATTGTTCCAATTCAAGTAATCTAACCTTCATTCACAGGCATTCAGGTAGTTAAACACTTAAGCAGTTAGCCGCATGGCAAGCATGCTATCATGGCAACACTCACACTCATGTAAGATGCTAAAGCATAAACTTACCTAGTACTCTGAGCCAAAACAACAACTAGTTAGAAATCATGCATGATCTTAGTTTATGTTAAGATGGCTAATGTAGCACATGAAAAAATGCAACTACAATAGGCTCGGCTATTCTAAAATGGCATATGAGATGCAACTTGATAATCATGTATTCAAGTAGGAATTGAAATACAATGCAATTAGTATGATGCGCCGAGCCCGGTGCATGCAATATAGATGAATGGATGCAAACATGCGAAGCATAAGGATGCTAATCAAAACATGACCTAGAACTAACCATCGTAAGCGGTTCAGTAAAAGGGAGAAAGACGTGGGGTTGGAAGACATTCACACACTCACGCACACTTATTACAAAATTCGCCCTCTCGACGGAGGGTCCGAATAGATAATACAAACCAACTAATTAACTAACTATCCTAGCTAATTAATTATTACAAAACTCTTAACTAATTGAGCAAATTAATTAAGTTACAAAACAGTTAAAGCGACCTCGAGAAGAGGGGCATATGCATGCTCGATCAGCTTCGCTCGGAAATCCGTTGCCATGCCTCATGTTGCCTCTGTTTGCAATGTTTTGCAGCTCTGAAAACTGTGAAAATCTCTATGATGCTTCTGAACCACCTCATGGACACTCTGAGAGGCCATCGGCCAAAAGATATTGCCATTGGCCAAGGGAAAGGGGTCATCGACCACTTTTTAGTCTATCGGCCAAAAATTGTTAGCCGATCGGCACTCCAGATAGCCGATTGGCCATCTCTTCCTGCAAACTGCTCCTTTTGCTGTAGCGGAGGACAAACAAGGGCTTGGCAAATCATTTGCAAGATAATGTTGTGCAACTACACCCCTTACCATGTTTGGAACTCAAAGGAGTGTAATGTTTGACTCTCGAGCCATCAATCATGTATTTCGATGCATGATGGCCAAAGAGGCCGAATTGCACACATCAATATGGAATGAATGCACAATAACACACAAATGCCTCACACTCTATCATGTTGGATCAAGAGTTTCGGCGACCGAGGATTGAGGCACATTTTGTGACTTCAAGTACGAAACGTCCCTCGGTCCTCATGTTTGGTTTGACACCCCAAACCAAACACAATGCAATGCATGCAACATGGAAAAGCCATGCAATGCAACATAAGCATGCCAAATGCAATATGACTCAAACATGCACACAAGGCTAAGGTAACAAGCATGCCAAATGCAATGCAACCTAAACAAGCATGTGACAAAATGCAAACTAGCAAGCATGCAAAATGCAACCTAAACATACAAACATGCATGGCATGCAAAGATGGACAAGCATGCAACAACATGCAAAGATGGACTTAAACCAAAATGGGCATACCTCAGCCATGCCCAAATCAGTGGCCAAGATGCAATGAAAATGAAGATAAAAGCACATACAAACATGCATACACTTTGGTTCACAAACAAGGCATGAAGATACCAACTCTTAAGAGCACTTAAAGAGTGAAAGGTATGAACATGTGACAATACTATAGGCCTTGAAATTAAGCATGGAATGATGCCAAATCAACCAAGCAAAACAAGTATAGCATGCAAGAAAGCTCAAAGCTTGAAGATAGCAAAAGGACTCACACCAAGGCTATGCAAAACATGAAGCAAATGGCCTAAGCGAACCAAAACAGTCCTAAAGCATACCAAAGTGAGTCTAAAACATGCATGGACCAAAGCCAAAACAAACTAGAACAAAAGTCCAAAAGGCATGAGGCATGCAAAGCTAACAAGGGGTGTTACACTACACCTATTACAACCAAGCATGGCATGACTCAACCAATGAAAAACAAAGTTGTGGCATGTCAAAATAAGCCCAAAAACCCACTGAGATGGCATCCCAAAAGCCTAAGTATGATAGCATGCACAATGATTCATTCTTGAGGCATAAAACACCAACCTCTCAATACATGGAAAAGGTGACAACTGTGAATGCATGACCACACTATATGAACTAAAATCTCATATGAAATGATGCCAAATCATGAAAATGGTCTAGGCAATGCATGATAATGACTTGGACACTCAAAGCCAACAAGCTAGATTGAACCAAGGCTATACAAAACAATGCATGAATGACCAAGACAATACAAATCAGAGCTGGAGCATGGTAAAACATGACTAAAAGCTTCTTTGAGTTGAGCCAAAACAAGCAAGAATGATGATCCAAATGCAAGATGCATGCTAGGGCAATAGAGATGATTACACTACAAGTGCATGATGCATGTAAGAGGCTACCAAACTAACTTTAGACAGAGGTATAGCATGGTAAAATAACACCAAATACTTGCTGAAATGAGGCCAAAACATGCTAAGCAAACATGCTACTATTATGAGCCATTTATACTAGCAAATGAGACACAAGGAGAAGGGGGTGTCCCTCTCCTATTCAAGACTCCAAAACCACCTTTCCACCACTGAAAATCCTCTGGATTTCAATGGTAGAAAGGTCATGCAAAGGCAAGAACAAGGGCCAAAAGGGATGGCTCAAAACAAGGCCTAAGAGGGGGTAGACTACCCCCAACACAAAAGTGACCTTAAACAAACATCACAAACATGAAAAATCAGAACTTTTTGTAGTTTAGAGTTAAGCTTAAAACAATATGAAGTAGGTCTAAAAGCTTAAGCCAAAATGGGGGATTAAAAGGTAGTTGACTCACCCTTGAAGAACACATTCAAGAACACAACTCCAGCACTCTTCTCTAATCAAAACCAGTCCAAGAACTCCAAAACCAACTCCTAAGGACCTTAGCAACCAAAGGATAGTGTTCTAGTAGGTATTTGTGTGCAATAGTGTGAAGAATCTACACTTTTGGGTATAAACAAGGGCTAAACAAGAGAGAGAGGTAAAATATAGAGACAGAGAGATATATATAGAACTTGTATATCAAATTTCCAAAACCTCTGGAAAGGGAGGAGGGCCTCCCTTCTTATAGAATTTCAATTCTCAAGCTTGTTGAACAATCTTGAGTCTTGAATGCAATCCCTTCATACACGTGTATGGAGGATGAGAATTGTGCCCACCAGCTGTCACAGCTGGCAAAAAATATCTGCAAAAAGCAGATGGAAAGGTCTCGGCTCAAAAATATGGTCGATCGACCAAAAAGAGTGCCGATCGGCCAACACTTATGGCCGATGATAGGGAAACAAGGCCGATGGCACAATGCCTTAGCCGATTGGTTGAGGGGATGGCTAACAAGCCACCCTCTTCCCTCAGAAGCAAAACCACAAGTCCTTGGTCCACAACTAAGCACAAAACAGACAAGTTGAGAGATCCTAAGGCAAGGCGCGCAGCCGAGACCTTCGGGAACTCAAAACGAGCACGAGCATGGATGATCATCGAGTGTTCAAACGATGACATCCAAGTCTTGAGGACGGTCAAAAATGGGGTGTCTACACCTCCACAAGGCGCCCATACTCCCTAATCATGGACCCAGTAACTCTGAACATGAGTCTGGTCCTCAGTTTCTTCTCTTACTCCAAACATCTACGCTCCTCGGTCGCCACTAATCTTGGTGCAAACCACGATAAGCTAGTAAATGTGGCTTCAAACTCTGCCACAGGTGTATTCAGCTGCTTGAGCTGACAGAACTCATCCCTCAACTTCTCCCTAACAGTGGGAAGCAAAAACTTCTCTTGGAAGGCGTCAACAAAAGCCTCCCAAGTCCATCCAATACACCCTCGAACAAATTTCCACCACTGACCTGCGTCTCCCTTTAACTGGAAGGACGCCAAGGTCACCTTCAAACCTCCATCTTCGATGACAAGCAACTCAAACGTCTTCGTCATCTACTCTAGCCACTCGTTAGCCTTCAGTGGCTCTTTAGGATCACCCAAAAACTCATCCGAATTCGACCAGAAGTATTCCTTCTTCAAAAAGACGGCCCTACCTTAGCTACTTGGGCCTGGACTTGATTCTCAGCCCTGGGAATGTCTATAGATTCCCTCAATGCTCCTGCCATCTCGCGGGCTAAGGCGCCCATGGCCTACTGACCTACTGGTTCGGCCATGTTGGCCTGACCAATTCCCTCCTTCTGTGCTAGAATTTCATCTAGTATAGGCATCTCTTGCCTCCTAGGCCTACCACGCCTACCACCACGACCTCATCCTGACATCCTAATAAATGTAACAAAAGGATTAGCACATTCACAAATGTGCCGAAGCTATTTCACTCACGTCCTAATACGACGGACAATTGTAATTCACTCTATATAAGCACATAATCACATAAGCACTTATGAATTTCATTTTTGGATAATGACCGTCCCGTGGCGTTGCTAGAGTTCCAGTTAGAAACGGTAGTGATCAAGTGCCTTTCCAATAGGACTCCCAGAAACCCATAGACCCGATCAACATCCTAGAAACTAAATCCCATACCCATATAGTCATATAAACATGTTATCATATAAGTACATAACATCATACATAAGTCTCTAACAAGCGAGACAAACCCATTGTGGTACTAACCACTTCCCACATACCCAAAGTATTCAAACCCGGTACGCTCTGATACCAAGTTGTAACGTCCTCAAAATAATACATAAGCCCATCATTTAACAGTTCTATAAACATGATAGATAAGTCACATTTCCATTCATCAGAGTTAATATTATAAAGGATATTTCATATGAGTTACTAATGTCTACAAAATAATAAAATGCCCCGCGGCTTACATCTTTCCAAGTTTTTACTTGGTTACACAAAAGGAGAGTTCTAACTCTCTTACAAGTAAAGCCCTCGGCTTAGATTTACATTTAAATACAAGTATTGACAAAACATCAAAATGAAGCCTTCAGCTCCAAAACCTCCCAAGCTATACCCTTGGAGGTGGCATATCACCTGTACCTGAAAATGGTGTCCAAAGTAGGGTGAGCCAATGCCCAGTAGAGATACGCTAAACATAATACGAGAAATAACTAAAACATTAGCATCCAATAAATGTTTAACACATATAAACTATCGTACAATGTTTCCAAAACCAATCAACATTTACAACCGTATTCTGTCACGACCCCATTCCGCCCCTAGTAGAATGGTGCCATGATGGCCAGTAATCCGAGATTACCGAAGGCCAACTTACGAAGTCACACATAATCAGAGTATATATATGGGGCTTACATGTGCGGAAGTAATAAATTTAAATCTAAATAGTCCACAAGAGCTGTGCATATATCAAATGAAATGTCATACATAACGTGGTTTTACAACCTGAATACAGATAAAATAAGGTACAAGATACATCTTGATCAAAAGGATTCTCAAGCCGACATGTACAAAAGAAATGAATTAAAAGCCAAGAAGCATAATCTTCAAGATGCTACAAAATAGGAATCCAAAAACATCTTGCAAAACACATCTAGGCGTCACCATCTTGCTCGTCACCTACATATATATAAGGAGAGGGTGAGCTTGGATACTCAGTGAATGATATTAGTAATAAAGGTTTAAATGAATGATATCCGAGATCTTTATCAAAACAATACATATAATAACTTGCACAAAATCAAGGGATGAACCAAGTTCATCTATCAAGTCTTTCAAAGCTTCAAGGGATGCTTGCTAGCATCAATATAATACAAGGGATGACATTCCGTACAAACCCACGCGGTAAACCATCGGTGGCAAGACAAGGGAGATATCTCAAACAAGGGTGCTAGTTGCATTATAGTCCCCTAGCACTAAGGACTTTCAAAACAGGGGCACTAGTTGCATTATAGTCCCCTAGCACTAAGGACTTTCCAAGAATGTCATCAAAACAAGATAATACTTGATACAAAAACTAGGGATAATCATTCATGCTTGATCAAATATTTTTACAAAACGAAGCAAAGCTTTATCAAAACTTTATAACATAACTTTATTAGAAATACCACTCACATAGCTCTTCGGAAGTGGGGGTTACAAGCAAGGATACAAGGCCTACAAGTACATAATAAATCCCATTGAATGCATTTCAAGAAGACAAGAAGAGATGCTCAAAGATGGGTATGAAATGCATTCCTAAAACAAGCTTTGCGTGAGTGTAAATGATCTCGGCATTTCTTTCAAAACTCAGTCAAGACAAGGCAAAACACGTGCTGGGACTTAAAACACTGTTTCTCATCTCGGGAAAACATGCTGGGTACCAGCCAGGTCTTGGCCGAGGTCCCACACCTCTTGGCCGAGGTATGGTCCCGATGACCACATTCAGGGAAATGGAGTCTGGAAATTCTGGGCTTCTTTTTGAAGAACATGAAGAACATGAACATGAATGCTAAAATCATAACTTCTTTATTCAAAATCTGAGATTTCATGAGATGAGTTCAAAAACATGGACCTGGGTACCCATACTTGAAGATCTTATGAAAACAAACACAAAAACATGGATCTTGGTACAAACTTTCGGATCAAAACATGGTTTTATTCCAAGAACACAAGAACATCATTTTCTCTTTCTAAAACAACTTTAAACCAATGCATGGCTCATGAATCATGCTAGATCATGCAATGCGATCAAATAAACATAAAGAATAACAAGAGTAAATCAAGAATCTAACCTCAACACTCGGATCAAACGGTTTAGACTCTAAGGATCAAGCTTGGAAATCTACTTCTCTCTCAAGAACTCCTCTTCCTCTCTTCTTAGAGCTTCTCTCTCTTCCTAGGACAAAGATATGACAAAATGATGTGGGTTTCTCTACTGCCAGCAGACTTAACCCTCTGCTGGGACACGTGGCAACGTCTGGTGGGATCTCCTCAAAAAGGTGACTGAATGACAAGACAAGAGCATGACAAAGGGTGTACAACAAGCAAGGTCACATGGGCACTCCGGCAGGTAATGACCTCGGATCAAGACATAGGCTTCGGCAAGTAAGGTCTCAATGATCTCGGCTAGGAAGGATAACACTTGCCTAGCTGTGCCACACCTCGGCCTAGATGTGCCACACCTCGGTCTAGGTCATACCAGTCCAGAACAAGATCACTAGGTGCAAGGATCAAAGGTTTAGGATGCCTAGATGATAACATCTCGGTCTAGGTGATGCACACCTCGGCCTAGATGATGACATCTCGGCCAATATGCCAGGGCGAAGGTGGAGGTCAACCAAAGTGGATTCCAAGATGGTCCTAGATATAAGAGGTTCAAGGGTGTGACCTAGGCTTAAGATGACATTGGCTACACACAGCAAGAAACAAAACACAAAACATGCAAGTAACACTTAGACAAAACGAATCAAGGTCTGTAGATGCAAACTTAACAAGACAAATTCATGTGAATGCATGCGAGCATGACTAAGATAAAGTGAGGGTTGTTACATCCTTCCCCCCTTAAAGAAGTTTGGTCCCCAAACTTGAGTTACCTTGCCCCACAAACAACTCCAAATGTCGGATTTTCATTTCTTCTTCCATTTCCCATGTAGCATCCTTGTCATAATGCTCTTTCCATTCAACCTTCATCATCGGTATCGATTTGTTCCTCAACTGTTTCACTTGCCTATCAAGAATCCGTATTGGCTTCTCCTCATAACCCAGATCTTCATTAATCACAATCCCAAAATGATCAATCACATGCAATGGGTCTCGGATATACTTCCTCAACATCGAAACATGAAATACATTGTGGACTTGACTTAGTTCTGGCGGCAAAGCAAGTCTGTAAGCAACGGGGTTAACTTTCTCAAGAATTTCAAATGGCCTAATATAACGAGGTGCTAATTTACCTTTCTTCCCAAATCTTGAAACTCCTTTCGTCGGCGAAATCTTCAGGAATACATGATCCCCAACTTCAAATTCTAACTCTCTTCTTCTCTGGTCGGCGTAACTTTTCTGTCGACTCTGAGTAGTTTTGATTCTTTGCTGGATAAGCTTAATCTTCTCGGTTGTCACTTGAACTAACTCGGGACCAATCAAAGTTTTGTCTCTTACCTCGGTCCAACATATCGGCGATTTACACTTCCTTCCATACAAAGCTTCATACGGCGCCATGCCAATGCTAGCTTGATAACTGTTGTTGTAGGCGAATTCTACTAGTGACAAATGCACTTCCCAACTTCCCTTGAAATCCAATACACATAGTCTAAGCATATCTTCAAGTGTCTGAATTGTTCTCTCTATTTGCCCATTGGTCTTGGGATGAAAAGCTGTGCTAAACCTCAACTCGGCTCCCAAAGCTCCTTGTAGACTCTGCCAAAATCTAGAAACAAACTTCAGATCTCGGTCTGAAACAATGGATATTGGCACTCCATGAAGTCTCACAATCTCGGTCATATACAATGAAGCAAGTCGATCGACATTAAATGTAGTCTTAACAGGCAAGAAGTGTGCTGACTTAGTTAACCTATCAACTATAACCCAAATTGAATCCATACCCTTTTGCGTCCTCGGCAACCCGATTACAAAATCCATGGAGATGTGTTCCCATTTCCACTCTGAAATTGACAAAGGTTGAAGAAGTCCTGCTGGCCTCTGATGCTCTGCTTTCACTTGTTGGCAATATAGACACTGAGATACGAACTCGGCTATCTCTCTTTTCATATTCGGCCATCAGAAAGTTTGCTTCACATCTTGGTACATCTTGGTATTTCCTGGATGAATGGCAAATCTGGAACCATGAGCTTCCTGTCTCGGGGACGTCGGCCACACACAGTCTTCCTTCAAACTTAAGTACTTGATTCTCAACGGTGTACCCTGACCTCGGCTTGGTGACAATTTCATCAATCACCCTTTTTAAGAATTCATCCTCCATCTGCCTGGTCTTCACTTCCTCAATAATAGTCGGCTCCACTGAAATCATTGCTAAACATGCCAAACTCCCAACTAATTTCTTGCTTAAAGCGTTGGCCACCGAGTTTGCTTTACCCGGATGGTACTGAATCTGCATATCGTAGTCTTTCAATAACTCAAGCCACCTTCTCTGCCTCATATTTAATTCCTTCTGGGTGAACAAGTACTTCAAACTCTTGTGATCTGTGAAAACTTGGCAAGAAGCTCCATACAAGTAATGACGCCAAATCTTCAAAGCAAACACTACGGTTGCTAACTCTAGATCATGGGTAGGATAGTTCTTCTCATGGGGTTTCAATTGACGAGATGCATATGCTATAACCTTACCCCCTTGCATTAATACACAACCCAAACCCTTATGCGATGCATCACTATAAATCTGAAATTCCTCATTACCTGACGGTAGTACAAGAACTGGTGCAGTAACTAACCTCGTCTTGAGTTCCTGGAAGGCTGCTTCTCTACCCTCGGTCCATTCATATGTCACTCCCTTTTGAGTCAATTGTGTCAATGGTACTGCAATCTTCGAGAAGCCCTTCACAAACTTCCTATAATAACCTGCCAAACCCAGAAAACTACGAACCTCGGACACATTCGTCGGTGTCGGCCAATTCACGATGGCCTCAATTTTGCTAGGATCAACCGAAATACCTTCTTCATTAATTACATGCCCCAAAAATGAAATGCTGGAAAGCCAAAACTCACACTTGCTAAGCTTGGCATACAACTTCCTGTCCCTCAAAATCTGTAAGGCAAGTCTCAGATGCTTCTCATGCTCAACTTCACTCTTGGAATAGATCAATATATCGTCGATGAAAACAACCACAAACTCATCTAGGTACGGCTTAAAAAATCTATTCATCAAATCCATGAATGCTGCAAGAGCATTGGTTACTCCAAACGGCATTACCAAAAATTCGTAATGGCCATACCTCGTCCGAAAAGCAGTCTTCTCAACATCCTCGGCTTTAACCTTGAGCTGATGGTAGCTCGACCTGAGATCAATTTTAGAAAAGACTCGTGCTGCTTGTAGTTGATCAAGCAAATCATCAATCCTCGGCAATGGATACTTATTCTTAATGGTTACCTTGTTCAGTTCTCTGTAATCAATGCAAAGACGAAGTGTACCATCCTTTTTCTTAACAAATAGAACTGGTGCTCCCCAAGGTGAAGTGCTCGACCTAATAAAACCCTTATCCAACAACTCTTGCAATTGTAGTTTCAATTCCTTAAGCTCGGCTGGGGCCATTCTATAGGGTGTTTTGGAGATAGGCTGGGTTCCCGACATGACGTCAATAGTAAATTCTATTTCTCTATCGACTAAGTGGCCAGGCAATTCACTTGGAAAGACGTCGGGGAATTCTCTAACAACTAGGATGTCGGCTATTTCAACATTTCTATTCAGATCACTTAATATACTACACAGATAACCTTGACACCCTTTTTGGATCAACTTATACGCTTTCATGGATGAGATCAAGTAAGGTGGGGATACTACTCCTTTACCCTGAAACGTAACCTCGGCTTGGTTTGGGGGTTTCAATGTGACACTTTTGGAAACACAGTTAATGGATGCATGATTTCCCACTAACCAATCCATTCCCAATATGACATCAAAGTGAGTTATGTTCAACGGCATCAAGTCAACTAATAACTGTACATCCTCAATCACAACAACACATGCTCTATAAATGGATGCAATAGTCATAGTTCTCCCAGATGGAGTAGACACAAATAACACATAACCAAGGGGTTCTAGTTCCCTATTCAATTTCTCGGCAAATTTAGCAGATACAAATGAATGTGTAGAACCCGAATCAATCAATATGTATGCATCTTGAGAGCAAATTGGAAGGGTACCTGACACTACTGTCTCGGCATTCTGGGTGTCTCCTGGCACTAATGCAAAAACTCTGCCCTGCCTCATCTGCGCCTTGCTGACGTTGCTTTTCTGTGCAGAGCCTGAAGTACTCCCATTTTTCTTGCCACCATTAACATTTGTCTTCGGACAGTCTTTCATACGATGACCTATCTCACCACATTCAAAACAAGCTCCAGACGCCCAATGACAAACTCCATAATGTGGCTTCCCGCAACTTGAACACGTTGGCCTAGTGCCACTTTCTTGTCTTGAGTTGCTTGAACTGCCTATGTTCGTTTTCTTCCTGGCATCAAATGCTCCTCGGCGATTGTCGTAATTCTGTCTCTTCCTCTGGCTCTCTCCTGAACTCTGGTATCGGTTCAAGTTAGCTTCTGCAAGGATGGCCTTGTCCAATACTCCGGCGTAAGTCGGCATGTTGAGCATGTTAACTCGATCTTGTATTGGCCCACGAAGCCCACTTTCAAACTTCCTAGCTTTTCTATATTCATCATCGACCATGTGAGGTGCGTATCTCGCCAACTCGGTAAAAGCACAGTCGTATTCTGCCACTGTTTTGTTGCCTTGTGTCAGGGTCTGAAACTCTGTGGTCTTGCGATCTCGGACACTAAGGGGAAAATGCTTGTTATAAAACAACTCCAAAAATCTAGCCTAAGTCAAGCCTGGATTGCCTTCTCGGATCATCATCCACCATCTTCGTGCGTCGTCGTCCAACGTGAATGCTGCCAATGACACCTTCTGAGCGTCAGTGCTGGGAAAAATCTCAAACAACTTCTCCATTTCCAAAACCCACGCTTCGGCTTTCATCAGCTCTATACCCCCTTAGAATCTTGACGGATTCATCTTCTTGAACTCTTTGATCAAAGTTATCGTGCTGTCTCCATATAAAGCTGGCAGCGGAGGCACTTGTGGCACTGAAGGAGGTGGAGGTGGAGCTACATGTCGGCCGTTTGTCTGCTCAGCCTGAGTAGAAGTAGTACTATTGTTCTGTGGCCTAGGTTGTCGCAACTCATGGACCAAACCTTCGACCAAACTTTCTAATCTGTCCTCGGCATGATCTCGGCCAACTGGAGGTCTACCCCTTCTCATGATGCTAGAGGTATGCAAAATGTGACTCTTAAAACAAAATGAGCAAATAGACATGTATGCAAGTAACAAATGATCATGCCGAGATGATGCACACCTTGTCAAGTAGCAAGCAATATGATGCAATCCTAATATCATTCCAAGGGACATCCTATGCTCTTTAGGACTCAAAGTGTGTGAATAACGTACTATAAGGAATCGGTGCTCTGATACTAATCTGTCACGACCCCATTCCGCCCCTAGTAGAATGGTGCCATGATGGCCAGTAATTCGAGATTACCGAAGGCCAATTTACGAAGTCACACACAATCAGAGTATACATATGGGGCTTACATGTGCGGAAGCAATAAATTTAAATCTAAATAGTCCACAAGAGCTGTGCATAGATCAAATGAAATGTCATACATAACGTGGTTTTACAACCTGAATACAAATAAAATAAGGTACAAGATACATCTTGATCAAAAGGCTTCTCAAGCCGACATGTACAAAAGAAATGAATTACAAAGCCAAGAAGCATAATCTTCAAGATGCTACAAAATAGGAATCCAAAAACATCTTGCAAAACACATCTAGGCGTCACCGCCTTCTTGCTCGTCACCTACATATATATAAGGAGAGGGTGAGCTTGGATACTCAGTGAATGATATTAGTAATAAAGGTTTAAATGAATGATATCCGAGATCTTTATCAAAACAATACATATAATAACTTGCACAAAATCAAGGTATGAACCAAGTTCATCTATCAAGTCTTTCAAAGCTTCAAGGGATGCTTCCTAGCATCAATATAATACAAGGGATGACATTCTGGACAAACCCACGCGGTAAACCGTCAGTGGCAAGACAAGGGAGATATCTCAAACAAGGGTGCTAGTTGCATTATAGTCCCCTAGCACTAAGGACTTTCAAAACAGGGGCACTAGTTGCATTATAGTCCCCTAGCACTAAAGACTTTTCAAGAATGTCATCAAAACAAGATAATACTTGATACAAAAACTAGGGATAATCATTCATGCTTGATCAAATATTTTTACAAAACGAAGCAAAGCTTTATCAAAACTTTATAACATAGTTTTATTAAAAATACCACTCACATAGCTCTTCGGAAGTGGGGGTTACAAGCAAGGATCCAAGGCCTACAAGTACATAATAAATCCCATTGAATGCATTTCAAGAAGACAAGAAGAGATGCTCAAAGATGGGTATGAAATGCATTCCTAAAACAAGCTCTGCGTGAGTGTAAATGATCTCGGCATTTCTTTCAAAACTCAGTCAAGACAAGGCAAAACACGTGCTGGGACTTAAAACACTGTTTCTCATCTCGAGAAAACATGCTGGGTACCAGCCAGGTCTTGGCCGAGGTCCCACACCTCTTGGCCGAGGTATGGTCCCGATGACCACATTCAGGGAAATGGAGTCTGGAAATTCTGGGCTTCTTTTTTGAAGAACATGAAGAACATGAACATGAATGCTAAAATCATAACTTCTTTATTCAAAATCTGAGATTTCATGAGATGAGTTCAAAAACATGGACCGGTACCCATACTTGAAGATCTTATGATGAAAACAACACAAAAACATGGATCTTGGTACAAACTTTCGGATCAAAACATGGTTTTATTCCAAGAACACAAGAACATCATTTTCTCTTTCTAAAACAACTTTAAACCAATGCATGGCTCATGAATCATGCTAGATCATGCAATGTGATCGAATAAACATAAAGAATAACAAGAGTAAATCAAGAATCTAACCTCAACACTCGGATCAAACGGTTTAGACTCTAAGGATCAAGCTTGGAAATCTACTTCTCTCTCAAGAACTCCTCTTCCTCTCTTCCTAGAGCTTCTCTCTCTTCCTAGGACAAAGATATGACAAAATGATGTGGGTTTCTCTACTGCCAGCAGACTTAACCCTCTGCTGGGACACGTGGCAACGTCTGGTTGGATCTCCTCAAAAAGGTGACTGAATGACAAGACAAGAGCATGACAAATGGTGTACAACAAGCAAGGTCACATGGGCACTCTGGCAAGTAATGACCTCGGATCAAGACATAGGCTTCGGCAAGTAAGGTCTCAATGATCTCGGCTAGGAACGATAATACTTGGCCTAGCTATGCCACACCTCGGCCTAGATGTGCCACACCTCGATCTAGGTCATACCAGTCCAGAACAAGATCACTAGGTGCAAGGATCAAAGGTTTAGGATGCCTAGATGATAACATCTCGGCCTAGATGATACATATCTCGGCCTAGGTGATGCACACCTCGGCCTAGATGACAACATCTCGGCCAATATGCCAGGGCGAAGGTGGAGGTCAACCAAAGTGGATTCCAAGATGGTCCTAGATATAAGAGGTTCAAGGGTGTGACCTAGGCTTAAGATGACATCGGCTACACACCAAGCAAGAAACAAAACATGCAAGTAACACTTAGACAAAACGAATCAAGGTCTGTAGATGCAAACTTAACAAGACAAATTCATGTGAATGTATGCGAGCATGACTAAGATAAAGTGAGGGTTGTTACAATTTCAATCCATTTTCATTTCTTTTTCCAAATCAATTCATCGACATGGTAGATTATATATCCAAACAATTCAAAATGAGACTACAACTCATATTATCAACACTTCTATCATCAACATCATTCAGATGTATATAAGGTTTCTTGGACTTTCACCCTTGACACTCCGGCCAACTTAGTTATCAATGGAGTCCGTCCCCTATCTCCTCCCAAACAATGGAGTACATCTCCTATCTGCTCCCAAACAAATATACATATACAATGTATTTAAACAAATTGTCATATACAATGACCAATTCAATCACATATTCAATGTTCATACCCAATTGTCATATTCAATGACAAAATTCAATTGATTAGTTTCAATTTTCCTAATCATCATGCAGTTTCTACAACAATCATGGCTATCCTCCACCGATAGCCCAAAACAGTTATTTCTAAATAGATAAATAAATCTAACAAACAGATAAATTTATTACTTTTTCCATAGGTGGGTGATTATTCAATCCAAGCACACCATCTAATCATAATCCTTCCCAATTCCATAATTCCACAATGAATTCACCATTTATACAAAATAGTTATTTAATTCCAAACTAGAGCATTTTCCCCCAAATCCCGCAACATTGACCCAAAGGTCCAAATCTCACCATTTCAACAATTATACACCAATAACTCCATTTTTAAGACCCACATACACATATGGAGTTTAAAATTTAAAACCCCTCTTTCCCAAATCAACACCCAAACCCCAACTTTCCAAATTTCCAAATCTCACCATTTATACAAAATGACTAATAGTTATTTTAAAGCTCGTAGAAATGAGTAGATTATCCCTACCTCAAATGGAGAAGTTCAAAGGAGAAGAAGGAGAAACTCAAGATGCTCCAAATCCACACTTTTTCGGATCAAAGTGAAGCCCACGCAATGCTCTAGCTTTCTTATAAAGAGACTAGGGTAGAGAGACCCAAGAACAAGGTCTATTTGTAGAGAGAGAGAGAGAGAGAGAGAGAGAGAGAGAGAGAGTCGGATCTAGGGTTTAGATTGAAAAGGAGATGAAAAAGTGAAGAAGAAGACTGCTGCTGCGATTTGCTATATACGAGGCTCGCTCGAGCGAAGAAGTCATCGCTCGAGCGAACCAGACACAAAAGAACCTCGCTCGAGCGCACAATTTAAAGCTTCAGGTCTGCAACGTAGAAGGACGCTCAAGCGCAAGAATTCTCGCTCGAGCGAAGGAACACAAAACATAGAGCTCGCTCGCTCGAGCGCAAGAAGTGTCGCTTGAGCGAAGAATACCCACCTTCAGGTTTCTCAAAGGCGCAGACGCAAGCTCGAGTGCAAGAACCTTCGCTTGAGTGAAGAAGCAAATACCAAAGGCTCGCTCGAGCGCAAAAAGCCTCGCTCGAGCGAAGAAGCCAAAACTTGGGCAGCAACCATTTGTTCTAACTCACAACCAACTTGTACCAAACTCACCAAACATGTCCCAAAACTCAAATACAAAGGATTTAAAGGATAGAAAAGAGATATAGACAACAACAACAATGACAGAACCCAAGTCCGGAACAAGATAAATGACGGGGAAAACCGAGATTACTATAAATTCCCAATAAATTCTCGATAAATTGCTTAGTAAATTAACAGTAAATTATCGGTAAATTACTGAGTAAATTTTAAGTAAATTCCTTAGTAATTTCTAAGTAATTACTCAGAAAACTCTTAGTAAATTTCTCAATAAATTCCAAGGAAATTCTCATTAAATTCCTAGAAAATTCTCAGTAAATTTCCAGTAAATTCTCAGTAAATTACTTAGTAAATTCCTTGTAAATTCTCAGTAAAGTACCCAATAAATTCCAAATAAATTCTCAGTAAAATCTTATTAAATTACTCATTAAATTCTCAGTAAATTTCTAGTAAATTCACAGTAAATTACTTAGTATATTTCTCATTAAATTCTTAAAAAATTACCTAATTAATTCCCGTTAAATTCTCAGCAAATTACTCAGTAAATTCCCAGTAAATTAATCAGTAAATTCTCATTAAATTATTGAGTAAATTACACAGTAAATTCTCAATAAATTCTCAGTAGATTCCCAGTAAATTAATAACCATTCCTAGTTCATTCGTATATGCCCTTGTGGAGAAGTGGTTCAGAAATACTCTTTAGATCCAGTAGGATGCTCGTGATCCTCAGCTAGTCACCTGAAAAGGAATGAACACTCCGGTTGGGTGTGCCAGAATTAGCACTCCGACGGATAAGTCAGTGAATACTCTCTTGGTTGCTTATATCTCATGTTAAACTTATTTGTTCTCACATACCTTTCTCTGGCTGATGCTCCTCTATTTATATCCTTTTTCTTGGGCCTTAGGGTCGGGCCCACTCTTGATCCATTGCACGTCTACTTATTCGGCTTTTGTTCTGCTGGTTGGAATGCCGATTATCCTATTCGGCTCTGTGGTCGACTAGGATCAATGCCGAATACAAATTCTGTCTTTGACTGTCCCCATACCTGTATTTGGCCGTATTGCCCCCGAAATATTCGGCTCCCGTAGCCCTGATGCCCTCAAAAACGATTTACCAAATTGGTTCCTCGTTTAGTGGGATATATTTGGGCTCCAGTTTGAAATTTTACCAGTACCAGTTAGAGAAGCATATAATGATTGGCATGCTGCTTACGCTCATTTGCCAGTAAACAAGGACATTTTTATCAGTAAATCATCGGTCCATTTTGTTATCCGCTTTGGAATTCCATGGATACAGAAATAAGATTTTCAATGTGATTACCAGAACAAGATCCCGCGTCTTAAAATAATTTTCTTTGTAAGATGGTGGGATAAGGGTATGAACCCTACTCTAACAGAAACTGTCCAAAAAATTATGACACATACACAGGCCTGCTGGGATGCTATTCCTAAAGCTCTTCCCAATCAACCAGTTAATTCAAATCCCTTTGTTCAGATTCAAACAAAATTAAGACATAAATTTCCCAATCTGTCCAAAACAGAATTAATTATAAAAAGCATGGATTTCATGAAGGAGCAATGTCTCCAAACTCTTTCCAAAGATGACTCCTCCATGAAATCTGTCACCAGTAGCCAAGAACAGGAAGATTCCCAAGATGAAGGTGCCCATGCATTTGCAGACACTGTATTAGTTGGTGAATCACAAGCACCAGAAGAAGATGAACCGAATTTTGGAGACTTTTGGGATTCTCTAACCAGTATGATTGCAGAGAAAATCGATAAAGAAAAAGAGAAAAAAGGAAAAGGCAAAGCATAAGGCTGTGTCCCCCACCTAAATCCATCAACCAGAACGTCGGTATAAAATGACAAAACTCCTTTCGGCAAAGGCAGATTCTTTGTCTGCCATCCAGAAAAAAGAAACAAAAATCTCATATCCGTCCAAAGAAGATAAGGATGCTGGAGATTCCCAATCGGCCAGAGGATAAGGACGATTGACTCCACCCATCAAGGACACGCCACCTATCCTCACCTTATCTTTTATCTTTATTTCCTCTGTCTATAAAAGAAAAAGACCTCACGTTGAGGCAGAATATCTTTTAATTTGGTTTTCCCCACTCTCTCTCCGTGTAAGCTCTCTCTTGTAATAAAATTTCTTCTATATATAAATTAAGTGTTGAAGACTTATGCTGTTTTGAAGACGTAAATGTTTGTAAGTATTTCCTAATGTATGCCCTCTGTGAATTTACTTGTTGATCTTTTACATGTTTTAGATTTTGATATTAATAGTCGTAATCATTATTTAACTGTTATTCAAGACTAGTATCTCCAGCCTTGGGTTACTCAACAGTTAGAATTCTGTGATCAGCAGATTCACAGAATACCACAGCAAATCCAAGAACATATTTGTGTGTGGGCGGCCGCCGTTAGGCCTCCACCTCAACAGTAAATCACGAGACCATATATGTTATAATTTTTATTAGATACTTGTATTATGTTGATTTATATTCCTGGGTTTGTGCTGAATAAGGGTAGAACAGAGAAAGGTTAAGTGGGACGTCACCCAAGTCGCGTTTAGGTTTAAAGACCATCTTTGCAGAGATTGCATTTAGGTCTGTGTCCTAGTAAACCACTGACAGATGTGCTTAGCCTTATCCCTGTATGTCGAGCACCTTATATTGGTATCAGGGCCAAGTTAATACATTAATGTAATACAATTATATAATATTTAAATTATTCATCTATGGTCACATAAAACTAATGGCAGAATAAGCACCCATCACAACAGTAGCTAATACTGTAGATTCTACATCAGAAGCAATAGAATTAAAATCAATTATGATGAATTCACATTCAATGTAAATCTCAAAGAGGTCAATCCACATTCTATGATCTATATTTATTTCTATTTTTTGTTCTTACCATTAGCCAATTTTCTAAATGTTTGCCTCTATGGAAATCTCAATAGAGTTGTCTCCACCAAAACTTGAAGCTACACTTTTTCTCTTTGACCTCCCTGATATCATTCTTTATTGTCTCCAAATTGCTCTCTATCACCTTCATGTCACTTGCCATGTCCGTCTTCAAGCTTTTAATGGTAGCTGTAAGACTATTCAGTGAAGTTCCGGGCTCCTCCTTAGGCTTGGTTGGCATAAGCGACTTCATGTATGATGCAAAACTAATAATTGTGAATATAGAGGGAAGAAGATGGAGCCGGTCAATTCGGCTAGAATAAGTCTTTCTGTCATAGTCAACTACGTATACGGGGTGGCCCCACTTCTTCTTGACAGCCACAGACTTATCAACTAATGCTAATAATTTTGAAAGTGTCGCTGGAAAAAAAAGAGAAAAAAAGAAAAAAAAAAGAGAGATAAGGAAATCACTACGATTTGTTAATTACAATCAAGTATTTAACTTCGAAATTATTTTACTTAAAAAGTAATCTAAGTGATATTCGAAAACTAAAATAATTCCAATTACAAGATTAATAAAGCAAATTTTTCATTTTTTCATTCTATGACACAAATTCAAAATTCCTAAACAATTACAAAATTTATTCCCAAAATAAATAAATAAAAACAGAATTTATACCAAAATAAATAAGTAAAAACAGAATTTATACCAAAAAAATAAAAATAAAAAAAATAAAAAATCAATGAGAATATTTAAAACATACTTTTAAAACATTACTTAAATACATTATTTAAAACATAATATTAAAACATACTTTTAGCGTGAGAATGACTGAATCCAATTCTTTTTTTGTTTTTCTTCTAGAAGATGGTTTAAAAACAATATGGACCAAAGAAAATTATTTTACAATTTTAAAACATTACTTAAATATATTAATGTCTTCGTGTAAAAGAGAAAAATAAGACTAATGTTTTCTTTCACCTAGTTGGACAAAGTATGTGAGATAATTCCATTCATATCATAATATAATATTTATTAATTCAATAAGTATCATATCAAAGTAGTAGCGAGTTGGTATCAGTTACAAATCATGAGCAAATTCAAAATTTTAAATTCAAAATTCTATGACACAAATTCATTTTTTCATTCTATGACACAAATTGAAAATTCTTAAACAATTATAAAATTTATTCCCAAAATAAATAAATAAAAACATAATTTATAACCAAAAAAAATAAAAACAATAAACAATCATTGAGAATATTTAAAACATAATTTTAAAACATTACTTAAATACATTATTTAATACATAATATTAGAACATACTTTTAGCTTGAGAATGACTGAATCCAATTCACTTTTCTATTTCTTCTAGAAGATGGTTTAAAACCAATTATGGACCAAAGAAAATTATTTCATAATTTTAAAACATTACTTAAATATATTAATGTCTTCGTGTAAAAGAGAAAAATAAGACTAATATTTTCTTTCACCTAGTTGGACAAAGTATGTCAGATAATTCCATTCATATCATAATATAATGTTTATTAATTCAACAAGTATCATATTAAAGTAGTGAGTTGGTATCAGTTACAAATTATGAACAAATTCAAAATTCAAAATTCTATGACACAAATTCAAAATTCTTAAGCAATTACAAAATTTATACCAAAATAAATAAAAACAATAAACAATCATTCAGAATGTTTAAAACATAATTTTAAATTACTCAGTAAGTTACTTAGTACATTTAGACAAAATTACTTAGTAAATTCCCAATAAATTCTGAGCAAATTCTATAGCGACCCCAGTCTTTTCCCATTTGGTTGTTGTATCCGACTTAGGTTCTGTGGATCCCGTTACTATATATTTGCTGTTGTCGTCCTTTAATTCCTTATTTTTGAGTTATAGGATGTGTTGGGCAGGTTTGTTACAGGTTGGTTGAACTTAGAAACCAAGGTAGTTGCCCAGATTTTTGCCTTCACGCTCGAGCGGAGCTTTTGACGCTCGAGTGGGGCCCTTTGTTTTTTGCTTCTCCGCTCGAGTGGGAGTTTTGACGCTCGAGCGTGATTTTCCATCTTCCAGTATTTCCCCTGCAGTGTTGGACGCTCGAGCGGGCGTTCGTTTGACGCTCGAGCGTGAGTTTGTGTGTGACGCTCCAGCGGGAGTTTTCTACGCTCACGGGGACCTGGTTCAGCAAAAGTTCTGGGAGTGTGTATCCGCCGCTCGAGCGGATTTTTGACGCTCGAACGGGAGTCTGTGAGTGATGCTCGAGCAGGGGTTTCACGCTCAAGCGGGGCAACTTTTATATAAAGTCGAAGATCCGACTTTTTGGATCACTTTTCATCTTCTTTTGATTTTAAAACCCTAGAACCGTCTTCTCTCTCTCCCTACACATCTTCTCCCTTAGGTTTGATCTACTTAGAGTGTATTTCTACCCTAGGTTCTTTATTAAAAAGATAGAGGGTCGCAAGGGCTTCCTTTTAATCTGAGAGTTTGGCGGTTTGGAGCACTTTGGATTTTGGATCATCATCTCCATCATCTCCATTTGAGTTCTTCACTTCGAGGTAGGGATTTCCTACTCCATACTATAGGTTTTTTTCCTAAGTTTTGGTATTTTGATATGTTGGTGTCATGTGGTAATTTTGGGAATTAGGGTTTGTCTTATAATTTGAAAGAAGGGTTTTTCATCTATTAAACACATATGTTTGTGTGTTAAACTGAGATAATTGAACCTTAGGGTTGATGTTGAGAAAAGGGGGAAAAACCCTAATTGTTGTAATAAAATTAATTTGTATAATTAATTTTGGAAAATTGTGGAATTAAGTCTAATTCGTGAAATTTGGGAATTATGAGCTTAATTGGATAGTTGGGTAGTTTAATCACTTACCTATGAGAATGTGATTTATATTTGTTGATACATTTATTTCCTGTTTAGAAATAACTGTTTTGGGCTATCGGTGGAGGATAGTCATGAATGTTGTAGACATTGCATGTTGATTAGGGAAAACTGGAACTAATCACATTGAATGAGTCATTAAATATGACGGTTGAATTATACAAGCAAGATTGTGTATTGATTGAATATTGTGTATGACATGTGTTTAATACATTGTATATGCATATTGTTTGGGGAGGAGATAGGGGATGTACTCCATGGTTTGAGGGAAGATAGGGGATGGACTCTCAAACTTTTTGTTTAGGAGGAGAAAGGGGATGGACTCCATTAGTACAGCTAATAGTGTACTTATTGATTTATGGAAGTGTTTCATATATGAGCTTTGGTCTCATTTGAATGGTTGATATTGGAAGTAATGTTAATGTGAGTTATAGTCTCATATTGTAGTTTGGCCAGGTTCTGAGCCATATTGATAATAATGGAAAGTGAAACGTGTCATAGACATTAGTGTCATGAGACTGTATAATGATGTAATTGATTATCTTGGTTAACCATCTATCGAATGCTATTGCTTTAGTCAATTCTTATATTTGGTTTAGTATTTTTTCTACTGGGCTGTGGCTCACCCTATACGGGAACATCATTTTCAGGTTCAGGTGATATGCTACCTCCAAGGACTTAGCTTGGATGGATTTGGAGTTGAAGACTCTATCTAGATTAGTTGTTTATTTGGTTTTATTTTGATGTTACATGTAAACTCAAGCCTAGGGCTTAGTATGTAAATGAGTTAGTACTCATACTTTTGTGTCCAAGTGTTGGCTTTGAAAGATGTAAGCCCGTAGGGCATTTACTTTCGTTATTACATGTAATGTCTTTTAATAAGATTACTCTGATGATTGAAATAATATTTTGATTTCTTATATCGATGCATGTTAATATTATATATATTATGGTTTAATTTTGAGGCGTGACAACTTGGTATCAGAGCGTACCGGTTTCGAATACTTTGGGTACGTGGGAAGTGATTAGTATCACAATGGGTTCGTCTCGCTTGATAGAGACTTAGATGTACTGTTATATGCTTATATGATAACATGTTTATGTGATTAAGTGGGTATGGGATTTAATTTCTAGGATGTTGACTGGATCCTTGGGTTTCTATGAGTCTTGTTAAAAAGCACTTGATCAATGCTGTTTCTAACCGGAACTCTAGTAACCCTCGGGACTGTCATTATCCAGGAATGAAATTCGTAGGTGCTTATGTGATATGTGCTTACGTGGAATGAATTATTGTTGTCCAATGCATATGCAGGATACTAAGTGTTTATATTGTTTCACAATTAATGTGATGACAATTTTTGCTCTCTTTGTATGTAGGAATGTAAGGATGTCAGGACGAGGAGTGGTAGGCGTGGTAGGCGTGGTGGGCAGAGATGCCTATACCGGATGAGATTCCGGCAGTACAGGAGGGAGTTGGCCAGGCCAATGTGGCCGAGCCGGTAGGACAGCAGGCTATGGGCGCTTTGGCCCGAGAGATAGCAGGGGCATTCAGGGAGTCAGTAGGCATTCTCAGAGCTGAGAATCAGGCTCAGGTTCATGTTGCAGATGCAGGGCCTTCTTTTTCTGAAGAGGGAGTTCTTCCGGTCTAACCCGGACGAATTTTTAGGTGATCCTAAAGAGCCACTTAAGGCAGATGAATGGCTCGAACAGACAACGAAGACGTTTGAGATGCTAGGCATTGAAGACGAGGTACTGAAGGTGACCTTGGCATCTTTCCAGCTTAAGGGGGATGCGGGTCAGTGGTGGAAGTTCACTAAGAGGCCGTATAGGAGGGACTTGGAAGGCTTTTGTGGATGCTTTCCAGGAGAAGTTCCTGTCTCCAGCTGTTAAGGAGAGGTTGAGAGATAGTTTTGCCAGCTTAAGTAGAACAGTTCGTCAGTGGCCGAGTTTGAGGCCGCATTTACTAGCTTGTCCAGGTTTGCACCCGAGTTAGTGGCGTCTGAGGAATGCCGTTGTATTGAGTTCGAGAAGAAGTTGAGGCGCGGCCTCAAGTTGAGAGTTGTAGGGTCTATGATTCGAGATTATGGGCGTTTGGTTGATGCTGCAGCCCATACGGAGATCATGATGCAGGAGAAGGAGGAAGGGCAGAAAGGCTCCAAGAGGAGTCAGGATGGCCAGAGTGATGGTAGGAGACAGAAGGGTTTTAACCCTCAGCAGTCTCAGAGTAGCTTTACTAGATCGACTTTTCCAGTGCCGAGTGCTAGTTCTGAGAAAGGCAGCCAGGGAGACATTACCTGTTTCAAGTGTTGGTCAGCTGGCCACAAGTCTCCAGCTTGCCCGCAGAAGGGAGGAGGACAGAGAGCAGCGTCATCTTCGGCTCGATCTTAGAGCCAGAGTCAGGGTAGAGGCCAGCCGCTCTCGTGTTATCAGTGCAGTCAGGCAGGGCACCTGAAGAGGTTTTGCCCGCAGTTGAGTGGCACATCTGGTGCATCTGGTTTGAGGCAGACTCAGAGTCATCAGCCAGCTTAGTCTGTTCAGGCCGGAGGGCCAATCAGGGGGCTTCATCGTCCCAGTCTATGCAGCAGTCTTATGCTCCTAGAGGTGAGCAGGTTGATCAGAGACCGTCTGGGCGCTGTTATGCTGTTACGCGCAGGATCTTGTACCGGCTCCATCAGTTGTGAGAGGTACCTTCTTGTTTTGCAATTCGGTTGCTAGTGTATTGATTGATGCGGGTGCATCTCATTCCTTTGTGTCTGCTGCATTTGCATCTGTTTTTGGAGTTGGAGTTAGCACAGTTAGCATCTCCTATTTGTGTAGTGTCACCCCTTGGGGGTGAATTAATCTTGAAACAAGGTATTAGGGGTTGTGATATAGAGGTCACCGATCATAGGCTTCCGTTTCCTTTTGTAGTTATGCCCATGAAGGGCTTTGATGTTATTTTGGGTATGGACTGGTTATCGTCATACCGGGCTGTTATAGATTGTTACCGCCAGAGGGTTACTGTATGTACCTTGAGTGGCGAGTGTTTTCATTTCTTGGGAGATCGGTTTGGTAGGGTTTTACCACCGGTGTATGATCCGTGAGGGCGGAGTGAGCTTAGTTGTCTTCTCGCTAGCTTTATGAGTAGTGAGTGTATGAGATCGGGACTGAGTTGCCAAGAGTGGTTTGTGAGTACTCGGATGTCTTTCCCGAGGATCCTATTAGTTTACCACCCCATCGAGAGATTGAGTTCTCTATTGACTTAGTGCCTAGCATGGCACCAATTTCCATGGCACCGTATCGTTTTGCCCCAGCCGAGTTGAGTGAGTTGAAGATCTAACTCCAGGAGTTGTTAGATAAGGGTTTTATTCGCCCTAGTACTTCGCCTTGGGAGCACCGGCCCTCTTTGCTAAGAAGAAAGATGGGGCTTTGAGACTTTGCATCGATTACCGAAATTGAATCAGGCTACGGTTAAGAACAAGTACCCTATGCCTCGTATAGATGATTTGTTTGATCAGTTGAAAGGATCCCGCTGTTTCTCTAAGATAGACTTGAGGTCGGGTTACCATCAGTTGAGGGTCAGGAAGGAGGATATCACGAAGACGGCATTCCGTACGCGATATAGCCATTATGAGTTTCTAGTGATGCCCTTTGGGCTTACCAATGCACCGGCTATGTTTTATGGATTTGATGAATCGGATTTTCCGAGAGTTCTTAGATCGCTTCGTAGTCGTCTTTGTGGACGACATTCTGATTTGTTCACCTTCTGAGGAGGAACACGAGAAACACTTACGAGTGGTGCTTGAGTTGCTTAGAGCCCATAAGCTGTATGCTAAGTTTGGGAAGTGTGAGTTCTAGCTAAGAGAGGTTAAAGTCTTAGGCCACATGGTATCCGGGGAAGGGGTGACTGTAGATTCATCCAAGATAGAGGCAGTGTAGGATTGGGCACAACCTAAGAATGCCTTTGAGATTCGTAGTTTTCTGGGATTGGCCGGGTATTACCATCGGTTTGTGAAAGATTTCTCCAGGCTAGCTTCGCCTTTGACTAGATTGACGCGGAAAGGGGTCAAATTTGTATGGAGTGAGACTTGTGAAAAGTCATTCCAAGAACTTAAGGTTAGACTTACCACCGCTCCAGTCTTGATTATTTTGGAGAGGGGTTTGGGTTATACAGTGTATTGTGATGCCTCACAAGAGGGTTTGGGTTGTGTATTGATGCAAGAAGGAAAAGTAGTAGCCTATGGCTCGCGGCAGTTGAAAACACACGAGAGGAATTACCCTACTCACGACTTAGAGTTAGCAGCTGTGATTTTCACCTTGAAGATTTGGAGGCACTATCTTTATGGTGAGAGATTCAAGGTGTTCTCGGATCATAAGAGTTTGAAGTATCTGTTTACACAGAAGGACTTGAATTTGAGGTAGAGGAGATGGATGGAGTTCATAGAAGATTATCACTTCGAGTTGCATTATCATCCGGTGAAAGCCAATGTTGTGGCTGATGCCCTAAGTAGGAAGTCCTTTGGCGATGTAGCTTTTATTTTTATCCGGGAATGGGAGATGTTGGGTGCTTTTAGGGAATTTGACTTGCATCTGGGTGAGTCTGTTGAGTCTGCAGCCTTGTTTTCTGTAGTTGCAACCTACTAACTTGTGAATCGAGTGTTAGAGGCACAGAAGGATGACCTTGAGGTAGAATCTCTCCGGGGGAAAATATACAGTGGGAAGGTAGAGAAGGGTTTGACCGTGTATCCTGACCTGAATGTGAGGTACCGAACCGTTTGATTGTACCGGAGTCTTGCCGAGAGGAATTACTCCAAGAGTTTCATCATTCACGCCTTGCGGTGCATCCAGGAGGCACAAAGATGTATCATGATCTGAGTCGCCAGTTTTGGTGAAGGGGTATGAAGAAGGACGTGGCGGTGTTTGTGTCAAAGTACCTTACTTGTCAACAAGTGAAGGCCGAGCATCAGAAGCCAGGGGGTTTGTTGCAACCCTTGCCTATAGCCAAGTGGAAATGAGAGCATGTCACGATGGACTTCCTTGTAGGTCTTCTGAGGACTCAACGGGGTAGTGATACCATTTGGGTGGCAGTGGACCGGTTGACTAAGTCGACGCACTTTATCCCGATGCGCATGAGAGATTCAGTAGATCACCTTGCCGACTTGTATATTCGGGACATAGTGAGGTTGCACGGAGTCCCAGTGTCGATTGTCTCAGATAGAGATCAGCGTTTTACTGCTAGGTTGTGGCAGAGTTTGCAGAGTGCCTTGGGCACTAGATTGTCTTTTAGTACGGCTTACAATCCTCAGATTGACGGGCAGTCAGAGCGCACCATTCAGATACTTGAGGATATGCTTCGAGGTTGTGTCCTTGACTTTAAAGGGTCATGGGAGAGACACTTACCCTTAGTGGAATTTGCCTACAATAACAGTTTCCAATTGAGTATTGGTATGGCACCGTTTGAGGCCTTGTATGGCGGACCGTGTAGGTCTCCAGTGTGTTGGGCCGAGGTGGGTGATGCACCTCTGTTGGGTCCAGAGTTGGTTCGGGAAATGACGGAGAAAGTGGCACTTATCCGTAAGATACTTGTTACATCCCAGAGTCGCCAAAAAAGTTATGCCGACCGTAGGAGGAGACCTTTGCCATTTGAGGTGAGTGATCACGTCTTTCTGAAAATATCACCTAGGCGGGGTTTGATGAGGTTTTGGAAAAGTGGGAAGTTGTCCCCTCGGTTTATTGGCCCTTTTGAGATCCTTGAGCGAATTGGGGAGGTTGCATACCATCTAGCTTTACCGCCGCAGTTGTCCGGAGTGCATGGCGTGTTTCATGTTAGTATGCTTCGAAAATACAAGCCGGATCCATCTCATGTATTGGATTGGACCGACTTAGAGGTAGACGAGCCGGTGAGGGTCTTCGATAGGCGGGACCAAGTCTTGCGAGGCAAGACAATTCCCTTTGTCAAAGTGTTGTGGAAGCATCACGGGGTTGAGGAAGCAACTTGGGAACATGAATTGGAGGTCCGAGAGAAATATCCGGACTTGTTTGTTAATGTTTGACCATGTGTTGAGAATTTTGTTTTGTTGATAAACTCTAAGAACATTGTATATGTTTTGGATTATTGAAGTATTGAAATTGTTAAATATGTTTCGGAAATGTGAGTTAAATTTAACATTGTATATGTTGAATGTGTTGTAGAAATGCAAATATATTATTAACATTGAATATGTTATGGAATTATGGAATATGTGTATTGAAATTTGTTGAATTTTAAAAGGATGCATATTGATAATGTATATTGAGCTATGTATTGGTAAGTTGTTCTCTAGGGAACAGATGGAATGATCGGTAGTGGATCATGTTGATAAGGGTTGTATTGTAATCATGTTGAGTATTGAAAAGATCACAATTTTGAAACTTATATATCTAATTTCGGGGACGAAATTCTTTAAGGGGAGAGGTTATAGCGATCTCGGTTTTTCCTCCATTATTCTTTGTATTCCGAACTCGGTTCCGTGGGTGGTTGTTGTTGTCTATATCTCATTTCTATCCTTTAATTCTTTGTATTTGAGTTGTGGGATGTGTTGGGTAAGTTTGGAACAGGTTGGTTGGGTGTTGGAACAAATGGTTGCTGTTTAGAATTTGGCACCTTCGCTCGAGCGAGCCTTGGGTTTTTCTTCTTCGCTCGAGCGAAGGTTCTTGCGCTCGAGTGAGCTTTCTGTGATGTGTCTCTTCGCTCGAGCGAGAACTCTTGCGCCCGAGCGTGCGTCTGCATCTACTTTGGACCTGAAGGTTGGTATTCTTTGCTGGAGCGAGCTTTCTTGCGCTCGAGCGACCGAGCCCTATGTTTTGAGTTTCTTCGCTCGAGCGAGAACTCTTGCGCTCGAGCGTGCTTCTGCGTTGCAAACCTGAAGCTTTGTATTGTTCGCTCCAACGACATTTCCTGCACTCGAGCGAGGTTCTTTGTGTCTAGTCGCTCGAGCGACCACTCCTTTGCTCGAGCGAGTCCTGTGTATATCAGATCGCAGCAGTGGGTTTTCACATCACTTTTTCATCTCCTTTTCACTCCAAACCCTAGATCCGACACACTCTCTCTCTCTCTCTCTCTCTCTCTACACACTTTCTCTCTACAAATACACCTTGTTCTTGGGTCTCTCTACCCTAGTCTCTTTGTAAGAAAGCTAGAGCTTTTCATGGGCTTCACTTTGATCCGAAAAAGTTAGGATTTGGAGCATCTTGGGTTTCTCTCTTTATCTCCTTTGAGTCTCTCCATTTGAGGTAGGGATAATCTACTTCTTAATATGGGTTTTGACATAAATGTTGGTTATTTGTATAGATGGTAGTGTTTGGAGGTTTGGGCAAGTTAGGGTTTGAATTGAAATTATAAAAGAGGGGTTTCATGTCTATGGGCTCCGTTGTGCATGAGAAGTCTTGAGGTTGGGCCCATTTGTGTATAATTGATGAAATTGAGTATTTGGGACTTGATGTTTGAAAAGGGGAAGTTTTTCCCTAATTGGAAATTAAATAAATTATTTGGTATAAATATGAAATTGAATTGAGAATTATGAAATTGGAGGAAATGGTGATTAAATGGTGTAGTTGGATTGATAAATCACTCATCGTGGAAAATGTAATAATTTATCTATTTGATAGATTTATTTACCTGTTTAGAGAAAATTGTTTTGGGCTATCAGTGGAGGATAGTCATGATTGTTGTAAAATTGCATGATGATTAGGTAAATTGAAACTAATCAATTGGAATATGTCATTGAATATGACGGTTGGATTAACACTACATATGTGGTATGATTGATCATTGTATATGATAACGTGTTTAAATACATTGCATATGTATCTTTATTGGGAGGAGATAGGGGATGTACTCCATTGTTTGGGAGGAGATGGGGGATGTACTCCATTGTTTTGGGAGGAGATAGGGGATGGACTCCATTGATAACTAAGTTAGCTGGAGTGTCTAGGGTGAAAGTCCCGAAACCTTATATACATTTGAATGATGTTGTTGATTGAAGTGTTGATTATATGAGTTGTAGTCTCATTTCAAATTGTTAATGGTTGAAGTGTTGATAACATGAGTTGTAGGCTCATTATGAATTATTTGAATGAATAATGGCCCATGCTTATGAATTAACTTGGAAAGTGAATAGAAGTGGATTTGAAATATGAATGTACCTGTTAGTGGCTTTGTAAAAGGGGGTAAATGGGCTTATAAGTGTTAACATTTATCGAATGCTAATGTTTTAGTTATTTCTCATATTTGGTTTAGCATATCTCTATTGGGCTTTGGTTCACCCTACTAGGGATACCATTTTCAGGTACAGGTGATATGCCGCCTCCAAGGACATAGCTTGGGAGGTTTTGGGGCAAAAATCTATAGTTTTTGTTATTTCATTTTATGTTTATATGTTTTTCTTTCCAAGCCAAGGGCTTAATTATAAAGGGCTTCTAACCCTCTTTTGTTGTAACCAAGTATTGACTTGAAAAGTTGTAGGCCTGTAGGGCATTCTTTTTGTTGTTAACATGTAACACCTTTTGTAAGAATACTCTGACGAATGGAAATATAATGTTTCTCTTATGATTATGGATCTTATGTATGTTTGTCATACGTCTTATTTTGAGGGCGTTACATAAGTAATGTTTTAAAATTATGTTTTAAATATTCTCAAGGATTGTTTATTGTTTTTATTTTTTGGTATAAATTCTGTTTTTATTTATTTATTTATATTGGGAATAAATTTTATAACTGTTTATGAATTTTGAATTTGTGTCATGGAATGAAAAAATGAATTTGTGTCATAGAATTTTGAATTTTGAATTTTGAATTTGCTCATGATTTGTAACTGATACCAACTCACTACTTTGATATTATACTTATTAGATTAATAAACATTATATTATGATATGAATGGAATTATCTGACATACTTTGTCCAACTAGGTGAAAGAAAATATTAGTCTTATCTTTCTCTTTTACACGAAGACATTAATATATTTAAGTAATGTTTTAAAATTATGAAATAATTTTCTTTGGTCCATAATTGTTTTTGAACCATTTTCTAGAAGAAAAGAAAAAAGAATTGGATTCAGTTATTCTCATGCTAAAAGTATGTTTTAATATTATGTTTTAAATAATGTCATTAAGTAATTTTTTGAAATTATGTTTTAAATATTCTCAATGATTGTTTATTATTTTTATTTTTCAGTTTTTGGGTATAAATTCGGTTTTTATTTATTTATTTCGGGAATAAATTTTGTAATTGTTTAAGAATTTTGAATTTGTGTCATAGATGAAAAAATGAAAAATTTGCTTTATTAATCTTGTAATTGGAATTGTTTTAGTTTTCAAATATCACTTGGATTACTTTTTAAGTAAAATAATTTCTAAGTTAAATACTTGATTGTAATTGGCAAATCGTAGTGATTTCATTCTCTTTTTTTTTTTCTTTTTTTCTTTTTTTCTTCCAGCGACACTGCCAAAATTATTAGCATCAGCTGATAAGTCTGTGGCTGTCAAGAAGAAGTGGGGCCACCCCGTATACCTCATTGACTATGACAGAAAGATTGCTTCTAGCCTAAGTGATCGGCTCCATCTTCTTGCCTCTATATTCACAATTATTAGTTTTGCATCATACATGAAGTCGCTTACGCTGACCATGCCTAAGGAGGAGCTCGGAACTTCGCTGAATAGTCTTACAACTACCATCAAAAGCTTGAAGACGGACATGGCAAGTGACATGAAGGTGATAAAGAGCAATTTGGAGACAATAAAGAATGATGTCAAGGTGGTCAAAGAACAAAAAATAGAAATAAATATAGATCATAGAAGGTGGATTGACCTCTTTGAGATTTACATTGAATGTGAATTCATCATAATTCATTTTAATTCTGTTGTTTCTGATGTAGAAGCTACTATATTAGCTACTGTTGTGATGGGTGCTTCTTCTGCCATTATTTTTATGTGACCATAGATGGATAATTTAAATATTATATAATTGCATTACATTAATGTCCTAACTTGGCTCTGATACCAATATAAGGTGCTCAACATACAGGGATAAGACTAAGCACGTCTTTCAATGGTTTACTAGGACACAGACCTAAATACAATCTCTGCAAAGATGGTCTTTAAAACTAAACGCGACTTAGGTGATGTCCCACTTAACCTTTCTCTGTTCTACCCTTATTTAGCACAAACCCAGGAATATAAATCAACATAATACAAGTATCTAACAAACAAATTATAACATATATGGTCTCATGATTTACGGTTGAGGTAGAGGCCTAACGGCGGCCGTCCACACACAAATATGTTCTTGGATTTGCTGTTGTATTTGTGAATCTGTTGATCACAGAATTCTAACTTTGAGTAGCCCAAGGCTAGAGATACGGGTCTTGAATAACAGTTAAATAATGATTACGACTAGTAATATAAAAATCTAACACATGTAAAAGATCAACAAGTTAAAAGAGGGCATACATTAAGAAATACTTACAAACATTTATGTCTTCAAAACAGCATAAGTCTTCAACACTTAATTTATATATAGGAGAAATTTTATTACAAGAGAGAGCTTACACGGAGAGAGAGTGGGGAAAACCAAATTAAAAGATATTCTCCTCAATAAGGGTGAGGTCCTTTTCTTTTATGGACAAAGGAAATAAGAAAAAAGATAAGGTGAGGACAAGTGGCGTGTCCTTGATGGATGGAGTGATCGTTCTTATCCCTGGCCGATTGGGAATCTCCAGTGTCCTTATCTTCTTTGGATGGATATCAGATTTTTGTTTCTTTTTGCTAGATGGAGACAAAGAATCTGCCTTTGCCGAAAGGAGTTTTTTCGTTTTATACTGACGTTCTAGTTGATGGATTCGGGTGGGGGACACAGCCTTATGCTTTTCCTTTTCCTTTTTTGTCTTTTTCTTTATCGATTTTCTCTGCAATCATATTGGTTAGAGAATCCCAAAAGTCTCCAAAATTCGGTTCATCTTCTTCTGATGCTTGTGATTCACCAACAAATACAGTGTCTGCAAATGCATGGGCACCTTCATCTTGGGAATCTTCCTGTTCTTGGCTACTGGTGACAGATTTCATGGAGGAGTCATCTTTGGAAAGAGTTTGGTGAAATTGCTCCTTCATGAAATCCATGCTTTTTATAATTAATTCTGTTTCAGATAGATTGGGAAATTTATGTCTTAATTTTGTTTGAATCTGAACAAGGGGATTTGAATTAACTGGTTGATTGGGAGGAGCATTAGGAATAGCATCCCAGCAGGCCTGTGTATATGCCTTAATTTTCTGGAAAGTTTCTATTAGAGTAGGGTTCATACCCTTATCCCACCATCTTACAAAGAAAATTCTTTTAAGACGCGGGATCTTGTTCTGGTAATCACATTGAAAATCTTATTTCCGTATCCATGGAATTCGAAAGCGGATAACAAAATGGACTAATGATTTACTAATAGAAATGTCCTTGTTTACTGGTAAATAAGAGTAAGCAGTGTGTAATGCCCTCAAAAAAAAAAAAAATACATAAATAAAACCCCTCATTCTTAACATGCATTGATATAAGAGAAATAAACACTTTTCCATTCATCAGAGTAGTCCTTACAAATGTATTACATGTTGACAACAAAAGTAAATGCCCAACAGCTTACAACTTTCCAAGCCAACACTTGGTTACACAAAAGAGAGTACTAACTCACAGCATATTAAGCCCTTGGCCTGAATTACATGTAATACAACAAAAGATAACAAAACAACAAAAAGAGTCTTCAACTCCCAAAACCTTCCAAGCTATGATCTCGGAGGTGGCATATCACTTGGACCTGAAAATGATGTCCCATATAGGGTGAGCCAAAGCCCAGTAGAGATGTACTAAACCAACTATAAGCAATGACTAAAACAATAGCATTTTGATAGGTGGTTAACACTTTTAAGTCAAATTATGTCACATTACAGTTCCATGACAATCGTGTCCATGTTACATTTCTCATTCTTTTACTTATCCGAATCATTTCATAAACATGGCTCAGAACCTGGCCAGACAATTAAGTGAGACTACATCTCATATTAAAATTTCTTCCAATATCAACAATTCAAATGAGACCAAGGCTTATATTAAAACACTTCCATTTCAAATGAGATAACAACTCAAAATGAAACACTTCCATAATTCAATAAGTACACATATTTGCTGTACTAATGGAGTTCATCCTCTATCTCCTCCCAAACAGGTTTGAGAGTCCATTCCCTATCTCCCCTCAAACCATGGAGTACATCCCCTATCTCCTCCCAAACAATATGCATATACAATGTATTCAACACTTGTCATATACAATAACCAATCAATACATGTATTTGCTGTATTAATTCAACTGTCATATTCAATGACTTATTCAATGTGATTAGTTTCAGTTTTCCCTAATCAACATACAATGTCTACAACAATCATGACTATCCTCCACCGATAGCCCAAAGCAGTTATTTCTAAACAGATAATAAATTTATCAACAGATAAAATATCAACAATTCCACAGGTGAGTGATTAAATTATCCAACTACACCATTTAATCTCATACTTCCTCAATTTCATGAATTTCAACTTAATTCCACATTTTCCCAAAATTAATTATACAAATTAATTTATCACAACAATTAGGGCTTTTCTCCCTTTTCTCAATATCAACCCTAAGGTTTGATTTCACCAATCTATAATACAAATTTCATTCTTTTCACAATCTCACATACACATGAGTTTTAATACTTGAAAACCCCTCTTTTATAAATTACACAATAACCCCAACTTTTCCAAAAATTGCACAATATCACCAACTACTCAAAATGACCAAAATCAAAGACAAAACTCACAAGATGGAGTAGGGTATCCCTACCTCGAAATGAAAAGCTCAAATGGAGATGATGACCAAAACCCAAAGTACTCCAAATCCACAAATGTTCAGATTAAAACGAAGCCCAAGTCACCCTCTGCCTTTCTTGCAAAGAACTTAGGGTAGGAACACACTAAAAATAGATGAAACCCTAGAGAGAAGATGTATAGAGAGAGAAGATGCAACTGGTCTAGGGTTTTCACAAAAGTGGAGATGAAAAAGTGAAGTTTAAAATCGCTGCTGCCTACTGATATAACACAGGCTTGCTCGAGCGAAGGATTGGTCGCTCGAGCGACCAGACACAAAGAAACCTCGCTCAAGCGTAGAAAGCCTCGCTCGAGCCAACAATACATAGCTTCAGGTCTGCAACCCAGAAGCACGCTCGAGCGCAAGAATGCTCGCTCAGGCGAAGGAACCCAAAACATACACCTCGCTTGCTCGAGCGAAGGAAACCTCGCCTGAGCCAAGAAACACAGCTCTCAGGTCAAAACGAGACGCAGACGCCCGCTCGAGCGCAATACTTCTCGCTCGAGCCACCAGAAATAAGACTCGACTCTAGCTCGAGCGAATGAACCCTGGCTCGAGCGAAAAAGCTAAAACAAGGAGCTCGCTCGAGCGACAAAAGTCTCACTCAAGCGAAGGACCAAAATTCTGGGCAGCAACCACTCGCTCCCAAACACACCCAACCTGTAACAATCCTGCCGAAAACATCCTATAACTCAAATACAAAGTATTGAAGGACGGAGACAAGATATAAACCACAACCGACATCCACGGAACCAAGTCCGGGTACAACAACCAAAGGAGTAAGAACCGGGATCGCTATAGAGCATGCCAATCATTATATGCTTCGCTAGCTGGTACTGGTAAAATTTCAAACTGGAGCCCAAATTTATCCCACCAAACGAGGAACCAATTTGGTAAATCGTTTTTGACGACATCAAGGCATATAAGGATGAACTAGGAATGGTTATTAACTTACTGGGAATCTACTGAGAATTTATTGAGAATTTACTGTCTAATTTATTCAGCAATTTAATGAGAATTTATTGATTAATTTACTTAGAATTTACTGAGAATTTAAAGGGAATTTACTGAGTAATTTGCTGAGAATTTAATGGGAATTAACTGGGTAATTTTTTAAGAATCTAATGAGAAATATACTAAGTCATTTACTGTGAATTTATTGGAAATTTATTGAGAATTTAATGAGTAATTTAATAAGATTTTACTGAGAATTTCTTGAGAATTTATAGGGAATTTACTGAGTAATTTACTGGGAATTTACTGAGAATTTACTGTGAAATTAATGAGAATTTTCTTGGAATTTACTATGAAATTTACTAAGAGTTTACTGAGTAATTTACTAAGTAATTACTTAGAAATTAATAAGGAATTTACTTGGAATTTACACAGTAATTTACTAAGTAATTTACCGAGAATTTACTAGAATTTCACTAAGAATTTACTAAGTAATTTACTGAGAATTTGCTCAGAATTTATTGGGAATTTACTAAGTAATTTTCTGAGAATTTACTGAGTAATTTTCTCTGAATTTACTGAGTAACTTACTGCGTAATTTAAAATCATGTTTTAAATATTCTCAATGATTGTTTATATTTTTTATTTTTCTTGGTTATAAATTTCGTTTTTATTTATTTATTTATTTTGGGAATAAATTTTGTAATTGTTTAAGAATTTTGAATTTGTGTCATAGGATGAAAAAATGAATTTGTGTCACAGAATTTTGAATTTCGAATTTTGAATTTGCTCATGATTTGTAACTGATACCAACTCACTACTTTGATATGATACTTATTGAATTAATAAACATTATATTATGATATAAATGGAATTATCTGACATACTTTGTCTAACTAGGTGAAAGAAAATATTTGTCTTATTTTTCTCTTTTACACAAAGACATTAATATATTTAAGTAATGTTTTAAAATTATGAAATAATTTTCTTTGGTCCATAATTGTTTTTAAACCATCTTCTAGAAGAAAAAGAAAAAAGAATTGGATTCAGTCATTCTCAAGCTAAAAGTATGTTTTAATATTATGTATTAAATAATGTATTTAAGTAATATTTTAAAATTATGTTTTAAATATTCTCAATGATTGTTTATTGTTTTAATTTTTTTTGGTATAAATTATGTTTTTATTTATTTATTTATTTATTTTGGGAAGAAATTTTATAATTGTTTAAGAATTTTGAATTTGTGTCATCAAATGAAAAAAGAATTTGTGTCATAGAATTTTGAATTGCTTATGATTTGTAACTGATACCAACTCACTGCTTTGATATGATACTTATTGAATTAATAAACATTATATTATGATATGAATGGAATTATCTGACATACTTTGTCCAACTAGGTGAAAAAAAATATTAGTCTTATTTTTCTCTTTTACACGAAGACATTAATTTATTTAAGTAATGTTTTAAAATTATGAAATAATTTTCTTTGGTTATAATTGGTTTTAAACCATCTTCTAGAAGGAAAAGAAAAAAGAATTGGATTCAGTCATTCTCAAGCTAAAAGTATGTTCTAATATTCTGTATTAAATAACGTATTAAGTAATGTTTTAAAATTATGTTTTAAATATTCTCAATGATTGTTTATTGTTTTTATTTTTTTTGGTATAAATTATGTTTTTATTTTTATTTATTTATTATTTATTTTGGGAATAAATTTTATAATTGTTTAAGAATTTTGAATTTGTGTCATACAATGAAAAAAAGAATTTGTGTCATAGAATTTTGATTTTGAATTTTAATTTTGATGATTTGTAACTGATACCAACTCACTACTTTGATATGATACTTATTGAATTAATAAACATTATATTATGATATGAATGAATTATCTGACATCATTTGTCAACTAGGTGAAAGAAAATATTAGTCTTATTTTCTCTTTTACACAAGACATTAATATATTTAGGTTAAAACATGTATTTAAGTAATGTTTTAAATATTCTACAATGATTTTTTTTTTTTTTTGGTATACATTCTGTTTTTATTTATTTATTTTGGGAATAAATTTTGTAATTGTTTAAGAATTTTGAATTTGTGTCATAGAATGAAAAATGAAAATTTGCTTTATTAATCTTGTTATTGGAATTGTTTTAGTTTTCAAATATCACTTAGATTACTTTTTAAGTAAAATATTTAGAGTTAATACTTGATTGAATTGGCAAATCGTAGTGATTTCTTTCTCTTTTTTTTTTTTTTTTTCTCCAGTGACACTGTCAAAATTATTAGCATTAGCTGATAAGTCTGTGGCTGTCAAGAAGAAGTGGGGCCACCCCGTATACGTATTGACTATGACAGAAAGACTGCTTCTAGCCTAAGTGACCGGCTCCATCTTCTTGCCTCTATATTCACAATTATTAGTTTTGCATCATACATGAAGTCGCTTATGCCAACCAAGCCTAAGGAGGAGCTCAAAACTTCGCCGAATAGTCTTACAGTTACCATCAAAAGCTTGAAGACGGACATGGCAAGTGACATGAAGGTGATAGAGAGCAATTTGGAGACAATAAAGAATGATATCAGGAGGTCAAAGAAAAAATGTAGCTTCAAGTTTTGGTAGAGACAACTCTATTGAGATTTCCATGGAGGCAAACATTTAGAAAATTGGCTAATGCTAGAACAAAAAATAGAAATAAATATAGATCATAGAAGGTGGATTGACCTCTTTGAGATTTACATTGAATGTGAATTCATCATAATTGATTTTAATTCTGTTGCTTCTGATGTGAAGCTACTGTATAGCTACTGTTGTGATGGGTGCTTCTTCTGCCATTAGTTTTATGTGACCATAGATGGATAATTTAAATATTATATAATTGTATTACATTAATGTATTAACTTGGCTCTGATACCAATATAAGGTGCTCGACATACAGGGATAAGGCTAAGCACGTCTGTCAACGGTTTACTAGGACACAGACCTAAATGCAATCTCTGCAAAGATGGTCTTTAAACCTAAACGCGACTTGGTGACGTCCCACTTAACCTTTCTCTTTCTACCCTTATTCAGACAAACCCAAGAATATAAATCAACATAATACAAGTATATACAAACAAATTATAACATATAGGTCTCATGATTTACTGTTGAGGTGGAGGCCTAACGGCGGCCGCCCACATACAAATATGTTCTTGGATTTGCTGTTGTATTCTGTGAATCTGCTGATCAAGAATTCTAACTGTTGAGTAGCCCAAGGTTGGAGATACGGGTCTTGAATAACAGTTAAATAATGATTACGACTAGTAATATAAAAATCTAAAACATGTAAAACATCAACAAGTAAATTCAAAGAGGGCATACATTAAGAAATACTTACAAACATTTATGTCTTCAAAACAGCATAAGTCTTCAACACTTAATTTATATATTGAAGAAATTTTATTACAAGAGAGAGCTTACACGAGAGAGAGTGGGGAAAACCAAATTAAAAGATATTCTGCCTCAACAAGGGTGAGGTCTTTTTCTTTTATAGACAAAGGAAATAAAGATAAAAGATAAGGTGAGGACAGGTGGCGTGTCCTTCATGGAGTGGAGTCGATCGTCCTTATCCTCTGGCCAATTGGGAATCTCCAGCTTCCTTATCTTCTTTGGACGGATATGAGATTTTATTTCTCTTTTTTGGATGGCAGACAAAGCATCGCCTTTGCCGAAAGGAGTGTTTGTCGTTTTATACCGACGTTCTGGTTGATGGATTCCGGTGGGGGACAAAGCCTTATGCTTTGCCTTTTCCTTTTTTTGTCTTTTTCTTTATCAATTTTCTCTACAATCATACTGGTTAGAGAATCCCAATTTAGTCTTATTTTTCTCTTTTACACGAAGACATTAATATATTAAGTAATGTTTTAAAATTATGAAATAATTTTCTTTGGTCCATAATTGTTTTTAAACCATCCTCTAGAAGAAAAAGAAAAAAGAATTGGATTCAGTCATGCTCAAGCTAAAAGTATGTTTTAATATTATGTTTTAAATAATGTATTAAAGTAATGTTTTAAAATTATGTTTTAAATATTCTCAATGATTATTTATTGTTTTTATTTTTTGGTATAAATTTTGCTTTTATTTATTTATTTATTTTGGGAATAAATTTTATAATTGTTTATGAATTTTGAATTTGTGTCATGGAATGAAAAAATGATTTGTGTCATAGAATTTTGAATTTTGAATTTTGAATTTGCTCATGATTTGTAACTGATACCAACTCACTACTTTGATATGATATTTATTGAATTAATAAACATTATATTATGATATAAATGGAATTATCTGACATACTTTGTCCAACTAGTTGAAAGAAAATATTAGTCTTATTTTTCTCTTTTACATGAAGACATTAATATATTTAAGTAATGTTTTAAAATTATGAAATAATTTTCTTTGGTTCCTAATTGTTTTAGAAACATCTTCTAGAAGAAAAAGAAAAAAGAATTGGATTCAGTCATTCTCATGCTAAAAGTGTGTTTAATATTATGTTTTAAATAATTTATTTAACTAATGTTTTAAAATTATGTTTTAAATATTCTCAATGATTGTTTGTTATTTATTTATTTATTTATTTTGCATAAATTCTATTTTTATTTATTTATTTTGGGAATAAATTTTGTAATTGTTTAAGAATTTTGAATTTGTGTCATAGAATGAAAAAATGAAAAATTTGCTTTATTAATCTTGTAATTGGAACTGTTTTACTTTTCAAATATCACTTAGATTACTTTTTAAGTAAAATAATTTCTAGTTAAATACTTCATTGTAATTGGAAAATCGCAGTTATTTCATTCTCTTTTTTTTTTCTTTTTTCCAGCGACATTGCCAAAATTATTAGCATCAGCTGATAAGTGGCTATCAAGAAGAAGTGGGGCCGCCCCGTATACGTCATTGACTATGACAGAAAGGCAGCTTCTAGCCTAAGTGACCGGCTCCATCTTCTTGCCTCTATATTCACAATTATTAGTTTTGCATCATACATGAAGTCGCTATGCCAACAAAGCCTAAGGAGGAGCTCGGAACTTCGCTGAATAGTTAAACACCTACCATCAAAAGCTTGAAGACGGACATGGCAAGTGACATGAAGCGTGATAGAGAGCAATTTGGAGACAATAAAGAATGATATCAGGGAGGTCAAAGAGAAAAAGTGTAGCTTCAAGTTTTGGTAGAGACAAGCTCTAGTTGAGATTTCCATAGAGGCAAACATTTAGAAAATTGGCTAATGGTAAGAACAAAAAATAGAAATAAATTAGATCATAGAAGGTGGATTGACCTCTTTTAGATTTACATTGAATGTGAATTCATCATAATTGATTTTAATTCTGTTGCTTCTGATGTAGAAGCTATTGTATTAGCTACTGTTGTGATGGGCAGGCCAAGGGCTTAATATGCTGTGAGTTAGTACTCTCTTTTGTGTAACCAAGTGTTGGCTTGGAAAGTTGTAAGCTGTTGGGCATTTACTTTTGTTGTCAACATGTAATACATTTGTAAGGACTACTCTGATGAATGGAAAAGTGTTTATTTCTCTTATATCAATGCATGTTAAGAATGAGGGGTTTTATGTATTTTTTTTTTTTTTGAGGGCATTACACACTGCTTACTCTTATTTACCAGTAAACAAGGACATTTCTATTAGTAAATCATTAGTCCATTTTGTTATCCGCTTTCGAATTCCATGGATACGGAAATAAGATTTTCAATGTGATTACCAGAACAAGATCCCGCGTCTTAAAAGAATTTTCTTTGTAAGATGGTGGGATAAGGGTATGAACCCTACTCTAATAGAAACTTTCCAGAAAATTAAGGCATATACACAGGCCTGCTGGGATGCTATTCCTAATGCTCCTCCCAATCAACCAGTTAATTCAAATCCCCTTGTTCAGATTCAAACAAAATTAAGACATAAATTTCCCAATCTATCTGAAACAGAATTAATTATAAAAAGCATGGATTTCATGAAGGAGCAATTTCACCAAACTCTTTCCAAAGATGACTCCTCCATGAAATCTGTCACCAGTAGCCAAGAACAGGAAGATTCCCAAGATGAAGGTGCCCATGCATTTGCAGACACTGTATTTGTTGGTGAATCACAAGCATCAGAAGAAGATGAACCGAATTTTGGAGACTTTTGGGATTCTCTAACCAATATGATTGCAGAGAAAATCGATAAAGAAAAAGACAAAAAAGGAAAAGGAAAAGCATAAGGCTGTGTCCCCCACCCGAATCCATCAACTAGAACGTCAGTATAAAACGAAAAAACTCCTTTCGGCAAAGGCAGATTCTTTGTCTACCATCTAGCAAAAAGAAACAAAAATCTGATATCCATCCAAAGAAGATAAGGACACTGGAGATTCCCAATCGGCCAGCGGATAAGAACGATCAACTCCATCCATCAAGGACACGCCACTTGTCCTCACCTTATCTTTTTTCTTTATTTCCTTTGTCCATAAAAGAAAAGGACCTCACCCTTATTGAGGTAGAATATCTTTTAATTTGGTTTTCCCCACTCTCTCTCCGTGTAAGCTCTCTCTTGTAATAAAATTTCTCCTATATATAAATTAAGTGTTGAAGACTTATGCTGTTTTGAAGACATAAATGTTTGTAAGTATTTCTTAATGTATGCCCTCTTTTAACTTGTTGATCTTTTACATGTGTTAGATTTTTATATTACTAGTCGTAATCATTATTTAACTGTTATTCAAGACCCGTATCTCTAGCCTTGGGCTACTCAATAGTTAGAATTCTGTGATCAACAGATTCACATAATACAACAGCAAATCCAAGAACATATTTGTGTGTGGACGGCCGCCGTTAGGCCTCTACCTCAACCGTAAATCATGAGACCATATATGTTATAATTTGTTTGTTAGATACTTGTATTATGTTGATTTATATTCCTGGGTTTGTGCTAAATAAGGGTAGAACAGAGAAAGGTTAAGTGGGACATCACCTAAGTCGCGTTTAGTTTTAAAGACCATCTTTGCAGAGATTGTATTTAGGTCTGTGTCCTAGTAAACCATTGAAAGACGTGCTTAGTCTTATCCCTGTATGTTGAGCACCTTATATTGGTATCAGAGCCAAGTTAGGACATTAATGTAATGCAATTATATAATATTTAAATTATCCATCTATGGTCACATAAAACTAATGGCAGAAGAAGCACCCATCACAACAGTAGCTAATATAGTAGCTTCTACATCAGAAACAACAGAATTAAAATGAATTATGATGAATTCACATTCAATGTAAATCTCAAAGAGGTCAATCCACCTTCTATGATCTATATTTATTTCTATTTTTTGTTCTTTGACCACCTTGACATCATTCTTTATTGTCTCCAAATTGCTCTTTATCACCTTCATGTCACTTGCCATGTCCGTCTTCAAGCTTTTGATGGTAGTTGTAAGACTATTCAGCGAAGTTCCGAGCTCCTCCTTAGGCATGGTCAGCGTAAGCGACTTCATGTATGATGCAAAACTAATAATTGTGAATATAGAGGCAAGAAGATGGAGCCGATCACTTAGGCTAGAAGCAATCTTTCTGTCATAGTCAATGAGGTATACGGGGTGGCCCCACTTCTTCTTGACAGCCACAGACTTATCAGCTGATGCTAATAATTTTGGCAGTGTCGCTGGAAGAAAAAAAGAAAAAAAAAAAAAAAAAAAAGAGAATGAAATCACTACGATTTGCCAATTACAATCAAGTATTTAACTTAGAAATTATTTTACTTAAAAAGTAATCCAAGTGATATTTGAAAACTAAAACAATTCCAATTACAAGATTAATAAAGCAAATTTTTCATTTTTTCATCTATGACACAAATTCAAAATTCTTAAACAATTACAAAATTTATTCCCGAAATAAATAAATAAAAACCGAATTTATACCAAAAACTGAAAAATAAAAATAATAAACAATCATTGAGAATATTTAAAACATAATTTCAAAAAATTACTTAATGACATTATTTAAAACATAATATTAAAACATACTTTTAGCATGAGAATAACTGAATCCAATTCTTTTTTCTTTTCTTCTAGAAAATGGTTCAAAAACAATTATGGACCAAAGAAAATTATTTCATAATTTTAAAACATTACTTAAATATATTAATGTCTTCGTGTAAAAGAGAAAGATAAGACTAATATTTTCTTTCACCTAGTTGGACAAAGTATGTCAGATAATTCCATTCATATCATAATATAATGTTTATTAATCTAATAAGTATAATATCAAAGTAGTGAGTTGGTATCAGTTACAAATCATGAGCAAATTCAAAATTCAAAATTCAAAATTCTATGACACAAATTCATTTTTTCATTCCATGACACAAATTCAAAATTCATAAACAGTTATAAAATTTATTCCCAATATAAATAAATAAATAAAAACAGAATTTATACCAAAAAAATAAAAACAATAAACAATCCTTGAGAATATTTAAAACATAATTTTAAAACATTACTTATGTAACGCCCTCAAAATAAGACGTATGACAAACATACATAAGATCCATAATCATAAGAGAAACATTATATTTCCATTCGTCAGAGTATTCTTACAAAAGGTGTTACATGTTAACAACAAAAAGAATGCCCTACAGGCCTACAACTTTTCAAGTCAATACTTGGTTACAACAAAAGAGGGTTAGAAGCCCTTTATAATTAAAGCCCTTGGCTTGGAAAGAAAAACATATAAACATAAAATGAAATAACAAAAACTATAGATTTTTGCCCCCAAAACCTCCCAAGCTATGTCCTTGGAGGCGGCATATCACCTGTACCTGAAAATGGTATCCCTAGTAGGGTGAACCAAAGCCCAATAGAGATATGCTAAACCAAATATGAGAAATAACTAAAACATTAGCATTCGATAAATGGTTAACACTTATAAGCCCATTTACCCCCTTTTACAAAGCCACTAACAGGTACATTCATATTTCAAATCCACTTCTATTCACTTTCCAAGTTAATTCATAAGCATGGGCCATTATTCATTCAAATAATTCATAATGAGCCTACAACTCATGTTATCAACACTTCAACCATTAACAATTTGAAATGAGACTACAACTCATATAATCAACACTTCAATCAACAACATCATTCAAATGTATATAAGGTTTCGGGACTTTCACCCTAGACACTCCAGCTAACTTAGTTATCAATGGAGTCCATCCCCTATCTCCTCCCAAAACAATGGAGTACATCCCCCATCTCCTCCCAAACAATGGAGTACATCCCTATCTCCTCCCAAATAAAGATACATATGCAATGTATTTAAACACGTTATCATATACAATGATCAATCATACCACATATGTAATGTGTTAATCCAACCGTCATATTCAATGACATATTCCAATTGATTAGTTTCAATTTACCTAATCATCATGCAATTTTACAACAATCATGACTATCCTCCACTGATAGCCCAAAACAATTTTCTCTAAACAGGTAAATAAATCTATCAAATAGATAAATTATTACATTTTCCATAGATGAGTGATTTATCAATCCAACTACACCATTTAATCACCATTTCCTCCAATTTCATAATTCTCAATTCAATTTCATATTTATACCAAATAATTTATTTAATTTCCAATTAGGGAAAAACTTCCCCTTTTCAAACATCAAGTCCCAAATACTCAATTTCATCAATTATACACAAATGGGCCCAACCTCAAGACTTCTCATGCACAACGGAGCCCATAGACATGAAACCCCTCTTTTATAATTTCAATTCAAACCCTAACTTGCCCAAAACCTCCAAACACTACCATCTATACAAAATAACCAACATTTATGTCAAAACCCATATTAAGAAGTAGATTATCCCTACCTCAAATGGAGAGACTCAAAGGAGATAAAGAGAGAAACCCAAGATGCTCCAAATCCTAACTTTTTCGGATCAAAGTGAAGCCCATGAAAAGCTCTAGCTTTCTTACAAAGAGACTAGGGTAGAGAGACCCAAGAACAAGGTGTATTTGTAGAGAGAAAGTGTGTAGAGAGAGAGAGAGAGAGAGAGAGAGTGTGTCGGATCTAGGGTTTGGAGTGAAAAGGAGATGAAAAAGTGATGTGAAAACCCACTGCTGCGATCTGATATACACAGGACTCGCTCGAGCAAAGGAGTGGTCGCTCGAGCGACTAGACACAAAGAACCTCGCTCGAGTGCAGGAAATGTCGTTGGAGCGAACAATACAAAGCTTCAGGTTTGCAACGCAGAAGCACGCTCGAGCGCAAGAGTTCTCGCTCGAGCGAAGAAACTCAAAACATAGGGCTCGGTCGCTCGAGCGCAAGAAAGCTCGCTCCAGCAAAGAATACCAACCTTCAGGTCCAAAGTAGATGCAGACGCACGCTCGGGCGCAAGAGTTCTCGCTCGAGCGAAGAGACACATCACAGAAAGCTCACTCGAGCGCAAGAACCTTCGCTCGAGCGAAGAAGCAAAAACCCAAGGCTCGCTCGAGCGAAGGTGCCAAATTCTAAACAGCAACCATTTGTTCCAACACCCAACCAACCTGTTCCAAACTTACCCAACACATCCCACAACTCAAATACAAAGAATTAAAGGATAGAAATGAGATATAGACAACAACAACCACCCACGGAACCGAGTTCGGAATACAAAGAATAATGGAGGAAAAACCGAGATCGCTATAACCTCTCCCCTTAAAGAATTTCGTCCCCGAAATTAGATATATAAGTTTCAAAATTGTGATCTTTTCAATACTCAACATGATTACAATACAACCCTTATCAACATGATCCACTACCGATCATTCCATCTGTTCCCTAGAGAACAACTTACCAATACATAGCTCAATATACATTATCAATATGCATCCTTTTAAAATTCAACAAATTTCAATACACATATTCCATAATTCCATAACATATTCAATGTTAATAATATATTTGCATTTCTACAACACATTCAACATATACAATGTTAAATTTAACTCACATTTCCGAAACATATTTAACAATTTCAATACTTCAATAATCCAAAACATATACAATGTTCTTAGAGTTTATCAACAAAACAAAATTCTCAACACATGGTCAAACATTAACAAACAAGTCCGGATATTTCTCTCGGACCTCCAATTCATGTTCCCAAGTTGCTTCCTCAACCCCGTGATGCTTCCACAACACTTTGACAAAGGGAATTGTCTTGCCTCGCAAGACTTGGTCCCGCCTATCGAAGACCCTCACCGGCTCGTCTACCTCTAAGTCGGTCCAATCCAATACATGAGATGGATCCGGCTTGTATTTTCGAAGCATACTAACATGAAACACGCCATGCACTCCGGACAACTGCGGCGGTAAAGCTAGATGGTATGCAACCTCCCCAATTCGCTCAAGGATCTCAAAAGGGCCAATAAACCGAGGGGACAACTTCCCACTTTTCCAAAACCTCATCAAACCCCGCCTAGGTGATATTTTCAGAAAGACGTGATCACTCACCTCAAATGGCAAAGGTCTCCTCCTACGGTCGGCATAACTTTTTTGGCGACTCTGGGATGTAACAAGTATCTTACGGATAAGTGCCACTTTCTCCGTCATTTCCCGAACCAACTCTGGACCCAACAGAGGTGCATCACCCACCTCGGCCCAACACACTGGAGACCTACACGGTCCGCCATACAAGGCCTCAAACGGTGCCATACCAATACTCAATTGGAAACTGTTATTGTAGGCAAATTCCACTAAGGGTAAGTGTCTCTCCCATGACCCTTTAAAGTCAAGGACACAACCTCGAAGCATATCCTCAAGTATCTGAATGGTGCGCTCTGACTGCCCGTCAATCTGAGGATTGTAAGCCGTACTAAAAGACAATCTAGTGCCCAAGGCACTCTGCAAACTCTGCCACAACCTAGCAGTAAAACGCTGATCTCTATCTGAGACAATCGACACTGGGACTCCGTGCAACCTCACTATGTCCCGAATATACAAGTCGGCAAGGTGATCTACTGAATCTCTCATGCGCATCGGGATAAAGTGCGTCGACTTAGTCAACCGGTCCACTGCCACCCAAATGGTATCACTACCCCGTTGAGTCCTCAGAAGACCTACAAGGAAGTCCATCGTGACATGCTCTCATTTCCACTTGGCTATAGGCAAGGGTTGCAACAAACCCCCTGGCTTCTGATGCTCGGCCTTCACTTGTTGACAAGTAAGGTACTTTGACACAAACACCGCCACGTCCTTCTTCATACCCCTTCACCAAAACTGGCGACTCAGATCATGATACATCTTTGTGCCTCCTGGATGCACCGCAAGGCGTGAATGATGAAACTCTTGGAGTAATTCCTCTCGGCAAGACTCCGGTACAATCAAACGGTCTCGGTACCTCACATTCAGGTCAGGATACACGGTCAAACCCTTCTCTACCTTCCCACTGTATATTTTCCCCCGGAGAGATTCTACCTCAAGGTCATCCTTCTGTGCCTCTAACACTCGATTCACAAGTGTAGGTTGTGCAACTACAGAAAACAAGGCTGCAGACTCAACAGACTCACCCAGATGCAAGTCAAATTCCCTAAAAGCACCCAACATCTCCCATTCCCGGATAAAAATAAAAGCTACATCGCCAAAGGACTTCCTACTTAGGGCATCAGCCACAACATTGGCTTTCACCGGATGATAATGCAACTCGAAGTGATAATCTTCTATGAACTCCATCCATCTCCTCTACCTCAAATTCAAGTCCTTCTGTGTAAACAGATACTTCAAACTCTTATGATCCGAGAACACCTTGAATCTCTCACCATAAAGATAGTGCCTCCAAATCTTCAAGGTGAAAATCACAGCTGCTAACTCTAAGTCGTGAGTAGGGTAATTCCTCTCGTGTGTTTTCAACTGCCGCGAGCCATAGGCTACTACTTTTCCTTCTTGCATCAATACACAACCCAAACCCTCTTGTGAGGCATCACAATACACTGTATAACCCAAACCCCTCTCCAAAATAATCAAGACTGGAGCGGTGGTAAGTCTAACCTTAAGTTCTTGGAATGACTTTTCACAAGTCTCACTCCATACAAATTTGACCCCTTTCCGCGTCAATCTAGTCAAAGGCGAAGCTAGCCTGGAGAAATCTTTCACAAACCGATGGTAATACCCGGCCAATCCCAGAAAACTACGAATCTCAAAGGCATTCTTAGGTTGTGCCCAATCCTACACTGCCTCTATCTTGGATGAATCTACAGTCACCCCTTCCCCGGATACCATGTGGCCTAAGACTTTAACCTCTCTTAGCTAGAACTCACACTTCCCAAACTTAGCATACAGCTTATGGGCTCTAAGCAACTCAAGCACCACTCGTAAGTGTTCCTCGTGTTCCTCCTCAGAAGGTGAACAAATCAGAATGTCGTCCACAAAGACGACTACGAAGCGATCTAAGAACTCTCGGAAAATCCGATTCATCAAATCCATAAAACATAGCCGGTGCATTGGTAAGCCCAAAGGGCATCACTAGAAACTCATAATGGCTATATCGCGTACGGAATGCCGTCTTCGTGATATCCTCCTTCCTGACCCTCAACTGATGGTAACCCGACCTCAAGTCTATCTTAGAGAAACAGCGGGATCCTTTCAACTGATCAAACAAATCATCTATACGAGGCATAGGGTACTTGTTCTTAACCGTAGCCTGATTCAATTTCCGGTAATCGATGCAAAGTCTCAAAGCCCCATCTTTCTTCTTAGCAAAGAGGGCCGGTGCTCCCCAAGGCGAAGTACTAGGGCGAATAAAACCCTTATCTAACAACTCCTGGAGTTAGATCTTCAACTCACTCAACTCGGCTGGGGCAAAACGATACGGTGCCATGGAAATTGGTGCCATGCTAGGCACTAAGTCAATAGAGAACTCAATCTCTCGATGGGGTGGTAAACTAATAGGATCCTCGGGAAAGACATCCGAGTACTCACAAACCACTCTTGGCAACTCAGTCCCGATCTCATACACTCACTACTCATAAAGCTAGCGAGAAGACAACTAAGCTCACTCCGCCCTCACGGATCATACACCGGTGGTAAAACCCTACCAACCCGATCTCCCAAGAAATGAAAACACTCGCCACTCAAGGTACATACAGTAACCCTCTGGCGGTAACAATCTATAACAGCCCGGTATGACGATAACCAGTCCATACCCAAAATCACATCAAACCCAGACATATCTATCAATACAAAGGAAAAAGGAAGTCGACGATCGGCAACCTCTATATCACAGCCCCGACACCCCTGCTTCAGAACTACCTCACCTCCAATGGGTGATACAACACAAATAGGAGACGCTAACTGTGCCAACTCCAACCCCAAAACACATGCAAATGCAGAGGATATAAAGGAATGGGATGCACCCGTATCAATTAACACATTAGCAACCGAGTTGCAAAACAAAAAGGTACCTCTCACTACTGATGGAGCCGGTACAAGATCTGGCGCCGTGACAGCGTACACGCGCCCTGTAAGTCTCTGATCTACCTGCTCACCTCTCAGAGCATAAGACTACTGCACAGACTAAGCCGAAGAGGCTCCCTGATTAGCCCTCGAGGCTTGTACTGACTGAGCTGGCTGGTGACTCTGTGTCTGCCTCGAACCAGACGCACCAGATGTGCCACTCAACTGTGGGCAAAACCTCTTCAGGTGCCCCACCTGCCCACACTGATAACAAGTGAGCGGCTGGCGTCTACCCTGACTCTGGCCCTGAGAACGAGCCAAAGATGAAGCTGCTCGCTTCCCTCTTCTACTCTGCGGGCAAGATGGAGACTTGTGGCCCAACTGACCACATTTGTAACAGGTGATATCTCCTTGACCACCTCTCCCAGAACCCGAACTCGGTACTGGAAAGGTAGATCTCGAATGCACTCCTTGAGACTGCTGAGGGTTAGAACCCCTCTGCCTCTTACCATCTCCCTGACCATCCTGACTCTTCCTAAAGCCCCTTATCCTCTCCTCCTCCGCATGCATGATAGTCTCAAGATGGGCTGCAGCCTCCACAAGGCACCCATACTCCCTAATCATGGACCCGGCTACTCGAAACATGAGTCTGGTCCTCAATTTCTTCTTGAACTCCAAACATCTATGCTCTTCGGTCGCCACTAACTCAGGTGCAAACCTCGATAAGCTAGTAAAAGTGGCTTCAAACTCTGCCATAGGTGTATTCAGCTGCTTGAGCTGATAGAACTGATCCCTCAACTTCTCCCTAACAGTGGGAAGCAAAAACTTCTCCTGGAAGGCGTCAACAAAAGCCTCCCAAGTCCCTCCAATACCCCCTCAAACAAACTTGCACCACTGACCCGCATCTCCCTTTAACTGGAAGGATGCCAAGGTCACATTCAACCGTCCATCTTCGATGCCAAGTATCTCAAACGTCTTCGTCATCTGCTCCAACCACTCATCAGCCTTCAGTGGCTCTTTAGGGTCACCCAAGAACTCGTTCGGATTCAACCGGAAGAACTCCCTCTTCAAAAAGGACGGCTCTGCCTCAGCTACATGAGCTTGGACTTGATTCTCAGCCCTAAAAATGTCCATGGATTCCCTCAATGCTCCTGCCATCTCGCGGGCTAAGGCGCCCATGACCTGCTGACCCACTGGCTCGGCCACATTGGCCTGACAAATTCCCTCCACTTGTGCCGGAATTTCATCCGGTATAGGCATCTCCTGCCTCCAAGGCCTACCACGCCTACCACCACGTCCTTGTCCTGACATCCTAATAAAGGTAACAAAAGGATTAGCACATTCACAAATGTGCCAAAGCTATTTCACTCGTGTCCTAATACGATGGACAACTATAATTCACTCCACATAAGCACATAATCACATAAGCGCTTACGAATTTCATTTCTAGATAATGACTGTCCTGTGGCGTTACTAGAATTCTAGTTAGAAACAGCAGTGATCAAGTGCCTTTCCAACAGGACTCCCAGAAACCCATACACCCGATCAACATCCTAAAAATTAAATCCCATACCCATATAGTCACATAACATGTTGTCATATAAACACATAACATCATAAATAAGTCTTTAACAAGTGGGACAAACCCATTGTGGTACTAACCACTTCCCACGTACCCAAAGTATTCAAACCCAGTACACTCTGATACCAAGTTGTAACGCCTTCAAAATAAGGCGTATGACAAATATACATAAGATCCATAATCATAAGAGAAACATTATATTTCCATTCATCAGAGTATTCTTACAAAAGGTGTTACATGTTAACAACAAAATGAATGCCCTACAGGCCTACAACTTTTCAAGTCAACACTTGGTTACAACAAAAGAGGGTTAGAAGCCCTTAACAATTAAAGCACTTGGCTTGGAAAGAAAACATATAAACATAAAATGAAATAACAAAAACTAGAGATTTCTGCCCCCAAAACCTCCCAAGCTATGTCCTTGGAGGCGGCATATCACCTGTACCTGAAAATGGTGTCCCAAGTAGGGTGAACCAAAGCCCAGTAGAGATATGCTAAACCAAATATGAGAAATAACTAAAACATTAGCATTTGAAAAATGGTTAACACTTATAATCCCATTTACCCCCTTTTACAAAGCCACCAACAAGTACATTCATATTTCAAATCCACTTCTATTCACTTTCCAAGCTAATTCATAAGCATGGGTCATTATTCATTCAAATAATTCATAATGAGACTACAACTCATGTTATCAACACTTCAATCATTAACAATTTGAAATGAGACTACAACTCATATAATCAACACTTCAATCAACAACATCATTCAGATGTATATTAGGTTTCGGGACTTTCACCCTGGACACTCTAGCCAACTTAGTTATCAATGGAGTCCATCCCCTATCTCCTCCCAAAACAATGGAGTACATCCCCTATCTCCTCCCAAACAATGGAGTACATCCCCTACCTCCTCCCAAATAAAGATATATATGCAATGTATTTAAACACGTTATCATATACAATGATCAATCATACCACATATTTAATGTGTTAATCCAACCGTCATATTCAATGACATATTCCAATTGATTAGTTTCAATTTACCTAATCGTCATGCAGTTCTACAACAATCATGACTATCCTTTACCGATTGCCCAAAACAATTATCTCTAAACAGGCAAATAAATCTATCAAACAGATAAATTATTACATTTTCCATAGATGAGTGATTTGTCAATCCAACTACACCATTTAATCACCATTTCCTCCAATTTCATAATTCTCAATTCAATTTCATATTTATACCAAATAATTTATTTAATTTCCAATTAGGGCAAAACTTCCCCTTTTCAAACATCAAGTCCCAAATACTCAATTTCATCAATTATACACAAATGGACCTAACCTCAAGACTTCTCATGCACAATGGAGCCCAGAGACATGAAACCCCTCTTTTATAATTTCAAATCAAACCCTAACTTGCCCTAAAACCTCCAAATAGTACCATCTATACAAAATAACCAACATTTATGTCAGAACCCATAGTAAGGAGTAGATTATCTCTACCTCAAATGGAGAGACTCAAAGGAGATGAATAGAGAAACCCAAGATGCACCAAATCCCAAATTTTTCGGGTCAAAGTGAAGCCCACAAAAAGCTCTAACTTTCTTACAAAGAGACTAGGGTAGAGAGACCCAAGAACAAGGTGTATTTGTAGAGAGAAAGTGTAGAGAGAGAGAGAGTGTGTGTTGGATCTAGGGTTTAGAGTGAAAAGGAGATTAAAAAGTGATGTGAAAACCTGCTGCTGCGATCTGATATACACAAGGCTCGCTTGAGCGAAGGAGTGGTCACTTGAGCGACCAGACACAATGAACCTCGCTCGAGCGCAGGAAGCGCCGCTCGAGCGAACAATGCAAAGCTTCAGGTATGCAATGCAGAAGCACGCTCGAGCGAAAGAGTTCTCTCACGAGCGAAGAAACTCAAAACATAGGGCTCGCTCGCTCGAGCGAAGAATACCAACCTTCAGGTCCAAACTAGACGCAGACGCATGCTCGAGCGCAGGAGTTCTCGCTTGAGCGAAGAGACACATCACAGAAAGCTCACTCGAGCATAAGAACCTTCGTTCGAGTGAAGAAGCAAAAACCCAAGACTCGCTCTAGTGCAAGAAGCCTCGCTCGAGCGAAGATGCCAAATTCTAGACAGCAACCATTTGTTCCAACACCCAACCAACCTGTTCCAAACTTACCCAACACATCCTACAACTCAAATACAAAGAATTAAAGGACGGAAATGAGATATAGACAACAACCACCCACGGAACGAAGTCCGGAATACAAAGAATAATGGAGGAAAAATCGGGATCGCTATAACTTAAATACATTATTTAATACAAAATATTAAAACGTACTTTTAGCTTGAGAATGACTGAATCCAATTCTTTTTTCTTTTTCTTCGAGAAGATGGTTTAAAAACAATTATGGACCAAAGAAAATTATTTCATAATTTTAAAACATTACTTAAATATATTAATGTCTTCGTGTAAAAGAGAAAAATAAGACTAAATTGGGATTCTCTAACTAGTATGATTGCAGAGAAAATCGATAAAGAAAAAGACAAAAAAGGATAAGGCAAAACATAAGGCTTTGTCCCCCACCGGAATCCATCAACCAGAACGTCAGTATAAAACGACAAAACTCGTTTCGGCAAAGGCAGATTCTTTGTCTGCCATCCAGAAAAGAGAAATAAAAATATCATATCCGTCCAAAGAAGATAAGGAAGCTGGAGATTCCTAATTGGCCAGAGGATAAGGACGATCAACTCCACCCATGAAGGACACGCCACCCGTCCTCACCTTATCTTTTATCTTGATTTCCTTTGTCTATAAAAGAAAAAGGCCACACCCTTGTTGAGGCAGAATATCTTTTAGTTTGGTTTTCCCCACTATCTCTCCGTGTAAGCTCTCTCTTGTAATAAAATTTCTTCTATATATAAATTAAATGTTGAAGACTTATGCTGTTTTGAAGACATAAATGTTTGTGAGTATTTCTTAATGTATGCCCTCTAGGAATTTACTTGTTGATGTTTTACATGTTTTAGATTTTTATAGTACTAGTCTTAATCATTATTTAACTGTTATTCAAGCCCGTATCTCCAGCCTTGGGCTACTCAATAGTTAGAATTCTATGATCAGCAGATTCACAGAATACAACAGCAAATCCAAGAACATATTTGTGTGTGGGCGGCCGCCATTAGGCCTCCACCTCAACAGTAAATCATGAGACCATATATGTTATAATTTGTTTGTTAGATACTTGTATTATGTTGATTTATTCCTGGGTTTGGCTGAATAAGGGTAGAACAGAGAAAGTTAAGTGGGACGTCACCCAAGTGCGTTTAGGAAAGACCATCTTTGCAGAGATTGCATTTAGGTCTGTGTCCTAGTGAACCATTCACAGACGTGCTTAGCCTATCCCTATATGTCGAGCACCTTATATTGGTATCAAAGCCAAGTTAATACATTAATGTAATACAATAATATAATATTTAAACTATCCATCTATGGTCACATAAAACTAATGGCAGAAGAAGCACCCATCACAACTGTAGCTAATACATAGCTTCTACATCAGAAGCAACAGAAATAAAATCAATTATGATGAATTCACATTCAATGTAAATCTCAAAGAGTCAATCCACCTTCTATGATCTATATTTATTTCTATTTTTTGTTCTTAGCATTAGCCAATTTTCTAAATGTTTGCCTCCATGGAAATCTCATTAGATGTCTCTACCAAAACTTGAAGCTACACTTTTTTTCTTTAACCCTAATATCATTCTTTATTGTCTCCAAATTGCTCTCTATCACCTTCATGCCACTTGCTATGTCCGACTTCAAGCTTTTGATTGTAATTGTAAGACTATTCAACGAAGTTTTGAGCTCCTCCTTAGGCTTGGTTGGCATAAGCGACTTCATGTATGATGCAAAACTAATAATTGTGAATATAGAGGCAAGAAGATGGAGCCGATCACTTAGGCTTGAAGCAGCCTTTCTGTCACAGTCACGTATACGGGGTGGCCCCACTTCTTCTTGACAGCCACAGACTGATTAGCTGATGCTAATAATTTTGACAGTGCCACTGGAAAAAAAAAAAAAAAAAAGAAAATAAAGAGAGAAAGAAATCCCTACGATTTGCCAATTACAATGAAGTATTTAAGTTCGAAATTATTTTACTTAAAAAATAATCTAAGTGATATTTGAAAACTTAAACAATTCCAATAACAAGATTAATAAAACAAAATTTTCATTTTTTCATTCTATGACACAAATTCAAAATTCTTAAACAATTACAAAAATTAATCCCAAAATAAATAAATAAAAACAGAATTTATACCCAAAAAATAAATAAATAAATAAACAATCATTGAGAATATTTAAATCATAATTTTAAAAATTACTTAAATATATGTTTTAACTTAAATATATTAATGTCATCGTGTAAAAGAGAAAAATAAGACTAATATTTTCTTTCACCTAGTTGGACAAAGTATGTCAGATAATTCCATTCATATCATAATATAATTTTTATGAATTCAACAAGTATCATATCAAAGTAGTGAGTTGGTATCAGTTACAAATCATGAGCAAATTCAAAATTCGAAATTCAAAATTCTATGACACAAATTCAATTTTTCATTCTACGACACAAATTCAAAATGCTTAAACAATTACAAAATTTATTCCAAAAATAAATAAATAAATAAATTATAAATAAATAAAAACAAAATTAATAACCAAAAAAAATAAAAACAATAAACAATTGTTGAGAATATTTAAAGCGTAATTTTAAATTATGCAGTAAGTTACGCAGTAAATTCAGAGAAAATTACTCAGTAAATTCTCAGAAAATTACTTAGTAAATTCCCAATAAATTCTGAGGAAATTCTCAGTAAATTACTTAGTAAATTCTCTGTATAATCCCAGTAAATTCTCGATAAATTACTTTGTAAATTACCAGTAAATTACTGAGTAAATTCCAAGTAAATTCCTTAGTAATTTCTAAGTAATTACTTAGTAAATTACTCAGTAAACTCTTAGTAAATTTCTCAGTAAATTCCAAGGAAATTCTCATTAAATTCACACTAAATTCTCAGTAAATTCCCAATAAATTACTCAGTAAATTCTCAGTAAATTACTTAGTAAATTCCCTGTAAATTCTCAATAAATTCTCAGTAAAATCACATTAAATTACTCATTAAATTCTCAGTAAATTTCTAGTAAATTCACAGTAAATGACTCAGTATATTTCTCATTAAATTCTTAAAAAATTACCCAGTTAATTCTCATTAAATTCTCAGCAAATTACTGAGAAAATTCCCAGTAACTTCTAAGTAAATTAATCAGTAAATTCTCATTAAATTACTGAATAAATTACACAGTAACTTCTCAATAAATTCTCAGTAGATTCCCAGTAAATTAATAACCATTCCTAGTTCATCCGTATATGCCCTGATGTCCTCAAAAACGATTTACCAAATTGGTTCCTCGTTTGGTGGGATAAATTTGGCTCCAGTTTGAAATTTTACCAGTACCAGTTAGAGAAGCATATAATGATTGGCATGCTGCTTACTCTCATTTACCAGTAAACAAGGACATTTCTATCAGTAAATCTTTAGTCCATTTTGTTATCCGCTTTCGAATTCCATGGATACAGAAATAAGATTTTCAATGTGGTTACCAGAACAAAATCCCGCGTCAAAAGAATTTTCTTTGTAAGATGGTGGGATAAGGGTATGAACCCTACTCTAACAGAAACTGTCCAGAAAATTAAGGCACATACACAGGCCTGCTGGGATGCTATTCCTAAAGCTCTGCCCAATCAACCAGTTAATTTAAATCCCTTTGTTCAGATTCAAAAAAAAATTAAGACATAAATTTCCCAATCTGTCTGAAACAGAATTAATTATAAAAAGCATGGATTTCATGAAGGAGCAATTTCTCCAAACTCTTGCCAAAGATGACTCCTCCATGAAATCTGTCACCAGTAGCCAAGAACAGAAAGATTCCCAAGATGACGGTGCCCATGCATTTGCAAACACTGTATTAGTTAGTCAATCACAAGCACCAGAAGAAGATGAACCGAATTTTGGAGACTTTTGGGATTCTCTAACCAGTATGATTGCAGAGAAAATCGATAAAGAAAAAGCCAAAAAAGGAAAAGGAAAAGCATAAGGCTGTGTCCCCCACCCAAATCCATCAACCAGAACGTCAGTTTAAAACGACAAAACTCCTTTCGGCAAAGGAAGATTCTTTTTCTGCCATCCAGAAAAGAGAAAAAACATCTCATATCCGTCCAAAGAAGATAAGGATGCTGGTGATTCCCAATCAGCCAGAGGATAAGGACGATCGACTCTACCCATCAAGGACACGCCACCTGTCCTCACCTTATCTTTTTTCTTTATTTCCTTTGTATATAAAAGAAAAAGACCTCACCCTTGTTGAGGCAGAATATCTTTTAATTTGGTTTTCCCCACTCTCTCTCCGTGTAAGCTCTCTCTTGTAATAAAATTTCTTCTATATATCAATTAAGTGTTGAAGACTTATGCTGTTTTGAAGATATAAATGTTTGTAAGTATTTCTTAATGTATGCCCTCTGTGAATTTACTTGTTGATCTTTTACATGTTTTAGATTTTTATATTACTAGTCGTAATCATTATTTAACTGTTATTCAAGACCCGTATCTCCAGCCTTGGGCTACTCAGCAGTTAGAATTCTGTGATCAGCAGATTCACAAAATACAACGGCAAATCCAAGAACATATTTGTGTGTGGGCGGCCGCCGTTAGGCCTCCACCTCAACAGTAAATCATGAGACCATATATGTTATAATTTATTTGTTAGATACTGGTATTATGTTGATTTATATTCCTGGGTTTGCGCTGAATAAGGGTAGAACAGAGAAAGGTTAAGTGGGACGTCACCCAGGTCCCATTTAGGTTTAAAGACCATCTTTGCAGAGATTGCATTTAGGTCTGTGTTCTAGTAAACCGTTGACAGATGTGCTTAGCCTTATCCTTGTATGTCGAGCACCTTATATTGGTATCAGAGCCAAGTTAATACATTAATGTAATACAATTATATAATATTTAAATTATCCATCTATGGTCACATAAAACTAATGGCAGAAGAAGCACCCATCACAACAGTAGCTAATACAATAGCTTCTACATCAGAAGCAACAGAATTAAAATCAATTATGATGAATTCGCATTCAATGTAAATCTCAAAGAGGTCAATCCACCTTCTATGATCTATATTTATTTCTATTTTTTGTTCTTAGCATTAGCCAATTTTCTAAATGTTTGCCTCCATGGAAATCTCAATAGAGCTGTCTCTACCAAAACTTGAAGCTACACTTTTTCTCTTTGACCTACCTGATATCATTCTTTATTGTCTCCAAATTGCTCTCTATCACCTTCATGTCACTTGCCATGTCCGTCTTCAAGCTCTTGATGGTAACTGTAAGACTATTCGGCGAAGTTCCGAGCTCCTCCTTAGGCTTGGTTGGCATAAGCGACTTCATGTATGATGCAAAACTAATAATTGTGAATATAGAGTCAAGAAGATGGAGCCGGTCACTTAGGCTAGAAGGAGTCTTTCTGTCATAGTCAATAACGTATACGGGGTGGCCCCACTTCTTCTTGACAGCCACAGACTTATCAGCTGATGCTAATAATTTTGACAGTGTCCTTGAAAAAAAAAAAAAAAAAAAAAAAAGAAATCACTACGATTTGCCAATTACAATCAAGTATTTAACTCAGAAATTGTTTTACTTAAAAAGTAATCTAAGTGATATTTGAAAACTAAAACAATTCCAATAACAAGATTAATAAAACAAATTTTACATTTTTTCATTCTATAACACAAATTCAAAATTCTTAAACAATTACAAAATTTATTCCCAAAATAAATAAATAAAAACAGAATTTATACCAAAAAAAAAAAACAATCATTGAGAATATTAAAACATAATTTTAAAACATTACTTAAATACATGTTTTAACTTAAATATATTAATGTCTTCGTGTAAAAGAGAAAAATAAGACTAATATAATCTTTCACCTAGTTGGACAAAGTATGTGAGATAATTCCATTCATATCATACAATAATGTTTATTAATTCAATAAGTATCATATCAAAGTAGTGAGATCAATACAAATCATGAGCAAATTCAAAAATCAAATTCAAAATTCTATGACACAAATTCATTTTTTCATTCTATGACACAAATTCAAAATTCTTAAACAATTATAAAATTTATTCCAAAAATAAAAATAAATAAATAAAAACATAATTTATACCAAAAAGAATAAAAACAAAAAACAATCATTGAGAATATTTAAAACATAATTTTAAAAACATTACTTAAATACATTTAATACATAATATATAAACATACTTTTAGCTTGAGAATGACTGAATCCAATTCTTTTTTCTTTTTTTTTTTTTTTTTCCTCTAGAAGATGGCTTAAAAACCAATTATTAACCAAAGAAAATTATTTCATAATTTTAAAACATTACTAAAATATATTAATGTCTTCGTGTAAAAGAGAAAAATAAGACTAATATTTTCTTTCACCTAGTTGGACAAAGTATGTTAGATAATTCCATTCATATCATGATATAATGTTTATTAATTCAATAAGTAGCATATCAAAGTGGTGAGTTGGTATGAGTTACAAATCATACGCAAATTCAAAATTCAAAATTCTATGACACAAATTATTTTTTTCACTCTATGACACAAATTCAAAATTCTTAAACAATTATAAAATTTATTCCCAAAATAAATAAAAACAAAATTTATACAAAAAAAAAAAATGAAAACAATAAAAAATCATTGAGAATATTTAAAACAAATTTAACAATTACTAAATACATTATTAATACATAATATTAAAACATACTTTTACCTTGAGAATGACTGAATCCAATTCTTTTTTCTTTTTCTTCTAGAAGATGGTTTAAAAACAATTATGGACCAAAGAAAATTATTTCATAATTTTAAACATTACTTAAATATTAATGTCTTTTGTAAAAGTGAAAAATATGACTAATATTCTTTCACCTAGTTGGACAAAGTATGTAACGCCCTCAAAATAACCCATAACATACACAATAATAAGATGAATTACTTAAAAATAAACATAATTCAATCATCAGAGTATCCTAAAAAAACATTACATTAATAATGAAGTAAATGCCCTAGGCTTACATCTTTTCCAAGCCAACACTTGCAACACAAAATTGAGTACCCAACTCAACACAAATAAGCCCTTGGCTGTAATTACATGTAATATTAAAACAAACAAATAACTAAACTAGTCTCAATTTCAAGTCCTTCCAAGCTAATCCTTGGAGGAGCTTATCACCTGAACCTGAAAATGATGTTCCCATATTAGGGTGAGCCACAACCCAGTAGAAACATACTAAACCAAATATAAGCATTGAATAAAGCAATAGCATTTAATAGATGGTTAACCAAGATAATCACCATATCATTATCTATGACATGTTTCACTTTTCATTATTACCAATGTGCTCAGAACCTGGCCAAACTTACAACAGTGAAATATACCAAATTCACATTTCTTTCCATATCAACAAAACAAATGAGACATAGGCTCATATCAAAACATTCCATACTTCCAATATGATACACATTTTAGTGTTGCATCAATAACATGCAAAAACACTTAAAATATCATAAAGCACACATAATAGTGATGCTAATGGAGTCCATCCCCTATCTCCTCCCAAACAAAATCCGGTTTAGAGGTCCATCCCCTATCTCCCCTAAACCGTGGAACATCCCCTATCTCCTCCCACACAATATGCATATGCAATGCTCAACCAATACATGTATGTAAACACATAACATAACATCTCACAATCAATACACATAATGTCTGTATTAATTCAATAGTCAAAATTAATGACTTTACCAAAGAGATTAGTTTCAGTTATCCCTAATCCACATGCAAGTCTACAACAATCATGACTATCCTCCACCGATAGCCCAAAACATTATTTCTAAACAGGAAATAAATATATCAACAATAATAATTTCAACATTTAAATAGGCGATAATTAAATATTTAACTACATCCTTTCAACTTATGAATTCCCATTCTATGAATTCAACTAACAATCCCAATTTCCTCAAATGAATAAGGCCAATCAATTTATTAAACAACTAGGTTTTTCCCAAAATTACCAAATTACCCGCCCCCAACGTATTAAAGTACCAAAACTTAGAACAATACTCATAAGATGGAGTAGAAAATCCCTACCTCAAGGAAATTAACACGAATGAAGAATACGAAGATAAAGCCCCAAACTCCAAAGTGCTCCAAACCACCAAAAGTTCAGATTAAACTGAAGCCCTCGACTCACACTCTCTTATTAATAAAGCAACTAGGGTAGAATCACACTCTAAATAGATCAAATCTAAGAGTGAAGATGAATGGGAGAGAGAGAAGTCGGACCTAGGGTTTGGAATCCAAAAAGAAGATGAAAAACTGTTCAAAAACCCGCTGCTGCCTATATAAACTAAACAGGCTCGCTCGAGCGAAGACATGGTCGCTCGAGCGACCAGACACAAGAAATCCTCGCTCGAGCCAAAAACTCGATGCTTCAGATCTGCAATCCAGAAGCACGCTCGAGCAAAGGACTGCTCGCTCGAGTGAAGAACTCAAAAACATACACCTCGCTCGCTCGAGCGAAGGAAAGCTCGCTCGAGCGAAGAAACACTGCTCTCAGGTCTATACTAGACGCAATCGCTCGCTCGAGCGAAGAGTCCCTGGTTCGAGCCACCAGACACAAAACAACCCTCGCTTGAGAGACCAAACACTCGCTCGAGCGACCAAACCAAAAACTGGACAGCAACACTTGGTTTCCGAACCCAACCAACCTGTAACCAAACCTGCCCAACATATCCTATAACTCAAAACTAAGGAATTAAAGGACAACTAAAACATAATATAACAACTGAACCCACAGAACATAAGTCCGGATACAACAACCAAATGGGGAAAGACCGGGGTCGCTATAACCTCCCCCCCTTAAAAGAATTTCGTCCCCGAAATTAAGCATAAGTTTTTCAAAAACAGGTTTTTCTCCAATTCCGACAATATGACAATACAATAATAAACCACTTGACCCAAAACTGGTCATTTCATCTCTTATCAAGAGGCATTTCACAATATGTATATATAAAAACAACATATATTTCAACCTGTATCAATATTATGCATTTTCCTTCCAATTTTAACAATGTCAATATCATATCCAATTTCATGATAAAATTCTCATTCAACAATATATACAACATATTCAATGTTATACTAAACTTCCATTAACCAAAACATTCTCAATGTTTTCCAACTTAAGATATATAAAAAAATCTTAAGTTCAACAATATTACAAAATCTAAATACAAGATTACAAATCAATAAACAGGTCCGGATATTTTCTCGCGGACTTCCAACTCACATTCCCAAGTGGCTTCCTCCACCCCGTGATGTTTCCACAAGACCTTAACCAAAGGGATGGTCTTGCCTCGCAAAACTTGATCCCGTCTATCCAAAACTCGAATTGGTCTCTCCTCATACGAGACATCCTCGTCAACCACTAAATCAGTCCAATCCAACACATGTGATGGATCCGGCTCATACTTCCGAAGCATACTCACATGAAACACGTCATGTACTCCGGACAACTGCGGTGGCAAAGCTAAACGATAAGCAGCCTCGCCAATCCTCTCAAGGATCTCAAAAGGACCTATGAACCGAGGGGACAACTTCCCGCTTTTCCCAAACCTCATCAATCCCCGTCTAGGTGATATCTTCAGAAAAACATGACCACCCAACTCAAACACTAAAGGTCTCCTCCTACGGTCAGCATAAGATTTCTGACGACTCTGGGCTGTAACAAGTCTCTTACGGATAAGCTCTACTTTCTCCGTCATTTTTCTCACCAACTCCGGACCCAACAGAGGTGCATCACCCACCTCGGCCCAACAAACAGGAGATTTACACGGTCGGCCATACAAGGCCTCAAACGGTGCCATACCAATACTAGACTGGAAACTGTTGTTGTAGGCAAACTCCACCAAAGGCAAGTGCCTCTCCCACGACCCACTGAAATCAAGAACACAACCCCGAAGCATATCCTCAAGGATCTGAATAGTACGCTCGGACTGCCCGTCAGTCTGAGGATGATAAGCCGTGCTAAAGGTCAACTTAGTGCCTAAGGCACTCTGCAAACTCTGCCACAACCTAGCAGTAAAACAAGGATCTCTATTTGAGACGATCGTCACTGGGACCCCGTGCAACCTCACTATGTCCTGAATGTACAAGTCGGCAAGATGATCTACCGAATCTCTCACGCGCATAGGAATGAAGTGCGCCGACTTAGTCAACCGGTCTACAACCACCCAAATAGCATCACTACCCCGCTGAGTCCTCGGAAGACCCACAACGAAGTCCATAGTGACATGCTCCCACTTCCACTCGGCAATAGGCAAGGGTTGCAACAAACCCGCTGGCCTCTGATGTTCAACCTTCACTTGCTGACAAGTAAGGCACTTAGACACAAAAGCTGCCACATCTCTCTTCATACCCCGCTACCAAAACTGGCGACCCAAATCCCGATACATCTTAGTACCTCCAGGATGCACCGCAAGGCGCGAATGATGAAACTCTCGGAGTACTTCCTCTCGGCAAGACTCCGGCACAAACAGACGGTCTCGGTATCTCACACTCAGGTCGAGATACACCGTCAAACCCTTCTCAACCTTCCCACCGGAAATCTTCTCACAGAGGGATTCTACCTCAAGGTCACCTCTCTGAGCCTCTAACACTCGAGTCACAAGTGTAGGCTGTGCAACAACAGAAAACAAAGCCGCAGCCTCAACTGATTCGCCCAGAAGCAAATCGAGCTCCCCAATTGCACCCAACATCTCCCATTCTCGGATGGCTATACTAGCAACGTCACCAACAGATTTCCTGCTACGGGCATCGGCCACAACATTAGCCTTCCCCGGATGATAATGCAACTCGAAGTCATAATCCTCAATAAACTCCATCCACCTCCTCTGCCTCAAATTCAAGTCTTTCTGTGTAAATAGATATTTCAGACTCTTATGATCCGAAAATACCTCGAACTTCTCACCATAAAGATAATGCCTCCAAATCTTCAAGGCAAATATCACAGCTGCTAACTCTAGATCGTGCGTAGGGTAATTTTTCTCATGGATTTTCAACTGACGTGAACCATAGGCAACCACTTTCCCTTCTTGCATCAACACACAACCCAGACCCTCTCGTGAGGCGTCACAATAGACTGCATAACCCAACCCTCTCTCCGGAATAATCAAAACTGGAGCGGTGGTCAGTCTAACTTTCAACTCCTGAAATGACTTTTCACAAGTCTCACTCCATACAATTTGACTCCCTCCGAGTCAATCTAGTCAAAGGTGAAGCTAACCTGGAGAAATCCTTCACAAATCGGCGATAAAACCAGCTAATCCAGAAAACTGCGGATCTCAAACACACTCTTAGGCTGTGCCCAGTCTTGCACTGCCTCTGTCTTGGATGTATCAACAAACCCCTTCCCCGAAACTACATGGCCTAAGAATTTCACCTCTTCTAGCCAGAACTCATACTTCCCAAACTTAGCATAAAGTTTATGGGCTCTAAGTAACTTAAGCACCACTCTCAAGTGTTCCTCGTGCTCCTCCTCTGAAGGTGAATAAATCAAAATGTCGTCCACAAAGACGACTACAAAACGATCTAAGAATTCTCTGAAGATCCGGTTCATCAAATCCATAAACACTGTCGTGCATTGGTGAGCCCAAATGCATCACCAGGAACTCATAGTGGCCATACCGCGTACGGAATGCCGTCTTCAGAATATCCTCCTCCCTGACTCTCAACTGATGATAACCCGATCTCAAGTCTATCTTAGAAAAACAACGGGACCCCTTCAGCTGATCAAACAAATCATCTATACGAGGCATAGGGTACTTATTCTTAACCGTAGCCCGATTCAATTTCCGGTAATCTATACAAAGTCTCAAAGCACCACCTTTCTTTTTAACAAAGAGGGCCGGTGCTCCCCACGACGAAACACTAGGACGGATATAGCCCTTATCTAACAACTCCTGGAGCTGAATCTTCAACTCAACTAACTCGGCTGGGGCAAAACGATAAGGTGCCATAGAAATTGGCATCGTGCCGGGCACTAGGTCAATAGAGAACTCAATCTCTCGATGCGGTGGCAAACCAACAAGATCCTTAGGAAAGATGTCCGAGTACTCACAAACCACCCTTGGCAACACAATCTGAGCCTCATCAACCTCACTAATCGAAAGATTAGCAAGTAGACCACTAAGCTCACTCCGTCCTCGTGACACATACCTCGGTGGCAAAACACTACCAACCCGGTCCCCCAGAAAATGGAAACACTCACCGCTAACGGTACAACAAGTGACCCTCTGACGGTAGCAATCAATAACTGCCCGGTATGACGATAACCAGTCCATACCCAAAATAACATCAAAGTCCTTCATAGGCATAACTACAAAAGAAAATGGGATTCTATGATCATCGACCTCTATACCACAACCCCTTACACCTTGTTTCAAGATCAATTCACCCCCAAGAGGTGACACTACACAAATAGGAGACGCTAACTGAGCTAACTCCAACTCCAAAACAGATGCAAATGCAGCAGACACAAAGGAATGAGATGCACCCGTATCAATCAAAACATTAGCAACCGAGTTGCAAAACAAGAAGGTACCTCTCACAACCGATGGAGCCGGTACTAAGTCCTGCGCGGTAACAGCATATACGCGCCCAGATGGTCTCTGATCAACCTGCTCACCCCTAGGAGCATAAGACTGCTGCACAGACTGGGACGAAGAAGCCCCCTGATTGGCCCTCGAGGCCTGACCCGACTGAGCTGGCTGCTGACCCTGAGTCTGCCTCAAACCAGATGCACCAGGTGTGCCACCCAACTGCGGGCAATACCTCTTTATGTGCCCTGGCTGACCACACTGAAAACACGAGAGCGGCTGGCCTCTACCCTGACTCTGGCTCTAAGTTCGAGCCGAAGAAGATGCTGCTCTCTGACCCCCTCCCCTCTGAGGACAAACTGGAGGCTTGTGGCCCAGCTGACCACACTTAAAACAGGTAATGTCTCCCTGGCTGCCTTTCCCAGAACTAGCACTCGGTACAGGAAAAGTGGATCGAGAAAAACTACCCTGAGTCTGCTGAGGAGTAAAACCTCTCTGCCTCTTGCCATCACCCTGGCCATCCTGACTCCTCTTGGAGCCTTTCTGCACTTCCTCCTCCTCCTGCATCATAATCTCGGTATGGGCTGCCGCATCAACCAGACGCCCATAATCTCGGATCATAGACCCCACAACTCTCAACTTGAGACCGCGCCTCAACTTCTTCTCGAACTCAATACAACGGCGTTCCTCAGACGCCACCAACTCAGGTGCAAACCTGGACAGACTAGTAAATGAGGCCTCAAATTCGGCCACTGATGAACTGTTCTACTTCAGCTGGCAGAACTGATCTCTCAACTTCTCCTGAACAGCTGGAGACAGGAACTTCTCCTGGAAAGCATTCACAAAAGCCTCCCATGTACCTCCGATACGACCTTTGGTGAACTTCCACCACTGACCCGCATCCCCCTTCAGCTGGAATGATGCCAAGGTCACCTTCAACCCCTCGTCTTCGATGCCAAGCATCTCAAACGTTTTCGTTGTCTGTTCGAGCCATTCATCTGCCTTAAGCGGCTCTTTAGGATCACCTAAAAATTCATCCGGATTAGACCGGAAGAACTCCCTCTTCAGAAATGCTGGTCCTGCATCAGCAACATGGACCTGAGCCTGATTCTCAGCTCGAAGAATGCCTACTGACTCCCTGAATGCCCCTGCTATCTCTCGGGCTAAAGCGCCCATAGCCTGCTGGCCTACTGGCTCGGCCACATTGGCCTGACCAACACCCTCCTGTACTGCCGGGATCTCCTGTACTACTGGAATCTCCTCTGGCACAGGCACGTCCTGCCGACCCGGCCTACCACGCCTACCGCGTCCTCGTCCTCGTCCTGACATCCTAATACAAGAAACAAAGACGTTAGCACACTAATAAATGTGCCGAAGCTAAACACTCGTGTCCTAAAGCATTGGACAATAATAATTCATTCCACGTAAGCACATAATCACATAAGCACCTACGAATTTCATTCCCGGATAATGATAGTCCCAAAGTGTTACTATAGTTCCGGTTGGAAGCAGCAGTGATCAAGTGCCTTTCCAACAAGACTACTAGAAACTCAAGGGCCCAATCAACATTCCAGAAATTACGTTCCATACCCACATAATCACATAAACATGTTATCAAATAAGCATACAACAGTACATTAAGTCTCTATCAAACGAGACGAACCCAATGTGATACTAATCACTTCCCACGTACCCAAAGTATTCAAACCCGGTACGCTCTGATACCAAGTTGTAACGCCCTCAAAAATAACCCATAACATACACAATAATAAGATGAATTACTTAAGAAAATAAACCATAATTCAATCATCAGAGTATCCTTAAATAAAAACATTACTTGTAATAATGAAAGTAAATGCCCTATGGGCTTACATCTTTCCAAGCCAACACTTGGACACAAAATGTGAGTACTAACTCAACTACAAATTAAGCCCTTGGCTTGTAATTACATGTAATATTAAAACAAAACAAATAACTAAACTAGTCTTCAATTCCAAGTCCTTCCAAGCTAAGTCCTTGGAGGTAGCTTATCACCTGAACCTGAAAATGATGTTCCCATATAGGGTGAGCCACAACCCAGTAGAGACATACTAAACCAAATATAAGCATTGAATAAAGCAATAGCATTTAATAGATGGTTAACCAAGATAATCACCATATCATTATCTATGACATGTTTCACTTTTCATTATTACCAATGTGGCTCAGAACCTGGCCAAACTTACAACAGTGAACTATATACCAAATTCACATTTCTTTCCATATCAACAAAACAAATGAGACATAGGCTCATATCAAAATACTTCCATACTTCCAATATGATACACATTTTAGTGTTGTATCAATAACATGCAAAAACACTTAAATATCAATAAGCACACATAATAGTGATGCTAATGGAGTCCATCCCCTATCTCCTCCCAAACAAAATCCGGTTTAGAGGTCCATCCCCTATCTTCCCCTAAACCGTGGAGTACATCCCCTATCTCCTCCCACACAATATGCATATGCAATGCTCAACCAATACATGTATGTAAACACATAACATATACATCTCACAATCAATACACATAATGTCTGTATTAATTTAACAGTCAAAATTAATGACTTTACCAAAGAGATTAGTTTCAGTTATCCCTAATCCACATGCAATGTCTACAACAATCATGACTATCCTCCACCGATAGCCCAAAACAGTTATTTCTAAACAGGAAATAAATATATCAACAATAATAATTTCAACATTTAAATAGGCGAGTAATTAAATTATTTAACTACATCCTTTCAACTTACAAATTCCCAATTCCATGAATTCAACTAACAATCCCAAGTTTCCTCAAATGAATAAGGCCAATCAATTTATTAAAACAACTAGGTTTTTCCCAAAATTACCAAATTACCCCCCCTCCAACGTATTAAAGTACCAAAACTTAGAACAATACTCATAAGATGGAGTAGAAAATCCCTACCTCAAGGAAATTAACACAAATGAAGAATACGAAGATAAAGCCCCAAACTCCAAAGTGCTCCAAACCACCAAAAGTTCAGATTAAACTGAAGCCCTCGACTCACACTCTCTTATTAATAAAGCAACTAGGGTAGAATCACACTCTAAATAGATCAAATCTAAGAGTGAAGATGAATAGGGAGAGAGAGAAGTCGGACCTAGGGTTTGGAATCCAAAAAGAAGATGAAAAACTGTTCAAAAACCCGCTGCTGCCTATATAAACTAAACAGGCTCGCTCGAGCGAAGACATGGTCGCTCGAGCGACCAAACACAAGAAATCCTCGCTCGAGCGAAGAAAGGCTCGCTCGAGCCAAAAACTCGTTGCTTCAGATCTACAATCCAGAAGCACGCTCGAGCAAAGGACTGCTCGCTCGAGCGAAGAACTCGAAAACATACACCTCGCTCGCTCGAGCGAAGGAAAGCTCGCTCGAGCGAAGAAACACTGCTCTCAGGTCTATACTAGACGCAATCGCTCGCTCGAGCGAAGAGACCCTGGTTCGAGCCACCAGACACAAAACAACCCTCGCTCGAGCGACCAAACCCTCGCTCGAGCGACCAAACCAAAAACTGGACAGCAACACTTGGTTTCTGAACCCAACCAACCTGTAACCAAACCTGCCCAACATATCCTATAACTCAAAACTAAGGAATTAAAGGACAACTAAAACATAATATAACAACTGAACCCACGGAACATAAGTCCGGATACAACAACCAAATGGGGAAAGACCGGGGCCGCTATAAAGTATGTCAGATAATTCCATTTCTATCATAATATAATGTTTATTAATTCAATAAGTATCATATGAAAGTAGTGAGTTGGTATCAGTTACAAATCATGAGCAAATTCAAAATTCGAAATTCAAAATTCTATGACACAAATTCATTTTTTCATCTTATGACACAAATTCAAAATTCTTAAACAATTACAAAATTTATTCCCAAAATAAATAAATAAGTAAAAACAAAATTTATAACCAAGAAAAATAAAAACAATAAACAATAATTGAGAATATTTAAAACATAATTTTAAATTACGCAGTAAGTTACTCAGTAAATTCAGAGAAAATTACTCAGTAAATTCTCATAAAATTACTTAGTAAATTCCCAATAAATTCTGATTAAATTCTCAGTAAATTACTTAGTAAATTCTCGATAAAATCCCAGTAAATTCTCGATAAATTACTTAGTAAATTACCAGTAAATTACCGGTAAATTACTGAGTAAATTCTAAGTAAATTCCTTAGTAATTTCTAAGTAATTACTTCTAAGTAATTACTCAGTAAACTCTTAGTAAATTTCTCGGTAAATTCCAGGGAAATTCACAGTAAATTCTCAGTAAATTCGCAATAATTTCTAGTAAATTACTTAGTAAATTCCATGTAAATTCTCAATTAATTCTCAGTAAAATCTTATTAAATTACTCCTTGAATTCTCAATAAATTTCAAGTAAATTCACAGTAAATGACTCAATATATTTCTCATTAAATTCTTAAAAAATTACCCAGTTAATTCCCATTAAATTCAAAGCAAATTACTCAGTAAATTCTCCGTAAATTCTCAATAAATTAATCAGTAAATTCTCATTAAATTACTAAATAAAGTTGACAGTAAATTCTCAGTAGATTTCCAGTAAATTAATAACCATTCCTAGTTCATCCGTATATGCCCTGATGTCCTCAAAAACGATTTACCAAATTGGTTCCTCGTTTGGTGGGATAAATTTTGGCTCTAGTTTGAAATTTTACCAGTACCAGTTAGAGAAGCATATAATGATTGGCATGCTGCTTACTCTCATTTACCAGTAAACAAGGACATTTCTATCAGTAAATCATTAGTCCATTTTGTTATCCGCTTTTGAATTCCATGAATACGGAAATAAGATTTTCAATGTGATTACCAGAACAAGATCCCGCATCTTAAAAGAATTTTCTTTGTAAGATGGTGGGATAAGGGTATGAACCCTACTCTAACAGAAACTGTCCAGAAAATTAAGACACATGCACAGGCCTGCTGGGATGCTATTTCTAAAGTTCTTCCCAGTCAACCAGTTAATTCAAATCCCTTTGTTCAGATTCAAACAAAATTAAGGCATAAATTTCCCAATCTGTCTGAAACAGAATTAATTATAAAAAGCATGGATTTCATGAAGAAGCAATTTCTCCAAACTCTTTCCAAAGATGACTCCTCCATGAAATCTGTCACCAGTAGCCAAGAACAGGAAGATTCCCAAGATAAAGGTGCCCATGCATTTGCAGACCCTGTATTAGTTGGTGAATCACAAGCACCAGAAGAAGATGAACCAAATTTTGGAGACTTTTGGGATTCTCTAACCAGTATGATTGCAGAGAAAATCGATAAAGAAAAAGAAAAAAAAGGAAAAGGCAAAGCATAAGGCTGTGCCCCCCACTCAAATCCATCAACCAGAACGTCAGTACAAAACGACAAAACTCCTTTTGGCAAAGGCAGATTCTTTGTCTGCCATCCAGAAAAGACAAACAAAAATCTCATATCCGTCCAAAGAAGATAAGGATGCTGGAGATTCCTAATTGGCGAGAGGATAAGGACGATCGACTCCACCCATCAAGGACACGCCATCTATCCTCACCTTATCTTTTATCTTTATTTCCTTTGTCTATAAAAGAAAAAGACCTCACCCTTGTTGAGGCAGAATATCTTTTAATTTGGTTTTTCCCACTCTCTCCGTGTAAGCTCTCTATTGTAATAAAATTTCTTCTATATATAAATTAAGTGTTGAAGGCTTATGCTGTTTTGAAGACATAAATGTTTGTACGTATTTCTTAATGTGTGCCCTCTATGAATTCACTTGTTGATCTTTTACATGCTTTAGATTTTTATATTACTAGTCGTATTCATTATTTAATTGTTATTCAAGACTCGTATCTCCGGCCTTGGGTTACTCAACAGTTAGAATTCTATGATCAGTAGATTCACAAAATACAACAGCAAATCCAAGAATATATTTGCATGTGGGCGGCCGCCGTTAGGCCTCCACCTCAATAGTAAATCATGAGACCACATATGTTATAATTTGTTTGTTAGATACTTGTATTATGTTGATTTATATTCCTAGGTTTGTGCTGAATAAGGGTAGAATAGAGAAAGGTTAAGTGGGATGTCAATGAAGTCGCGTTTAGGTTTACAGACCATCTTTGTAGAGATTGCATTTAGGTCTGTGTCCTAGTAAACCGTTGACAGACGTGCTTAGCCTTATCCCTGTATGTCGAGCACCTTATATTGGTATCAGAGCCAAGTTAATACATTAATGTAATACAATTATATAATATTTAAATTATCCATCTATGGTCACATAAAACTAATGGCAGAAGAAGCACCCATCACAACAGTAGCTAATACAGTAGCTTCTACATCAGAAGCAACAGAATTAAAATCAATTATGATGAATTCACATTCAATGTAAATCTCAAAGAGGTCAATCCACCTTCTATGATCTACATTTATTTCTATTTTTTGTTCTTAGCATTAGCCAATTTTCTAAATGTCTGCCTCCATGGAAATCTCAACTGAGCTGTCTCTACCAAAACTTGAAGCTACACTTTTTCTCTTTGACCTCCTTGATATCATTCTTATTGTCTCCAAATTGCTCTCTATCACCTTCATGTCACTTGCCATGTCCGTCTTCAAGCTTTTGATGGTAACTGTAAGACAATTCAGCGAAGTTCTGAGCTCCTCCTTAGGCTTGGTTTGCATAAGCGACTTCATGTATGATGCAAAAGTAATAATTGTGAATATAGAGGTAAGAAGATGGAGCCGATCACTGAGGCTAGAAGTAGTCTTTCTGTCATAGTCAATGACGTTCACGGGGTGGCCCCACTTCTTCTTGACAGCCACAGACTTATCAGCTGATGCTAATAATTTTTGCAGTGTCGCTGGAAAAAAAGAAAAAAAAAAGAAAAAGAGAATGAAATCACTACGATTTGCCAATTACAATGAAGTATTTAACTTAGAAATTATTTTATTAAAAAGTAATCTAAGTGATATTTGAAAACTAAAACAATTCCAATTACATGATTAATAAAGCAAATTTTCATTTTTTCATTCTATGACACAAATTCAAAATTCTTAAACAATTACAAAATTTTCCGAAAATAAATAAATAAAAATAGAATTTATACCCAAAAAATAAAAAATAAAAAATAAAAAAACAATCATTGAGAATATTTAAAACATAATTTTAAAACATTACTTAAATACATTATTTAAAACATAATATTAAAACATACTTTTAGCATGAGAATGACTGAATCCAATTCTTTTTTTTTTCTCTAGAAGATGGTTCAAAAACAATTATGGACCAAAGAAAATTATTTCATAATTTTAAAACGTTGTTTAAAGATATTAATGTCTTCATGTAAAGAGAGAAAAATAAGACTAATATTTTCTTTCACCTAGTTGGACAAAGTATGTCAGATAGTTCCATTCATATCATAATATAATGTTTCTTAATTCAATAAGTATCATATCATAGTGAGTTGGTATTAGTTACACATCATGAGCAAATTCAAAATTCTATGTCACAAATTCATTTTTTCATTCTATGACAGAAATTCAAAATTCATAAACAATTATAAAATTTATTCCCAAAATAAATAAATAAATAACTAAATAAATAAAAAAAAAATTTCTACCAAAAAAATAAAAACAATAAACAATCATTGAGAATATTTAAAACATTACTTAAATACGTTATTTAATACAAAATATTTAAACATACTTTTGGCTTGAGAACGACTGAATCTAATTCTTTTTTTCTTTTTCTAGAAGTTGGTTTAAAAACAATTATGGACCAACGAAAATTATTTCATAATTTTAAAACATTACTTAAATATATTAATGTCTTCGTGTAAAAGAGAAAAATAAGACTAAATTGGGATTCTCTAACCGGTATGATTGCAGAGAAAATTGATAAAGAAAAAGACAAAAAAGGAAAAGGCAAAGCAGAAGGCTTTGTCCCCCACCGGAATCCATCAACCAGAATGTCGGTATAAAACGACAAAGCTCCTTTTGGCAAAGGCTGATTCTTTGTCTGCCATCCAGAAAAGAGAAATAAAAATCTCATATCCGTCCAAAGAAGATAAGGAAGCTGGAGATTACGAATTGGCCAGAGGATAAGGATGATCAACTCCACCCATGAAGGACATGCCACTTGTCCTCACCTTATCTTTTATCTTTATTTCCTTTGTCTATAAAAGAAAAAGACCTCACCCTTGTTGAGGTAGAATATCTTTTAATTTGGTTTTCTCCACTCTCTCTCCGTGTAAGCTCTCTCTTGTAATAAAATTTCTTCAATATATAAATTAAGTGTTGAAGACTTATGCTGTTTTGAAGGCATAATGTTTGTAAGTATTTCTTAATGTATGCCCTCTGTGAATTTACTTGTTGATGTTTTACGTGTTTTAGATTTTTATATTACTAGTCTTAATCATTATTTAACTGTTATTCAAGACCTGTATCCCCAGCCTTGGGCTACTCAACAGTTAGAATTCTATGATCAGCAGATTCACAGAATACAACAGCAAATCGAAGAACATATTTGTGTGTGGGCAGGCACCGTTAGGCCTCCACCTCAATAGTAAATCATGAGACCATATATGTTATAATTTGTTTGTTATATACTTGTATTATGTTGATTTATATTCCTAGGTTTGCGCTGAATAAGGGTATAACAAAGAAAGGTTAAGTGGGACGTCACCCAAGTCGCGTTTAGGTTTAAAGACCATCTTTGCAGAGATTGCATTTAGGTCTGTGTCCTAGTAAACCGTTGACAGATGTGCTTAGCCTTATCCCTGTATGTCGAGCACCTTATATTGGTATCAGAGCCAAGTTAATACATTAATGTAATACAATTATATAATATTTAAATTATCCATCTATGGTCACATAAAACTAATGGCATAAGAAGCACCCATCACAACAGTAGCTAATATAGTAGCTTCTACATCAGAAGCAACAGAATTAAAATCAATTATGATGAATTCACATTCAATGTAAATCTGTAACGCCCTCAAAATAATACATATAAACCCACATTCTTGACATGCATAGACATAAGAGAAATAAGCATAATTCCATTCATCATAGTATTCATTACAAAAGTATTACATGTTGACAACAAAAGTAAATGCCCTACGGGCTTACAACTTTCCAAGCCAACACTTGGTTACAACAAAAAGGAGAGTTCTAACTCTTTATACAAAATAAGCCCTTGGCTTTGATTTACATGTAACACCAAAATAACAAAACAATCAAAAGAGTCTTCGACTTCCAAAACCTTCCAAGCTATGTCCTTAGAGGTGGCATAACTCCTGAACCTGAAAATGATGTCCCATATAGGGTGAGCCAACGCCCAGTAGAGATATGCTAAACATAGTGTGAGCAATAACTAAAACATTGGCATTTGATAAATGTTTAACTCATATAAACAAACATACATCTCATTCCATTTCATTATCCAAACCAATTCATAGATATGGTTCCCTATTCAGCCAGACAATTCATAATGAGACTGCAATTCATATCAACAATACTTCAACAATTCAATTTCAAATGAGACTACAACTCATATTATGATCACTTCAACACTTCAATTCATCTATGTTATACAAACGCAATAAAGGTTTCGGGACTTTCACCCTGGATGCTCCGACCAACTTAATTATCACTGGAGTCCATTCCCTATCTCCTTCCAAATCCGGTTTAGGAGTACATCCCCTATCTCCTCCCAAACCGTGGAGTACATCCCCTATCTCCTCCCAAACAACATACATATACAATGTATTTGAACACTTAGCATTTACAATGTTCAAGCAAAGCACATATTCAATGTGTTATTTCATCCATCATATTCAATGACATACTCAATTGATTAGTTTTAATTCACCTAATCATCATGCAGTATCTATAACAATCACGACTATCCTCCACCGATAGCCTAAAGCGATTATTTCTAAACAGATAATAAATTATCAAAATAGATAAATTATCTACAATTTCAAAGGGTGAGTGATTAATCAATCCAACTCCACCATTAAATCTCATATTTACCCAATTTCATTATTTCCCAACTCAATTTCATATTTCCATAACTTTCCCAAATTAATTATACAAATTAATTCACCACAATAAATTAGGGCTTTTCTCCCCCTTTTCTCAACATTGACCCAAGTGCTCAAATGTCATCATTAAACATCAATAAACTCATTTTAAGCCCGAAAATACACATGTACGGGTCAAAAAAGAACAAACCCCTCCTTATACATTTTGAAACCCTAACAACCCAAAACTTCCCAACTTCAACATTAAATCAAAAAGACCACAAGTTTATGTCAAAGACCATAAAAATGAGTAGTTATCCCTACCTCAAATTTCGGAGCTCAAGGGAGATGATGAACCAACTCGAAGGTGCTCCAAACCCCAAGATTTTCGGATCAAAATGGAGGTCTTGCAAAGCTCTATCACTTTAATGAAGGCACAAAGATCAGGTCTCACTAAACCAAGATCAAAATGTAGAGAGAGAGAGAGGGGCCTAGAGAGAGGAGCTCTCAAATTAGGGTTTTGAAAAGCTTGAGAGAGAGAATGGCCCAAAAAAGTGATTCAAAATGCTAAAATTCGGACTGATATAAAACACAGTCCGCTCGAGCGTGGAATGCCCCACTCGAGCGTCAGACACAGACTCACGCTCAAGCGTGAAAAGCGCCGCTCGAGGGTCGAATGCATACTTCCAAAAGTTCTGTAGACGAAGGTCCCCGCTCGAGCGTGAAAGTGGACGCTTGAGCGTTCGATGACCTGCATGAAAAAGTACTGAGGGTGTGATAATCCCGCTCGAGCGTCAAAATCCCCGCTCGAGCGGAGGAACAAAAGCAAAGGGGCCCGCTCGAGCGTCAAAACCCTCGCTCGAGCGTGAAGGCCAAAATCTAGGCAACAAGATTGGGGACTAAAGCTCAACCAACCTGTTCAAAACACACCCAAGACATTTCTAAACTCAAATTCAAGGACTTAAAGGACAGAAATGAAACATATACAACAATAGACATCCACAGAATCGAGTCCGGAGTACAACAACCAATGGAGAGAGGACCGGGATCGCTATAAAATCACAAAGAGGTCAATCCACCTTATATGATCTATATTTATTTCTATTTTTTGTTCTTAGCATTAGCCAATTTTCTAAATGTTTGCCTCCATGGAAATCTCAATAGAGTTGTCTCTACCAAAACTCAAAGCTACACTTTTTCTCTTTGACTTCCCTAATATCATTCTTTATTGTCTCCAAATTGCTCTCTATCACCTTCATGTCACTTGCCATGTCCGTCTTCTAGCTTTTGATGGTAGCTGTAATACTATCCAGCGAAGTTTTGAGCTCCTCCTCAGGCTTGGCTGGCATAAGCGACTTCATGTATGATGCAAAACTAATAATTGTTAATATAGAGGCAAGAAGATGGAGCCGGTCACTTAGGCTAGAAGCAGTCTTTCTGTCATAGTCAATGACGTATACGGGGTGGCCCCACTTCTTCTTGACGACCACAGACTGATTAGCTGATGCTAATAATTTTGACAATGTCACTGAAAAAAAAAAAAAGAAAAAGAAAAAAGAGAGAGAAAGAAATCACTACGATTTGCCAATTACAATCAAATATTTAACTTCAAAATTATTTTACTTAAAAAGTAATCTAAGAGATATTTGAAAACTAAAACAATTCTAATAACAAGATTAATAAAGCAATTTTTTCATTTTTTCATTCTATTACACAAATTCAAAAATCTTAAACAATTACAAATTTATTCCAAAATAAATAAATAAAAACAGAATTTATACCAAAAATAAAAAATAAAAAATAAAAAATCATTAAGAATATTTAAAACATACTTTTAAAACATTACTTAAATATATGCTTTAACTTAAATATATTAATGTCTTCGTGTAAAAGAGAAAAATAAGACTAATATTTTCTTTCACCTAGTTGGACAAAGTATGTCAGATAATTCCATTCATATCATAATATAATGTTTATTAATTCAATAAGTATCATATCAATGTAGTGAGTTGGTATCAGTTACAAATCATGAGCAAATTCAAAATTCAAAATTCAAAATTCAAAATTCTATGACACAAATTCTTTTTTCATTCTATGACACAAATTCAAAATTCTTAAACAATTATAAAATTTATTCCCCAATTAAATAAATAAATAAATAAAAACTTAATTATACCAAAAAAAATAAAAAATAAACAATCATTGAGAAATTTAAACATAATTTTAAAACATTACTTAAATACGTTATTTAATACATAATATAGAACATACTTTTAGCTGAGAATGACTGAATCCAATTCTTTTTTCTTTTTCTTCTAGAAGATGGTTTAAAATCAATTATGGACCAAATAAAATTATTGTAACGCCCTAAAAATAATATATATAATCCAACATTCTTGACATGCGTAGATATAGGAGAAATAAATATCTTTCCATTCATCAGAGTAGTTAAGTACAAAAGTATAACACGTTAACAACAAAGGTAAATGCCCCAGGGGCCTAAAACTTTCCAAGCCAGCACTTGGTCACAAAGGAGAGTACTAACTCAAATACACTTTAAGCCCTTGGCTTGAAATTACATGTAATACACCAAAAAGATAACAACAAAAGTCCTTCAGTCTCTAAGCAACCCAAGCTACGTCCTTGGAGGTAGCATATCACTTGAACCTGAAAATGGTGTCCCATAAAGGGTGAGCCACAGCCCAGTAGAAATATACTAAACCAACTATAAGTAATGACTAAAATAATAGCACTTGATAGATGGTCAGCACTCATAAATCCGTTTATATCATATTACCGTTCCATGACAATTATGTCCATGTTACATTTCACTTTCCTTTATATACCAATTCATTTCATAAACGTGGCTCAGAACCTGGCCAGATAATTCAACGGAGATTACATCTCTCATTATCAATAATTCCATTTCAATTGGGATAACAACTCATATTGAACATTTCTTCCTTCACAATAGACACACATAATTGCTGTATCAATCTCAAATAAACCCTTCCATACTTCATATATGATATACAGATTTGCTATATCAATACTTCAATAGATACACACATTTGCTGTATCAGGAGAGTACATATAAAATGTATTAAAGCATGTAAGCACATATGGAGTACATCCCTCATCTCCTCCCAAACAAAGATATACAAATAATGTGTTAAAGTATATGAACACATATGGAGTACAACCCCTATCTCCTCCCTGCCAAACAAGATATACAAATAATGTGTTAAAGTATATGAACATATATATGTGTGTGGAATACATCCCCTATCTCCTCCAACACACTGGAGTACAGCCCCTTTCTCCTCCCTGCCAAACAAGATATACAAATAATGTGTTTAAGCACTTCATCACATACAATGATCAATCAATACACATATTTGCCGTATTATTCCTACCGTCATATTCAATGGTATAACACGCTAGATTAGTCTCAGTTTTTCCCTAATCAACATGTGGTGTCTACAACAATCAAGACTATCCTCCACCGATAGCCCAAAGCAGATATTTCTAAACAGAAAATAAATGCATCAACAAATATAACATCAACATTCTCATAGGTGAGTGATAAATGAATCCGACTACACCATTTAATCCCATAATTTCCAATCTCATAATTTCTAATTCAATTTCATATTTTCCCAAATTAATTATACCAAATAATTTATCACAATAATTAGGGCATTTTCCCTCTTTCTCAAATATTGATCCTAAGACCAAATTCCACCAATTTAACTCTCAAACTCATATTTTCAAGACCTTAAATGCACATGGAGTCTTTAAACATAAAATCCCTCTTTTAAAAATTACAAACCGAACCCCAACTTTTCCTAAAATTACCAAACTATACCAAAATAATCAAAATGCATAAAACTTATGTCAAAACTCATAAGATGGAGTAGGTTATCCCTACCTCGAAATTAGAAGCCCAAAGGAGAAGATGGTGAAAATCCAAAGTGCTCCAAATCCACAAATTTTCAGATTGATAGGAAGCCCAAACTGAGCTCTACACTCTTTGCAAATACACTAAGGGAGAAGATCACTCAAACTAGATCAAACCCTAGAGAGAAGGTGAAAAGTAGTGAGAGAAGCTCTCAAAAAGGGTTTCTAAAAAGTAAGAGAGAGAAAGGAAATGTGAAAAGTGATTCAAAATCACCCTGCTGCTATCTGATACACGACTATCCCGCTTGAGCGGAGAATAGGACGCTCGAGCGTCAAGCACAGAAAACTAGACCCGCTCGAGCGCCAAGACACAAAAACAAAATACACCTGCTCGAGCGCAAAGGGAAGTCCGCTCGAGCGTAGATTAACCTCATCTAGTAATTTCAGACATAGAACACCTGCTCGAGTGCGAAGAGGTCCGCTCAAGCTCCACCTGCTCGAGCGTAAAGAAACCCGCTCGAGCGTGAAAAACAAACCTGCAGTACTTTTGCAGAGGCACATATACTGGAAGTATGCAAACTCTACTCGAGCGCAAAGGGACCCGCTCGAGCGGAAAACCAACAAAAAAAACAAACTGCGCTCGAGCGCAAAAGGAGCCGCTCGAGCGTACCACCAAAAATCTGGACAACAAGGAATGGGACCAAGGCTCAACTAACCTGTAGCAACTCTACCCAATACATCCTAAAACTAAAATATAAGGAATCAAAGGATGACAATAAGACAAAACAACAGTCAATACTACGGAACTTAAGTCCGGATACAATAACCACATGGGGAAAGACCGGGATCGCTATAATTATTTCATAATTGTAAAACATTACTTAAATATATTAATGTCTTCGTGTAAAAGAGAAAAATAAGACTAATATTTTCTTTTACCTAGTTGGACAAAGTATGTCAGATAATTCTATGTATAGCGATCCCGATTTTTTCCCCTGTCATTTATTGTATTCCAGACTCGGGTTTCGAGGTTGTTTGTTGTTGTCCATATCTTGTTCCATCCTTTAATTCCTTGTATTTGAGTTTTGGGATGTGTTGGGTAAGTTTGAAATAGGTTGGTTGTGTGTTGAAACAAATGGTTGCTGCCCAGGTTTTGGCTTCTTCGCTCGAGCGAGGCTTTTTGCGCTCGAGTGAGTCTTGGGTCTTTGCTTCTTCGCTCGAGCGAAGGTTCTTGTGCTCGAGCGAGGATTGTGGGTCTTCATGTTTCTTTTCAAATGCAGCTTTCGCTTGAGTGAGCATTCTTGTGCTTGAGCGAGGCCTGTGTTATTTGTCCCTTCGCTCGAGCGAGCTTTCTTGCGCTGGAGCGTGCGTCTGCGTCTCTGTTAGACCTGAAGGTTGGTATTCTTCGCTCGAGCGAGCTTTCTTATGCTCGAGCAAGCCTTGTGTTATGTGTTCCTTCACTCGAGCGAGCATTCTTGTGCTCGAGCATGCTTCTGTGTTGCTGACCTGAAGCTTTGAATTGTGCGCTCGAGCGACGTTCTTTTGTGTCTGGTCGCTCGAGCGACAACTCCTTCGCTCGAGCGAACCTCGCTTATATCAGTTCACAGCAGCGTGATTTTTATCACTTTTTCATCTCCTTCTTCACTCCAAACCCTAAATCCGGTTGTCTCTCTATCTCTCTCTCTCTCTCTCTACAAATACACCTTGTTCTTGGGTCTCTCTACCCTACTCCCTTTGTAAAAATGGTAGAGCTTGGAGTGGGCTATCCTTTGATCCAAAAAAAGAGTGGATTTGGAGCATTTTGAGTTTCATTATTCATTTCCTTTGAGCTCCTGACTTTGAGGTAGGGATAATCTACTCCTTATTATGAGTTTTGACATAAACGTTGGGTATTTTGTATAGATGGTGGTGTTTGGGAGTTTTGGGCAAAGTTAGGGTTTGATTTGAAATTATAAAAGAGGGGTTTTCCAACTTTGGGTTCATTGTGTATGAAAGGTCTTGAGTTTAGGGGCCTCTTATATTTAATTGATGAAATTTGGCCTTGGATGCAATTTTTAAGAAAAGGGAAAAATGCCCTAAATGTGATTAATTGAATTATATGTTTAAATAATGAAGTAAGATGTGGAAATATGAAATTGGTTGTAAATTTTGAAATTGGAGGAAATTGTGATTAAATGGTGTAGTTGGATCAGTAAATCACTCACCTATGGAAAATGTGATAATTTATCTGTTTGAAAGATTTATTTACCTGTTATGATTGTTGTAGAACTACATGATGATTAGGTAAATTGAAACTAATCAACTGGATTATGTCGTTGAATATGACGGTTGGATTAACACATTGAATATGTGCTTTAAATTGATCATTGTATATGATAATGTGTTTAAATACATTGTATATGTAACTTTGTATGAGAGGAAATAGGGAATGTACTTCATTGTTTGGGAGGAGATAGGGGATGGACTCCATTGATAATTAAGTTGGCTGGAGTGTCCAGGGTGAAAGTCCCAAAATCTTAAATACGTTTGAATGACGTTGATGATTGAAGGGTTGATAATATGAGTTGTAGTCTCATTTTGAATTGCTCAGATAAATAATGAACCATGTCTATGAATTGATTTGGATAAATAAATGGAAGTGGATTGAAATGTGGATGTAATTGTTGTTGAGCTATAGAATGGATGTAAGTTGGTTTACAAGTGTTAACCATTTGTCGAATGCTAATGTTTTAGTCATTTCTCATATTTGGTTTAGCATATCTCTACTGGGCTTTGGCTCACCCTACTTGGGACACCATTTTCAGGTACAGGTGATATGCCACCTCCAAGGGTATAGCTTGGGAGGTTTTGGAGCTGAAGGCTTCATTTTGATGTTTTGTTAATATTTGTATTTAAATGTAAATCTAAGCCGAGGGCATTACTTTTAAAAGAGTTATAACTCTTCTTTTGTGTAACCAAGCAACAACTTGGAAAGATGAAGCCCGCGGGGCATTTTATTATTTTGTAAACATTTGTAACTTATATGAAATATCCTTTTGTAATAGTAACTCTGATGAATGGAAATATGACTTATCTATCACGTTTATAGAACTGTTAAATGATGGGTTTATGTATCATTTTGAGGGCGTTACACCATTCATATCATAATATAATGTTTATTAATTCAATAAGTATCATATCAAAGTAGTGAGTTGGTATCAGTTACAAATCATGAGCAAATTCAAAATTCTATGACACATTTTTTTTTTATTCTATGACACAAATTCAAAATTCTTAAACAATTATAAAATTTATTCCCAAAACAAATAAATAAAAACATAATTTATACCAAAAAAAAAAATAAAAACAACAAATGTAACGCCCTCAAAATAATACATAACTCAATCATGCACAAGATCCATAATTAATAAAAGAAACCTTTTATTTACATTCATCAGAGTGTTCCTTACAAAAGATGTAACATGTTAACAACAAAAGTAGATGCCCTACGGGCTTACAACTTTCCAAGTTAACACTTGGTTACAACAAAAGAGGGTCAAAAGCCCTTTACGATTTAAGCCATCGGCTTGGAAATAAAAACATATAAACATAAAAGTAAAACAACAAAACAGAGACTTCAGCCTCGAAACCTCCCAAGCTATGACCTTGGAGGCGGCATGTCACCTGTACCTGAAAATGGTGTCCCAAATAGGGTGAGCCAAAGTCCAATAGAGATACATGTACATCGCTTTACACCATTTCTATAACCCATCAACATTGATATTCATCTTTCAACCCGGTTTCATTTCTATTTCCAATTCACTTTATTAACATGGCTCATTTATTCAAGTAATTCAAATGAGACTACAACTCATAAAGACAACACTTCAATTCATCGACTATTCAGAATGAGACTACAACTCATAAAAATAACAACACTTTAATTCATCGACAATTCAAAATGAGACTACAACTCATAAAAATAACAACACTTCAATTCATCGACAATTTAAAATGAGACTACAACTCATATTATCAACACTTCAATCATCAACATCATTCAGATGTATATAAGGTTTCGGGACTTTCACCCTGTACACTCCGGCCAACTTAATTATCAATGGAGTCCATCCCCTATCTCCTCCCAAACAAAGGAGTACATCCCCTATCTCCTCCCAAACCATGGAGTATATCCCCTATCTCCTCTCAAACAAAGATACATATGCAATGTATTTAAACACTTCATCATATACAATGATCAATTAATGCACATATTCAATGTGTTATTCCAACTGTCATATTCAATGACATATTCCAATTGATTAGTTTCAATTTACCTAATCATCATGCAACTCTATAACAATCATGGCTATCCTCCACCGATAGCCCAACACAGTTATTCCTAAACAGATAATTAAATTTATCAAACAGATAAATTAGTACATTTTCCATAGGTAAGCGATTTCCAATCCAACTACACCAATTAATTACATTTTCCCCCAATTCCATAATTCCAAACCAATTTCTTATTTCCCCAATCTTTCATAGTTTACACAAATAATTTATATAGCTTAACTTTGGGCATTATCCTCCGTTTCTCAAAATTTGCAATCAAGGCCAACTTTTTTTCATTTTACATAACTATTTCCATTATCAAAACCTCATACACACAATGGAACCCAAACATGGAAAACCCCTCTTTCAACATTTTAAATTTTAAACCCTAACTTCCCAAAATTCCCAAATCTTACCATTTATACAAAATGGCTAATATTTATGTTAAAACTCATAAGAAGGAGTAGTTTATCCCTACCTCAAATGGAGAGACTGAAAGGAGTAGAAGAGGAAAACCCAAGATGCTCCAAACTCAAGCTTTTTTTGGATCAAAGTGTAGCCCACGCGATACTCCGCCCTTTTTACAAAGGAAATAGGATAGAAGGACTCTAGATTAAGAGTATTTGTAGAGAGAAGGGGTATTTTAGAGAGAGAGACAGCCGATCTAGGGTTTGTGGAAAAGAAGAGGATCAAAAATGGTGTATTTCATCTCTGCTGCGAACTGATATATGCGAGGCTCGCTCGAGCGACCAGACACAACAAACACCTCGCTCGAGCGCAGTAAGCGTCACTCGAGCGAACAATGCAAAGCTTCAGGTCTGCAACCCAGACGTACGCTCGAGCGCAAGAGTGCTGGCTCGAGCGAAGGAACACAAAACATAGAGCTCGCTCGCTCAAGCGAAGAATACCAATCTTCAAGTCCAAACTAGACGCAGACGCACGCTCGAGCCAAGAGACACATCAAAGAAAGCTCCCTCGAGCGCAAGAACCTTCGCTTGAGGGCAAAGAGCCTTGCTCGAGCGAAGATGCCAAATTCTGGACAGCAACCATTTGCTCCAACTCAAAACCAACCTGTACCAAACTCACCCAACACGTCCCAAAACTAAAATACAAAGGATTTAAAGGACGGAAACAAGATATAGACAACAACAACCATGTCGGAACCCAAGTCCGGAACAAAATAAATGACAGGGAAAACTGGGATCGCTATAATAAACAATCATTGAGAATATTTAAAACATAATTTTAAAACATTACTTAAATACAATATTTAATACATAGTATTAAAACATACTTTTAGCTTGAGAATGACTGAATCCAATTCTTTTTTCTTTTTCTTCTAGAAGATGGTTTAAAAACAATTATGGACCAAAGAAAATTATTTCATAATTTTAAAACATTACTTAAATATATTAATGTCTTTGTGTAAAAGAGAAAAATAAGACTAATATTTTCTTTCACCTAGTTGGACAAAGCGTGTCAGATAATTCCATTCATATCATAATATAATGTTTATTAATTCAATAAGTATCATATCAAAGTAGTGAGTTGGTATCAGTTACAAATCATGAGCAAATTCAAAATTTGAAATTCAAAATTCTATGACACGAATTCATTTTTTCATTCTATGACACAAATTCAAAATTCTTAAACAATTACAAAATTTATTCCCAAAATAAATAAATAAATAAAAACAAAATTTACAACCAAAAAAAAAATAAAAACAATAAACAATCCTTGAGAATATTTAAAACAGAATTTGAAATTACGTAGTAAGTTACTCAGTAAATTCAGAGAAAATTACTCAATAAATTCTCAGAAAATTACTTAGTAAATTCCCAATAAATTCTGAGCAAATTCTTAGTAAATTCTCGGTAAACTACTTAGTAAATTACCGGTAAATTACTGAGTAAATTCTAAGTAAATTCCTTAGTAATTTCTAAGTAATTACTCAGTAAACTCTAAGTAAATTCCCAATAAATTCACAGTAAATTACTCAATAAATTACTTAGTAAATTCTGTAACGCCCTCAAAATAAACCCAAAATATATAACAGTAGCATGCATTGATAAAAGAAAACTAATCATTATCTCATTCATCAGAGTATCATTATTGAAGGATATCACCTGTAACATCAAAATAAATGCCCTATGGGCTTACATCTTTCCAAGCTCAACACTTGGGCACAAAAATGTGAGTACTAACTCAACTACAAATTCAGCCCTTGGCTTGAGTTTACATGTAATATCAAATAAACTGAAATAACAACTAATCTAAACAGAGTCTTCAACTCTAAATCCTTCCAAGCTAATTCCTTGGAGGTAGCACATCACTTGGACCTGAAAATGATGTTCCCGTATAGGGTGAGCCACAGCCCAGTAGAAATATACTAAACCAAATATAAGCATTGAATAAAGCAATAGCATTCAATAGATGGACTACACAAAATATCAGTTTCATCATCATACAGTTTCATGACACCAATGTCCATGACACGTTTCACTTTCCATTATTTATTCAACTTTCCATTTATACAAATATGGCTTAGAACCTGGCCAGATAACTCAACAGAGATTACATCTCTTATTAACAATATTTCCAATTCAATTGGGATAACAAATCAAGTTAAACATTTCTTATATCATAATGGATACACATGTTGGTGTTGTATCAACCTCAACCAAAATTCACTTCCATACTTCCCAATTGATACACATTTTAGTGATATATCAATAACATGTAAAAACACTTCCATAAATCAATAAGCACACATATTAGTGGTGCTAATGGAGTCCATCCCCTATCTCCTCCCAAACAATATCCGGTTTAGGAGTCCATCCACTATCTCCTCCCAAACCGTGGAGTACATCCCCTATCTCCTCCCAACAATATGCATATACAATGTATTAAACACTTGCCATATACAATACTCAATCAATACACGTATTTTCTGTATTAATTCAACAGTCAAAATCAATGACTTAACCAATGTGATTAGTTTCAGTTTTCCCTAGTCCACATGCAATGTCTATAACAATCACGACTATCCTCCACCGATAGCCCAAAACAATTATCTCTAAACAGGAAATAAATGTTACAACAAATACAAACTCAACAATTTCATGGGTGTGTTATTAAACTATCCAACAACACCATTTAAGCTTATAATTTCCCAATTCCATGAATTCAACTAAATTTCCCAAGTTTCCTTAAATAAATTATACAAATTAATTTATTGCAACAACTAGAGTTTTTCCCAAAATTACCAAACAACCCCAACATATCAAAATACCAAAACTTAGAACAACACCTATAATATGGAGTAGGAAATCCCTACCTCGAAGGGAAGAACACGAATGGAGAAGATGATCAAAATGCAAAGTGCTCCAAATCGCCAAACGTTCAGATTAAAACGAAGCCCTCAACCCCCTCTATCTTTTTAATAAAGAGCCTAGGGTAGAAACACCCTAAAAGTAGATGAAACCTAAGAGAGAAGGTGAGTGGAGGGAAGAGAAGTCGGACCTAGGGTTTTGGAATCAAAAAGAGGATGAAAAAGTGTTTTAAAACCCGCTGCTACCTATTTAAACCTGACAGGCTCGCTCGAGCGAAGGATTGGTCGCTCGAGCGACCAGACACAAGAAAGACTCGCTCGAGCGAAGAAAGTCTCACTCGAGCCAAGAATGCAATGCTTCAGGTCTGCAACCCAGAAGCATGCTCGAGCGACAGAATGCTCGTTCGAGCGAAGAACTCGAAAACATACACCTCGCTCACTCGAGCGAAGAAAATCTCGCTCGAGCGAAGAAACACAGCTCTCATGTCTATACTAGACGCAATCGCTCGCTCGAGCGAAGAGACCCTGGCTCGAGCCACCAACACAAAATTCTACTCTCGCTCGAGCGACCAAACCCTCGCTCGAGCGAAGGACCAAAAAAAAAATCTCGCTCGAGCGACCAACTACTCGCTCGAGCGAAGGTCCAAAATTCTGGACAGCAACACTTGGTTTCCAAACCCAACCAACCTGTAACAAACCTGCCCAACACATCCTATAACTCAAAAAGAGAAGATAAAGGATGACAACAACAATTATACAATGATAGGATCCACGGAACCTAAGTCCGGATACAACAACCAAATGGGAAAAGACCGGGGTCGCTATAAATTCCATGTAAATTCTCAACAAATTCTTAGTAAATTACTCAGTAAATTCAAAATAAATTCTTAGTAAAATCTTATTAAAATACTCATTAAATTCTCAGTAAATGACTCAGTATATTTCTCATTAAATTCTTAAAAAATTGCCCAGTTAATTCCCATTAAATTCTCAGCAAATTACTCAGTAAATTCCCAGTAAATTCTAAGTAAATTAATCAGTAAATTCTCATTAAATTACTGAATAAATTACACAGTAAATTCTCAATAAATTCGCAATAGATTCCTAGTAAATTAATAACCATTCCTAGTTCATCCATACATGCCCTGATGTCCACAAAAACGATTTACCAAATTGGTTCCTGGTTTGGTGGGATAAATTTGGGCTCCAGTTTGAAATTTTACCAGTACCAGTTAGAGAAGGATATAATGATTGGCATGCTGCTTACTCTCATTTACCAGTAAATAAGGACATTTCTATCAGTAAATCATTAGTCCATTTTGTTATCCGCTTTTGAATTCCATGGATACGGAAATAAGATTTTCAATGTGATTACCAGAACAAGATCCCGCGTCTTAAAAGAATTTTCTTTGTAAGATGGTGGGATAAGGGTATGAACCCTACTCTAACAGAAACTGTCCAGAAAATTAAGGCACATACACAGGCCTGCTGGGATGCTATTTCTAAAGCTTTCCCAGTCAACCAGTTAATTCAAATCCCTTTGTTCAAATTCAAAAAAAATTAAGACATAAATTTCCCAATTTGTCTAAAACAGAATTAATTATAAAAAGCATGGATTTCATGAAGGAGCAATTTCTCCAAACTCTTTCCAAAGATGACTCCTCCATGAAATCTGTCACCAGTAGCTAAGAACAAGAAGATTCCCAAGATGAAGGTGCCCATGCACTTGCAGACACTATATTAGTTGGTGAATCACAAGCACCAGAAGAAGATGAATCAAATTTTGGAGACTTTTGGGATTCTCTAACTAGTATGATTGCAGAAAAAATCGATAAAGAAAAAGACAAAAAAGGAAAAGGCAAAGCATAAGGCTGTGTCCCCCACTCAAATCCATCAACCAGAACGTCGGTATAAAACGACAAAACTCCTTTCGGCAAAGGCAGATTCTTTGTCTGCCATCCAGAAAAGAGAAACAAAAGCCTCATATCCGTCCAAAGAAGATAAGGACGCTGGAGATTCCCAATCGGCCAGAGGATAAGGACGATCGACTCCACCCATCAAGGACACGTCACCTGTCCTCACCTTATCTTTTATCTTTATTTCCTTTGTCTATAAAAGAAAAAGACCTCACCCTTGTTGAGGCAGAATATCTTTTAATTTAGTTTTCCCCACTCTCTCTCCGTGTAAGCTCTCTGTTGTAATAAAATTTCTTCTATATATAAATTAAGTGTTGAACACTTATGCTATTTTGAAGACATGAATGTCTGTAAGTATTTCTTAATGTATGCCCTTTGTAAATTTACTTGTTGATCTTTCACATGTTTTAGATTTTTATATAACTAGTTGTAATCATTATTTAACTGTTATTTAAGACTCATATCTCCAGCCTTGGGCTATTCAACAGTTAGAATTCTGTGATCAGCAGATTCACAGAATACAACAGCAAATCCAAGAACATATTTGTGTGTGGGCGGCCGCCGTTAGGCCTCTACCTCAACAGTAAATCATGAGACCATATATGTTATAATTTGTTTGTTAGATACTTGTATTATGTTGATTTATATTCCTGGGTTTGGGCTGAATAAGGGTAGAATAGAGAAAGGTTAAGTGGGACATCACCCAAGTCGCGTTTAGGTTTAAAGACCATCTTTGCAGAGATTGCATTTAGGTCTGTGTCCTAGTGAACCGTTGACAGACGTGCTTAGCCATATCCCTGTATGTCGAGCACCTTATATTGGTATCAGAGCCAAGTTAATACATTAATGTAATACAATTATATAATATTTAAGTTATCCATCTATGGTCACATAAAACTAACGGCAGAAGAAGTACCCATCACAACTGTAGCTAATACAGTAGCTTTTACATCAGAAGCAACAGAATTAAAATCAATTATGATGAATTCACATTCAATGTAAATCTCAAAGAGGTCAATCCACCTTCTATGATCTATATTTATTTCTATTTTTTGTTCTTAGCATTAGCCAATTTTCTAAATGTTTGCCTCCATGGAAATCTCAATAGAGTTGTCTCTACCAAAACTTGAAGCAACACTTTTTCTCTTTGACCTCCCTTATATCATTCTTTATTGTCTCCAAATTGCTCTCTATCATCTTCATGTCACTTGCCATGTCCATCTTCAAGCTTTTGATGGTAGCTGTAAGACTATTCAGCGAAGTTCCGAGCTCCTCCTTAGGCTTGGTTGGCATAAGCGACTTCATGTATGATGCAAAAGTAATAATTGTGAATATACAGGCAAGAAGATGGAGCCGGTCACTTAGGCTAGAAGCAGTCTTTCTGGGATAGTCAATGACGTATACGAGGTGGCTCCATTTCTTCTTGACAGCCAAAGACTTATCAGCTGATGCTAATAATTTCGCAGTGTCGCTGGAAAAAGAAAAAGAAAAAGAAAAAAAAAAAAGAGAATGAAATCAGTACGATTTGCCAATTACAATAAACTATTTAACTTAGAAATTATTTTACTTAAAAAGTAATCTAAGTGATATTTGAAAACTAAAACAATTCCAATTACAAGATTAATAATGCAAATTTTCAATTTTTCATTCTATGACACAAATTCAAAATTCTTAAACAATTACAAAATTTACTCCCAAAGAAAAAAAAAATCATTGGGAATATTTAAAACATAATTTTAAAACATTACTTAAATACATTATTTAAAACATAATATTAAAACATACTTTTACAATGAGAATGACTGAATCCAATTCTTTTTTCTTTTTCTTCTAGAAGATGGTTTAAAAACAATTATGGACCAAAGAAAATTATTTCATAATTTTAAAACATTACTTAAATATATTAATGTCTTCGTGTAAAAGAGAAAAATAAGACTAATATTTTCTTTCACCTAGTTGGGCAAAGTATGTCAAATAATTCCATTCATATCATAATATAATGTTTATTAATTCAATAAGTATCGTATCAAAGTAGTGAGTTGGTACCAGTTACACATCATGAGCAAATTCAAAATTCAAAATTCAAAATTCAAAATTCTATGACATAAATTCATTTTTTCATTCTATGACACAAATTTAAAATTCATAAACAATTATAAAATTTATTGCCAAAAGAAAGAAATAAATAAATAAATAAAAACAAAATTTATACCAAAAAAATAAAAACAATAAACAGATCATTGAGAATCTTTAAAACATAATTTTAAAACATTACTTGAATACATTATTTAATACATAATATTAAAAGATACTTTTAGTTGGAGAATGACTGAATCCAATTTGTTTTTCTTTTTCTTCTAGAAGATGGTTTAAAAACAATTATGGAGTAAAGAAAATTATTTCATAATTTTAAAACATTACTTAAATATATTAATGTCTTCGTGTAAAAGAGAAAAATAAGACTAAATTGGGATTCTCTAACCAGTACGATTGCAGAGAAAATCGATAAAGAAAAGGACAAAAAAGGAAAAGGCAAAGCGTAAGGCTTGGTCCCCCACCAGAATCCATCAACCAGAACGTCGGTATAAAACGACAAAACTCCTTTCGGCAAAGGCAAATTCTTTGTCTGCCATCTAGAAAAGAGAAATAAAAATCTCATATCCGTCCAAAGAAGATAAGGAAGTTGGAGATTCCCAATTGGCTAGAGAATAAGGATGATCGACTCCACCCATCAAGGATACGCCACCTGTCCTCACCTTATCTTTTATCTTTTATCTTTATTTGCTTTGTCTATAAAAGAAAAAGACCTCACCCTTGTTGAGGCAGAATATCTTTTAATTTGGTTTTCCCCATTCTCTCTCTGTGTAAGCTCTCTCTTGTAATAAAATTTCTTCTATATATAAATGAAGTGTTGAAGACTTATGCTGTTTTGAAGACATGAATGTTTGTAAGTATTTCTGAATGTATGCCCTCTGTGAATTTACTTGTTGGTATTTTACATGTTTTAGATTTTTATATTACTAGTCTTAATCATTATTTAACTATTATTCAAGACCCGTATCTCCAGCCTTGGGCTACTCAACAGTCAGTGTTAGGTCCCTAAGTCTTGTCAATCCCGCGAACAACCTTGTGTGATTGAGTTGTAATTTTCTGTGTTGTTTTGTCTTGCTCGCTCGAGCGAAGAAGTCCTCGCTCGAGGGAAAAAGTCCTCGCTCAAGCGAAGACTGCGTCTAGTTTAAAACCTGAAAGAGATGAATGTACGCTCGAGCGAAGCCTGCGTGGATCGAGCGAAGCCTGCGTGGATCAAGCGAAGGACTGCGTCTGCATAAAAACCTGAAAGAGTTTATTGTTCACTTGAGCGAAGGTTTCGTGGCTCAAGCGAAGGCACTTATGGAAATCACGCGAGTTAAGGTTCTCGCTCGAGCGAGCTTCAAAATCCAGGATTTCTATAAGTAGTTGTTCTACTCCAAAACTAGGATTACTTTTCAGATCTACTTTGAGGTTTTCTAAGGTTTTCTTCTGAAGTATTTGTGTGAGTTTTCCTTGATAAAATTGAATGAGTATTAAACTCATGAATTGAGAAGCACATATCAAGGAGGTTGATTGAATACATACAAGAGTGTTATTCTACGGTGGATTCCGAAGACCCAAACGTAGAGTTTCAAAGGTGTTTGATTCTGTACGTAGTCGTTGATTCGACAAGTGAAGTTGTGGATTCAACTTCAGGTTGATCAGTTCCGAGACGAAGGCTTGGTGAAAGAGTTACAGAAGGTTTGAAGACAAATTGACTAAGTTGGGTAATTTGTGTGTTATCTTTGTAATCTTTGTTTCTTCAGTAGTGGATTGATTAGTGGCGTTTCGCCCGTGGTTTTTGATTACAATTGAAGGTTCTTCAATTGTGGTTTTTCCACGTAAAAATCGTTTGTGTCGATTTATTGTTTATTTCGAAAAAAACAATCTAAATCACTTTTGTAAGTGCTTGATGATTTAGATTGTGTGTTTTGAATATTTGGGAATTGGAATATTTTAATCCTGATCTAATCACGAATCACTTAGGATTTTCAATTGGTATCAGAGCAGGTCACTCTTTGTTTTTATCAAAACTATAGGAGTGTGATTTTGTGTGATTGGTGATATGGATTCAATTCGTGAAGGTAACTTGACCCATAGACCGCCTTTACTCGATGGTACAAACTATTTTTATTAGAAAGCTCGTATGAGAGCATTTTTAAAATCCATCGATGAGAAAGTTTGGCACTGTGTGCTCTATGGGTGGAGTGATCCTACTGTCACCATTGATGGTGTTGAGATTCCCAAACCCCTTGATAAATGGGACACAACCGATTATCAAAACTCGAGTTGGAACAGCAAGGCTCTCAATTCCCTTTTTTCCTCCGTCACACCTGAAGAGTTTCGTCGTATCTGCACGTGTGAGGTAGCAAAAGAGGCTTGGGACATTCTTGAAACAATTCACGAAGGTACTACTTCTGTCAAAAGATCAAAACTTCAACGTCTCACATCTGCCTTTGAAACTCTTTTTATGTGCGATAATGAGACGTTTGATGATTTCTATGCAAAACTTAGTGATATCGTGAATTCTTGTTTCACACTCAGTGAAAAAATCCCTGAAGCTAAAGTTGTTGGTAAAATTTTGAGGTCATTACCCAAGAGGTTCCAATCAAAAGTGACAGCCATTGAGGTGGCTCAGAATGTTGATACCCTCAAGCTTGATCAATTGGTTGGAAACTTGCAGACTTATGAAGCCCACCAGATTTCGAAGAAAAAACAAAAAGAGAGTGTGGCTTTCACTAGTGCTCATGAGAATGCAAAAACTCCGAAGACTGAGTTTGATTTAGAGTCTGAGATGACGGCTATGTTTACTAAACAGTTTAAAAAAAATTTGAAGAAAAAGAAGCCTAATTTCAGAGACCCTATTTCAAAGACAAGAGTAATGAAAAACCCAAAACTTTTCCACCAAAACTTGCTCCAAAAACTGAAAAGAAGATTGTAAAGGGGCAAGGGGTCAAGTGCTATGAATGTCAAGGGTTTGGCCATATTGCCCTTGAATATCCTTCAAAAAGAATCGAAAAGAAAAAAAGTCTACACTGTGACTTGGGATGATGAAAGCGGGACGGAGCAAGAACCCGAAGAACCTGAATCTGGTGAAGACGGGGGTAGTGCTTTCATGGCATTTTGGTCCACTTTCACTCAACCTCTTCTAAAGCCAGCAGAATTAGCTCGTGGTCAGAACCTACATCATGCTCCCACCTTTGATGGGAGTAACTACTTGTATTGGAAGATCAGAATGAGGGCGTTTCTGAGAGCTTTTGACCGAAGGCTGGCAAGCCATTGAAGAACATACAGAAAGTGCTGACAATCCGAGCAATCAGAGAGCCCTGACTACTATTCGTAAAGCAATTTCTGATGAAGAACAGCAATAGGTTGTTCACTGCACAAATGCTAAGATTGCATGGGAAATTCTGAGCCACTTTCATGAAAGAGGAGATTCCTTCACCACCATCCAGCAACTTTCTGCTTAGTTGCTAGATTGGATGAGGTCAAGGAGAATGAAAAGCAAAAGAAGATGATGAAACATCAGAAGACAATGATGAGATTAATGGTGATGAACTACAACAAGTTACGAAAAGCTTTACGAGGAATCTCTGAATTTGTCCAAATCAATGACAAACACTCTCTCAAGCTCAAAGCATGTGAAAGTGAGAATGTCAAGCTAAAAGGAGAACTTGTAGCAGCAAAGCAGAATGTCATCAAGATCTCAAGTGACAGGCAAGTCCTATGTGGAAAACTTCTATCCTGTGAAACTGAAAGGAATGAACTTCTGAAAGTGTATTCCACATATGAAGAGAAGCTTGAAAGCCTTGAGATGTCACAAGCTACATTGGAAGAGATAATCTGTCAGAAAGATGAAGAACTCCGTATTGCTAGAGCCACAATTGCCATGTGGAACAAAGGTTCCAAATCTTTAGAAGACATCCTCGGGTCTCAACAAATGGGTTGTGACAAAAATGGGTTGTGACAAAAGTGGGCTAGGCTATGGTGCGACCACTCACAAGGGACAGACCTCTACTTCACATGACCTGAAGACTCAAGAAAAGGGAAAGTTGAAGGTAGACTAGGGTGATCCCTCTCTGCATCTACCTAAAGGGGGTAAGATCAACAAAAGGGAGGTAAAACCTGTTTTTATTTGTCATCACTGTGGTAGGTATGGCCACATTCGTCCTTATTGCTTTGAATTGTTTGGTAAGGTGTCTCAAAAGGGTAGAAATTCGAATACTTTTTGGGTTAGGAGACAACCTTACATGTCTAGGTGGAATACCAAGATTCATGAGGGTGTTCACAACGCCAAGACATTTACCAAGACCAAAAAGATTTGGGGGAGAAAAGATGGTTTGACTTGTTTAGTTGTTCACATTGCTTTAAAAGCACATGACTCACACATGTGGTATCTTGATAGTGGGTGCTCTCGTCACATGTCCGGTAACAAATCCTATTTCACCTCCCTTGAAAAATATGGAGGAGGAATTGTTACCTTTGGAGATGGCGGCACTTCTAGAGTCATTGGTAAGGGCTCTATAAGTGTTGTTGGTCTTCCCAAGCTGGAAAATGCTCTACTTGTTGATGGTCTTAAAGCAAATCTTTTGAGCATTAGTCAAATGTGTGATTCCCATCATGAAGTATTGTTTTCAAAAAAAAAATGTGAAATTTTGGATAAAAAGGGAAATACTGTCTTACATGGGGTTCGCACATCTGATAACTGCTATGGGATTGTCACTACTAATGATCTCACTTGTCACTCTGCCATCATAAGTAACATTGATTTGTGGCATCAAAGATTAGGTCACATGAATTTCAAAGACCTAACTAAGATAGCCAACAAAGAGGTTGTGAGAGGAGTACCTAAACTGGGTAAAAATCTAAACCATGTGTGTGGACCATGTCAACTTGGAAAGCAAACCCGTGCCCCTCATAAAAAGGTGAACAGCTTTACAACCAAACGTCCTCTTGAATTGGTTCACATGGATTTAATGGGTCCTACTCGCACTGAAAGCATTGGAGGTAAAAGATATATTTTTTTAACTGTTGATGATTTTACTCGATTTTCGTGGATAAATTTTTTAAGGGAAAAATATGATACGTTTGATGCTTTCCAGGCCTTAGTCCTTAAAATCCAAAATGAATAGGGTGTTTCCATTGGGCGTATCATAAGAATCCGAACTGATCATGGTCGTGAATTTGAAAACAGTTCGTTTTCGAATTTTTGTGATATGCATGGAATTAAGCATGAATTTTCTGCACCTATTACTCCACAACAAAATGGAGTGGTTGAGAGGAAGACAGAGTTGTTCAAGAAATGGCTAGGGTCATGCTCCTTAGTAAGAAACTTCCTCCAAAGTTTTGGGTTGAAGCCCTAAATACTGCTGTTTATGTCATAAATCACGTATATTTAAGGCCCGGCACTTTACAAACTCCATATGAATTGTGGAAGGGATTGAAACCTAAGCTAAAATACTTCAAAACTTTTGGGAGTAAGTGTTACATTTTCAAAGATAGAGAGCCTTTGGGAAAATTTGACTCCCGAAGTGATGAAGGTATTTTTCTAGGGTATTCAACCACTAGTAGGGCTTTTCGAGTCTATAACCTGCGAACTTCTTCTTTAATGGAATCTATCAATGTGGTTATAGATGACACAGGTTCACCTACTCCAGCTACAAATGAGGATGACAATGGTGAGTCTCCAATCTTGGATACTGAACTACAAAGTCAAACAGAAGCTAAGGTCCAAGCTCAAGAAGTTGAGACAGCACCATCCTCATAGGTAAGTCAAAGTCCAAAGAGTGCACAAAGAGACATCACTCCTGATGCTTCTGTCACCGCAAGTCCTGAGTTCAAACCATCAGCAAGGGTGAAACTGAATCATCCAGCTCAACAGGTGATTGGAAGTGTATCGGATCGAATGAAAACCCAAAGACAGATTCGAGATGAGGTATCACATATGTGTTATGTTTCATTAATTGAACCTAAGAATTTTAAAGAGGCCTTGCTAGATGATAGTTGGGTCAATGCTATGCATGAAGAATTAGGTCAATTTGAACGTAACAATGTTTGGACTCTAGTTCCCAGACCTAGAGACATGAATGTGATAGGTACCAAGTGGATCTTTAAAAATAAATCTAATGAGAATGGTACTGTGGTAAAAAATAAAGCCAAGTTGGTTCCTCCAGGCTACACACAAGTAGAGGGTGTTGACTATGATGAGACGTTTGCCCCAGTTGCACTTCTCGAATCTATTCGTATTTTACTTGGTGTTGCATGTTTTCTTGGCTTCAAACTGTTTCAAATGGATGTGAAAAGTGCCTTTCTGAATGGGTACTTGAAAGAAGAGGCATATGTTGAGCAACCAAAAGGGTTTGAGGACCCAAAATATCCAAATCATGTCTACAAGTTAGACAAGGCTTTGTATGGATTGAAACAAACCCCTCGGGCTTGGTATGATAGACTCACTATATTTCTTCTTAATAATGACTTTCAAAGGGGTAGTGTGGATAAGACTTTATTTGTGAAACATACTAAGTCTCATATTCTTGTTGTTCAGATTTATCTTGATGATATTGTGTTTAGATCCACTGTTGACCATCTTGTGAAATATTTTTCGGATTGTATGACACATGAGTTTGAGATGAGCATGATGGGAGAGTTGTCATATTTCTTGGGTCTTCAAATCAAACAGTCTTCTTCTGGAATGTTTGTTTCTCAGACTAAGTATGCCAAAAATCTTATGTCAAAGTTTGGTCTTGAGTCTGCCAAACATGCACGTACTCCCATGAGCACCAGTCTTCATCTTTCCAAAGATTCCTCTGGTATTGTTGTTGATCCTACCCTTTATAGGAGTATGATAGGGAGTCTTCTTTATCTCACAGCCAGTCAACGTGATATTGCCTTCAATGTTGGTGTTTGTGCCCGTTACTAAGCCAGTCCTAAAGAGTCTCACCTTCTTGCAGTCAAACGTATCATCAAATATGTTAATGGGACTTTGGGGTATGGGGTTTGGTTTCTACTGATACTACACCTGAAATTACTGATTTTTTTTGATGCCGACTGGGCAGGTTGTGCTGATGATAGGAAAAGTACATCCGAGGGGTGTTTTTACCTAGGGAATAATCTAGTCTCCTGGCATAGTAAAAAGCAAAATGCCATCTCTCTTTCGACTGCTGAGGCTGAGTACATTGCTGCAGGGAGTTGTTGTGCACAAATGCTATGGATGAAGCAAATGCTTCATGATTATGGGATAGAACAGAACACTCTCACACTTTTCTGTGATAACACAAGTGCCATAAACATTTCAAAAAATCCTGTCCAGCACTCTCGCACCAAACACATTGACATTCATCATCATTTTATTTGAGAGTTAGTGGAAGAGGGCCTTGTTGTTCTTGAACATGTTCCCACTGAGCATCAAAAAGCTGATATTTTTACAAAGCCCCTTGATCTTCTTCGGTTTGAGTTGCTTTGAAAGACCTTGGGTGTCATGCTCGATCACTAGAGTGTTACTTGTTCCTTGAGTAGGTGTGAGTGTTTGGTTTTATGTGTGCTTGGATGCTATAATCTCATTGTCATTGATATCTGTTTTTCTTACATCCAACTTTATATGTACACTTCTCATGCTGCTTACAAGATCTCATTGTTCTTTGTTCATAGCTCATTTTGAATGCCCATGATCGTTAACCTTATGATCTCATTCTGCACACATCCTTGAGATAAATTACTGCAAGGGTTTCCGCACAAGTGATCAAAGTTCTCTATACTTTTACAGTGGAATTGACCGATACTAGTATATCATGGGTGATGTTGAGTCTTGTAGACACCCCATTTTTGACCGTCCTCAAGACTTGGACGTCACCGCTTGAACACTCGGTGATCATCCATGTTTGTGTTCGTCTTGAGTTTCCGGAGGTCTCGGATACGCACCTTGCCTCAAGATCTCTCGACTCGACTGTTTTGTGTTTGGTTTTGCACCAAACACTTGTGCTTTGCCTTGGAGGGGCAGGGAATGGCTTGTGGGCCATCCCCACACTCCATCGGCCATGGCTTGAGGCCACCAGATGTGTTTTGTTGCCACCGGCCAAATGTTTGGCCGGCCGGCACTATAGATGGCCAGCCGGCTATCTTTTTTTGGTCCATTGCATTTTTGGCCGGCCGACTACTGTGCATCTGCTTTTGCAGATATTTTTGTCCAGCTGGCATGCACTTGGCTCCCTTCCATACACGTGTATGGAGGGATCTCCCTCTTAGCAAGCTTGTCTTGTAAGCTTACAAGATTGAGCTCTATAAGAGGAGGCCCTCTCTCCCTCTTTTGGGGTTACAAAATTTCAGATGAGAGCTCTGGTTTTTAGGGTTAGGATTTGTATCTATCCTATATCTATACCTCCCTCTCTTTTGTGTCTTGTGTGTGTTTAGCCTTAGTTTTGCACACAAACACCCACCATCACACCTTTTCTTGGAGCTGAGGCCCTTGGAGGTTGTTCTTGGAGGTTTTGGACTGATTTGAACCTAAAGAACCAGCTGGTCCACCATTTTTGAAGAGGGTCTACAAGGGTAAGACTTTTGTCCCTTTTTACCCCATTTTTGCATACTCTTTTTCTTATCTTGCAACTATTTTTGAGCTTTGTGTATAACATAAAAAGTTCTGTTTTTGAGTGTTCTAAATAGTTGGTTAAGGTTGCTTTAAGCTTTGGGGTTGTTTGACCCCTCTTAAGCCTTGCTAGGCTCCATTTTGTGCCAATTTGGTTGAGCTCTGGGACCATTGTGTTTGGACCTCCTCACCACTAAAATCTTGAGGGATTTTAGAGGTGAGGATGGTGCCTTGAGGTCCTAGGAAGGAGAGGGCCACCCCCTCTCCTTGTCCTTGAAAAGGGCCTTTTTTGCCTCATGTTTGAGCATCTAATTTAAGTGCATGTTGACCATGTCTTAAGTGTTATTTGGTAGTATTTTGCCATGTATTACCTCTGTTTTTGCTTGGTTTTGGTACACCATGCTTGCTTAGCATACATGCCCTATAATGCCATGATTTGCCTCAATACATGCATAGCATTTAGACTACCATGCTCATGTGTTTTGGCCAAGCTTTGTGAAGCTTATATGCTTATTTTAATGTATCCAAGGTCTGTTTTTGGTCATTCGGGTCATTCATGTTTTGCTTTGCATAGCTACCATGTAATCCCCCTTTGCATGCCTTGATGCATTGACCGTGAGCGTGCCATCCTTGCATCATTTCAGTGGTTTGGAACCACTTACCATGTTATTTCAGTCCTTATAACATGCTTGCATACTTGCATTTGATACTCCTTTGTTGCTTTAGAAGGTTGTTGTCTTATGCCCCTTGTTTAGGCCTTTGAGTATGCTTGCATGTTTAAACCACTTAGATGCCATCTTGGTGTTCCCTTAGCATTGTCTAGGTTTGCCTTGAACCTGTTTTAAGTCCTCTTGGCCTTGTGAGGCTTGGTTGACTTAGTCATGGTTTAAGTCTCCTTGGCTTGCCTCAAGTATTTGGACCAATTACATGCCATGCTTGTCTTGTTTGCTTGGTTTGGCACCATTTTTATATGATTTCAGAGCTTAATGTGCATGCTAATTGTCCATGTTTGATCTCTTTCAAGTGTGCTCGGAAGTTGCCTTTATGTGCCTAGGTGTTGGACCTTATTTGCATGCATGCTTATATGTGCATTTGGCCTCATTTCCTTAGTTGTTGGCCACTGTTTTAGGCTTGTTTGAGGGTTGCCTAATTTAGTTTAAGTCCATCCCTTTGCTTGTTTGCATGCTCACCCTGTATGCTTCTTTGCATTTCCATGGTTGCATGCTAGCTTACATGCTTAGGATTGCATTGCATGAGCATGCATGCTTGACCTCTTGAAGTGAGTATGATAGAGGTTGGGCCTCCTTGTGTGTTTATGTGCATTGCATTCCATATCAAAATGCACACTTGATTCTTTGGGCCATCATGCATGGAAATGTGTGATTGGTGGTCCGAGAATCGAGGCCCATCCTCCTTTGAGTCATACGCATGATAAGGAGTGTGGTTGGTGCATACATTGCTTGAAATGCATTGCCATGCCAAGTATTGTCCTCTGCTGCTGTCAAATCAGTTTCTGCAGGGAGATTTGGCCGACTGGCTATCTTCAGTGCCGACCGGCCATCCATTGTTGGCCGATGGAGTATTTTGTGGCCGGTGACCATTATACATGGCCGGTGACCAATCCCTTTAGCCGGTGGTGTTCTATAGCACTTAGAGAAGCAACCCTGAGACTTGTGCAGTCTTCAGAGGAGGATAACAGCCAAAGCAGAGGCATCTTGTGCATGGCAGTGACTTCCGAGCGGAACCAAGCGCGCATGCATTGGACCCTCTTCCCGAGGCTGCTGTTTACTGCTTAATTATATTCAATTGATTTGTCAATTAATTAGGTGGTCTGTAATAATTAATTAGCTTGTAGGTTAATTAAATTGTATTATTCTTCCGGCCTCTCCGAGCGAGGGCAAATTTGTAATAAGTGTGGGTGCGTGTGTGCATGTCTTCCAAACCCCCACTTCTTTCTCCCTTTTACTTACCTGCTTTTGATGGTTAGTATTAGGGCATATTCAAATTAGCATACCCTATGCTATGCATGCGTGCATCCATACATTTGTCTTGCATGCACCGGGCTCGGCGCATCATGCTAACTGCATAAGTATTTCAAATCTAACTTGAATACATGCTATCTGCGCATTTTTGCATGTCATTCTTAGATTAGCCGAGCCTCTTCTAGCGACATTCTGTATGTGTTGCATTAGCCATGTTAACATGAACTAGGGTCACGCATGTTTGCTAACTAGTTTACTGTTTTGGCACGGAGTACACTGTAAGTATTTTATGCTTTAGCATCTCGCATGAGTGTGAATGTTAACATAATAGCATGATTACCATGAGGCTAGCTGCTTATGTGATATAACTATCTGAATGCCTGTGGGTGAAGGTTGGATTGTTTGAGTTGGAACAACTAATTGAAATCCGTATTTTAGCCTACTTGCGAGTAGCAAATTCCAAAATGTTTTCCAAACAAACGGATATGCAATGTCTCGTTCCAAGTTAGACAATCTAGTCTATACTTTTGTGTTGTGCGCATCACATAGTAATTCTAGCTAATTAACTGGAATAAGAACACATAACGTTTTCAAAATAGGATATCACGGTTAGTAGAGGCCGATCTTCGGATCGGGCGAGAGGGGGTGCTCATAGCTGACCTTCCCCAATCGTACCCAAGTTCCCGAGCCGAGGCAACTTTGGTGATGACGGACACGTGGCCTTTGGCACCGAGTCAGGGTTTCCTAAATTCCCCCGTTAAAAAATATTTAGGTGGCGACTCTGTATCTGGCAAAGCAGTCCATGTTTGGCACTTCTTTAAAAAAAAATCTGTTTCTCAAACGATTTGCCGGATTTGGACTCTTTGGTTCAGATTTAGAACCGTAACTAAAACGAGTCCGAACTGTGGTAGCATAAGTCCCTCGGGGCACGTCCACAAGTCTCTTAACCATCTACCATCTTTTTTCACTTCCACGGTTTCTCCCTCAGTTCCTTGAAGTCCGGGCATTAGGAAAAGGCTACCTCAGAGGCACCAAGCAAGCCATCCTTTTTTATTTCATTCTTCTCTAGTTTGGTTTCCATACTCTTGAGCGTGAATGCCACCAATGAGTGCCCACGAGAAAGAAAAAAAAAATTGAAAAAAATGAAAAATAAGGGACTCATTGATTGAGGGAGAGCCTCCGCATTTACTCAACAAATACCCTGTGATTTCTAGTGGTTTCTAGTGGTTTGACTTTCCTCTGTGATGTTCAGTTACTCTTGCCGGAGGTCCAGCCATCCGATCACTACGAGGATTAACTCTAGCTCAGTGGACTCTCATGGATTGCACACACACACACATTATGGTTGTGAGCTCTCACGCTGGAGTCTGAGTTGTACATTCTCATGTAGCCTATGTTCATTGTTTTGAGTTTATCTACCTTGCTCATGATTTCAAGTGTCATTTTTTTTTTTTACAGGTTTCATGATGTGCGGATTATTTCATCTTAGTATTCATTTTGGCTGAATGTGATCATCTACTTTTGTTCCAGGTCTCACTTCATGATATTGAGTATCTTGTTTTTTGTTTTTCAAAAAAAAAAAAGTTAGACTTGAGAGCGTGTGTTGTTGGCTCTTCTTTTTGGAGAAAAGTTTTTTTTGGAGTTTTGCTTTTTTTCTCTTCTTCGCTCGAGCGACGGGTTCCTCGCTCGAGCGTGCTTCTGCTTCTGAGTTAGACTTGAGAGCGTGTGTTGTTGGCTCGAGCGACATGTTCTTGGCTCGAGCGACCCCTTGCGCATAATTGTCCTCGCTTGAGCGACCGAGTATTCGCTCGAGCGACCTGTCGAGGTTCAAATACTGCAACTATGTCTCTTCGTTTCATTTTTTCCCTCTTTGCTTCAAAGTCTTGCCTCTTCACTTCCTTTGGGCGATTTCTCTTCTTTTCGTGTTCCTCTCTTGGATTTTTGTTCGTGTTTGGGGCTTCATCCTTTCCCTCATCTACATTCGCTATTTTTTTGGTAAGTTTTTTTTTTTTTTTCTCTTTATTTTTTTCCCCCTGTTTGTTCTGAGACTGTGCATTTGCTCTGTTCTACTATAGGGTTCCTCATTGGTGCTTTTGGTTAGTTCATCTTGTTCTAGCGTCTTTCTCTTGCTTCTAGGGTTAATGGTTTTGGTCATGTGACTTTGATTTTTCTACTAGGGTTTAACATTTGGGGTTTAATTTCTAAGGGTTGTTTAATGTGTTTGCTTAGTAATTTAATCTTTTAGTGTTTACTTTGTGGTCTTAGTAAATTGCTTTTCTGTTAATTTCTGATTAATCTGTTTATTCATGTCATTTATCTGCTATGGTTATGAGTTTTGTTTTGTCTCACACTACTGGATTACTAATATTGTTGCTGTGTTCTTTGGTTTGGATTTGGGGATGTCAATTTTTTATTTGGTCTCTTGTGTTGTGGGTTACTGGTTTTCTCTATCTTTGTCCTGGCTCTGTGGTTTGTTTAGTCATGGTTGAATCATCCAAGCGCCGTAAAACTACTACTTCTCATCCTTCATTCAACACTGACAAATTCGAGTCTAAAGAAAAGTCTAAGTTGTTTAGGGAGTCGTTTGCCACTCGTAAAGTCCATTTGGAGAGAAATGTCCTCCCTAGTGCTTTTGAGGTTCTTACCATTCAGTCTTTATTTGATTCATTGGGCGGTTATCAAGTGTTGTATTTTTCGGGGCCACAAAATCTGAGTCTCATTCGTGAATTTTATTGCAATATTCATTCAATTCACAAAGAAATTCTGGCATCCTTTACCACTTGGGTTAGGAAGAAGTCTATTGTTATCACTGCGGATGTGTTTCGGCTGTTTCTTGCTCTTCCTGAAGTTGGTAATTTTCATTTTCCGTTTCTTAATCGATCCAGTGTCGATTTTGATCGTGTTGCATCTGAATTATGTGGTGTTGACCGGACTTGGCTCACCGGGGCACTCATTCAGCAAAATGAGTTGCTTCTTCGGTTCCGTCTTATGAATATCATTGTGTGTGCGAATCTGCATGTCACCACCCATTCCTCGCACATTATCGAGGACCAAGGTTATGTGTTGTATTGTATTCATCACCGACTTCCCATTGATCTTTTAGAAATGATCGTTTCCAAAATGATTGGGGTCTTTGAGGGTAGAAAGTCTTTGGGGCTTCCTTATGGGTGTTTGCTTACTCGTTTTCTCACTTCTCTTGATATTCCTGTTTCTGATGATGATGAGTTTGCACATCCTATAAAACCCATTACTAAATTGACAGTCTCCCAGAGTCAAGCTCATGTATAGCGGGGCCGGGGGGGGGGAGTGGGGGGTGTCGGGGGGGGGGGGGAGGGGGGGGTGTGTCGGGGTTGGGAGTTTAGGTATGGGTGATGATGATCCCCTTGCAGAGGAGGAGGAGTTTGAGGCAGCCACAGCTGGTGCACCTGATCTACCTGAGATACGTCCTCGCACATTTCGTGGCCAGCTGCAGCAGTTTAAGCCGTCAGTCACTCGTCGCCTCGATCATTTGGATGCCCGCTTCGATACCATTGACAGTCGACATGATGAGCAGAGTACCATGCTTGCTCAGATTCTATCTATACTTCAGTTGCAGCAGCCACAGCAGTCACCACCTCCTTATTCCTAGTTTTTGGCATCTGGTTGTTTTTGACAGTTTTTTTGTTTTTTACTTAGATAGTTTTTATTATGTTATCTATACTTGTTTCTTTTGTCACTCCCGGCCAAAAAGGGGGAGTATGATGTTATTGGGGGTATATATGTTTGGGATACTCATTTGGATACTCATCTTTTTGCAGGCAGGATTTATATTTTTGGGGGTAATGTATATGGGATATGTTTTTTTTTTTGCAGGCAGTACTTGGACATGTTTATTGTTACATTGCATCAATAGTTGTTCGATATTGATAGGTTATTGGGCTTCTGTTTGTTTTGTTGTCTTGATGGTTTCTTGGTTTGAATAACTATTTTCTCTATGTTATTTTATGCAGATTTGTTCCCATGCAGATTTGTTCCCATCAAGATTGGTTTCATAATTGGTTTAGCTAGTTCATGTGTTTTAGCTAGTTCTTTGAGTTGTAATTGTTTTAGCTAGTTCATGTGTTTAGGAAATTGTGTTAGAAAGTTTTGTCTGGGTATTGACAAAGGGGGAGATTGTTAGGTCCCTAAGTCTTGTCAATCCCGCGAACAAACTTGTGTGATTGAGTTATAATTTTCTGTGCTGTTTTGTCTTGCTCGCTCGAGCGAAGAAGTCCTCGCTCGAGCGAAGACTGCGTCTGGCTTAAAACCTGAAAGAGATGAATGCACGCTCGAGCGAAGCATGCGTGGCTCGAGCGAAGGATTGCATCTGCATAAAAACCTGAAAGAGTTTATTGTTCGCTCGAGCGCAGGTTTCGTGGCTCGAGCAAAGGCACTTATGGAAATCACGCGAGTTAAGGTTCTCGCTCGAGCAAGAAAAGCTTCGCTCGAGCGAGCTTCAAAATCCAGGATTTCTATAAGTAGTTGTTCTACTGCAAAACTAGAATTACTTTTCAGATCTATTTTGAGGTTTTCTAAGGTTTTCTTTTGGAGTATTTGTGTGAGTTTTCCTTGATAAAATTGAATGAGTATTAAACTCATGAATTTAGAAGCACATATCAAGGAGGTTGATCGAATACATACAAGAGTGTTATTCTGCGGTGGATTCCGAAGATCCAAACGTAGAGTTTCAAAGACGTTTGATTCTGTACGTAGTCGTTGATTCGACAAGTGAAGTTGTGGATTCAACTTCAGGTTGATCAGTTCCGAGACGAAGGCTTGGTGAAAGAGTTACAGAAGGTTTGAAGACAAATTGACTGAGTTGGGTAATTTGTGTGTTATCTTTGTAAGCTTTCTTTCTTCAGTAGTGGATTGATTAGTGGCGTTTCGCCCGTGGTTTTTGATTACAATTGAAGGTTCTTCAATTGTGGTTTTTCCATGTAAAAATCATTTGTGTCGATTTATTGTTTATTCTGAAAACAACAATCTAAATCACTTTTGTAAGTGCTTAATGATTTAGATTGTGTGTTTTGAATATTTGGGAATTGGAATATTTTAATCCTGATCTAATCACGAATCACTTAGGATTTTCAGGTAGAATTCTATGATCAGCAGATTCACATAATACAACAGCAAATCAAAGAACATATTTGTGTGTGGGCGGCCGCCGTGAGGCCTCCACCTCAACAGTAAATCATGATACCATATATGTTATAATTGTTTGTTATATACTTGTATTATGTTGATTTATATTCCTGGGTTGTGCTGAATAGGGTAGAACAGAGAAAGGTTAAGTGGGACTCACCCAAGCCGCGTTTAGGTTTAAAGACCATCTTTGCAGAGATTGCATTTAGGTCATGTCCTAGTAAACCGTTGACAGACGTGTTTAGCCTTAACCCTGTATGTCGAGCACCTTATATTGGTATCAGAGCCAAGTTAATAGATTAATGTAATACAATTATATAATATTTAAATTATCTATCTATGGTCACATAAAACTAATGGCAGAAGAAGCACCCATCACAACAGTAGCTAATACAGTAGTTTTTACATCAGAAGCAACATAATTAAAATCAATTATGATGAATTCACATTCAATGTAAATCTCAATGAGGTCAATCCACCTTCTATCATCTATATTTATTTCTATTTTTTGTTCTTACCATTAGCCAATTTTTTAAATTTTTACCTCAATGGAAATCTCAATAGAGATGTCTCTACCAAAACTTGAAGCTACACTTTTTGTCTTTGACCTCCTTGATATCATTCTTTATTGTCTCCAAATTGCTTTCTACCACCTTCATGTCACTTGCCATGTCCGTGTTCAAGCTTTTGAGGGTAGCTATAAGACTATTCAGCGAAGTTCTGAGCTCCTCCTTAGGCTTAGTTGGCATAAGCGACAAAACTAATAATTGTGAATATAGAGGCAAGAAGATGGAGCCAGTCACTTAGGCTAGAAGCAGTCTTTCTGTCATAGTCAATAATGTATACGGGGTGGCCCCACTTCTTCTTGATAGCCACAGACTTATCAGCTGATGCTAATAATTTTGACTATGTCATTGGAAAAAAAAAAAAAAAAAAAGAAAAGAAATCACTACGATTTGCCAATTACAATCAAGTATTAACTTAGAAATTATTTTACTTAAAAATAATATAAGTGATATTTGAAAACTAAAAACAATCCAATAACAAGATTAATAAAGCAAATTTTCATTTTTTCATTCTACGACACAAATTCAAAATTCTTAAACAATTACAAAATTTATTCCCAAAATAAATAAATAAAAACAGAATTTATACCCAAAAAAAAAAAAAAATCATTGAGAATATTTAAAACATAATTTTAAAACATTACTTAAATACATGCTTTAACTTAAATATATTAATGTCTTCGTGTAAAAGAGAAAAATAAGACTAATATTTTCTTTCACCTAGTTGGACAAAGTATGTTAGATAATTCCATTCATATCATAATATAATGTTTATTAATTGAATAAGTATCATATCAAAGTAGTGAGTTGGTATCAGTTACAAATCATGAGCAATTCAAAAATTCAAAATTCAAAATTCTTTGACACAAATTCATTTTTTCAATCTATGACAGAAATTCAAAATTCTTAAACAATTATAAAATTTATTCCCAAAATAAATAAATAAATAAATAAAAACATAATTTATACCAAAAAAAAATAAAAACAATAAACAATCATTGAGAATATTTAAAACATAATTTTAAAACATTACTTAAATACATTATTTAATACATAATATTAAAACATACTTTTAGCTTGAGAATGACTGAATCCAATTCTTTTTTCTTTTTCTTCTAGAAGATGGTTTAAAACCAATTATGGACCAAAGAAAATTATTTCATAATTTTAAAACATTACTGAAATATATTAATGTCTTCGTGTAAAAGAGAAAAATAAGACTAATATTTTCTTTCACCTAGTTGGACAAAGTATGTCAGATAATTCCATTCATATCATAATGTAATGTTTATTAATTCAATAAGTATCATATCAAAGTAGTGTGTTGGTATCAGTTACAAATCATGAGCAAATTCAGAATTCAAAATTCAAAATTCAAAATTCTATGACACAAATTCATTTTTTCATGCTATGACACAAATTCTAAATTCTTAAACAATTACAAAATTTATTCCCAAAATAAATAAATAAATAAAGAAAAATAGAATTTATACCAAAAAAATAAAATAAAAATGATAAAAAATTATTGAGAATTTTTAAAACATAATTTTAATTTACTCAGTAAGTTACTCAGTAAATTCAGAGAAAATTACTTTGTAAATTTCTAATAAATTCTGAGCAAATTCTCAGTAAATTACTTAGTAATTCTCGGTAAATTACTTAGTAAATTACCAGTAAATTCCCGGTAAATTACTGAGTAAATTCTAAGTAAACTACTTAGTAACTCTTAGTAAATTTCTCAGTAAATTCCAAGAAAATTCTTATGAAATTCCCAGTAAATTCACAGTAAATTACTCAAGTAAATTTTCAGTAAATTACTTAGTAAATTCTCTGTTAATTCTCAATAAATTCTTAGTAAATTACTCAGTAAATTACAAATAAATTCTTAGTAAAATCTTATTAAATTATTCATTAAACTCTCAGTAAATTCTCAATAAATTACTCAGTATATTTCTCATTAAATTCTTAGTAAATTACCCAGTTAATTCCCATTAAATTCTCAGTAAATAAATTACTTAGTAAATTTTCAATAAATTCTAAGTAAATTAATCAGTAAATTCTCATTAAATTACTGAATAAATTACACAGTAAATTCTCAATAAATTCTCAGTAGATTCCCAGTGAATTAATAACCATTCCTAGTTCAACCGTATATGCCCTGATGTCCTTTATAGCGATCCCAGTTTTTCCCATCATATATTGTGTTTCGGACTGAGGTTTCGTGGTTGTTGGTTGTTGTCTATATTTTGTTTCCATCCTTTAATTCCTTGTATTTGAGTTTTGGGATGTGTTGGGTAAGTTTGAAGTAGGTTGGTTGTGTGTTGAAACAAATGGTTGCTGCCCAGGTTTTTGCTTCTTCGCTCGAGTGAGCCTTGGGTGTTTGCTTCTTCGCTCGAGCAAGGAGTTGTGCACTGGAGTGAGTATTGTGGGTCTTCAGGTTTCCTTTTCAAATGCTGCTTCCGCTCGAGCGAGCTTTCTTACGCTCGAGCGAGCCTTGTGTCTTGTGTCTCTTTGCTCGAGCAAGCAGTCTTGCGCTCGAGCGTGCGTCTGCGTCTCTTGTAGACCTGAAAGGTGGCATTTTTCGCTCGAGCAAGCTCTGTGTTTTGTGTTCCTTAGCTCGAGCGAGAACTCTTGCGCTCGAGCGTGCATCTACGTGGGTGGCAGACCTGAAACTTCTCATTGTTCGCTCGAGCGAGGTATTCGTTGTGTGTGGTCACTCGAGCGACCACTCCTTCGCTCGAGCGAGCCCCGTAATCATCAGTTCGCAGCAGCGTGATTGTACATCACTTTTTCATCCCATTTCTCTCCAAACCCTAAATCTGGCTATCTCTCTCTCCACACACTCTCTCTCTCTCTCTCTACAAATACACCTTGTTTTAGAGGTTCTCTACCCTAGTCCCTTTGTATAAAAGTTAGAGCTTGGCTTGGTCTATCTATTGATCCGAAAAAGTTTGCTTTTGGAGCATCTTCAAGTTTCTCTTCCTTCTCCTTTGAGCTTCTCCATTTGAGGTAGGGATAATCTACTCCTTATTATGAGTTTAAACATAAATTTTGGTCATTTTGTATAGATGGAGGAATTTGGGAAATTTGGATGAAGTTAGGGTTTGATTTTGAATTTATAAAAGTGGGTTTTCAAATGTTGGGTTCCATATGTTTGTGGGGTCTTGAGAATGTGTTGTTTGTATAAAATTGATGAAATTTTGGCCTTGGGTACAATTTATGGGAAAATGGAAGAATGCCCTAATTTTGAATTACATACATTGTTGGTAAATGAAGAAAATTGTGGAAATATGAAATTGGTTTGGAAATTGTGAATTGAAGGAAATTATGATTATATGGTGTAGTTGGATTGGTAAATCACTCACCTATGGAAAATGTGGTAATTTATCTGTTTGATTAATTTATTTATCTGTTTAGATATAACTGCTTTGGGCTATCGGTGGAGGATAGCCATGATTGTTGTAGAAAATGCATGATGATTAGGTGAATTGAAACTAATCAATTTGAATATGTCATTGAATATGACGGTTGGATAATAACATTGAACATGTGATTGAATTGGTCATCGTATATGATAACTTGTCTAAATGCATTGTATATGTATATTGTTTGGGAGGAGATAGGGATGTACTCCATTGTTTGGGAGGAGATAGGGGATGGACTCCATTGATAACTAAGTTGGCCGGAGTGTCTAGGGTGAAAGTCCCGAAACCTTATATACATCTGAATGATGTTGTTGATTGAAGTGTTGATTACATGAGTTGTAGTCTCATTTCGATTTGTTTGGATGAATGATGAAACATGTCTATGAATTGAGTTAAATAAATAAATGGAAGTGGATTGGAATATAGATGTAAACGTTGATGGGTTATGGAAAGGGTGTAATTTGGTTTACAAGTATTAACCATTTATCGAATGCCAATGTTTTAGTTATTTCTCATATTTGGTTTAGCATATTTCTACTGGGCATTGGCTCATCCTACTTGGGACACCATTTTCAGGTACAGGTGACATGCCACCTCCAAGGTCTTAGCTTGGGAGGTTTAGGAGCTGAAGACTCCACTTTGTCTATTTGTTTTTTATGTTAAATGTAAACTCAAGCCGAGGGCTTTATTTGTAATAGAGTTAGAACTCTTCTTTTTGTTATACCCATGTGATAGCTTGGAAAGATGTAAGCCGTAGGGCATGTATTTTGTTATTAGAAGTTAGAGTCACATGATATAGTTTCAGGATAAACATCAATGAAAATGTAATGCATGTGATATCCGTTGTAAAGAAGACTCTGGTGAATGAAAATATAATATTTCTTTCATGTTTATGGATTATATAAATGGTTGTCTTATACTTTATTTTGAGGGCGTTACAACTTGATATCAGAGCATACCGAGTTCGAATACTTTGGGTACGTGGGAAGTGGTTAGTACCACAATGGGTTTTTCTCGCTTGTTAGAGACTTATGTATGATGTTATGTGTTTATATGATAACATGTTTATGTGACTATATGGATATGGGATTTAGTTTCTAGGATGTTGATCGGGTCTATGGGTTTCTGGGAGTCCTGTTTGAAAGGCACTTGATCACTACCGTTTCTAACTGGAACTCTAGCAATGCCACGGGACGGTCATTATCCGGAAATGAAATTCGTAAGTGTTTATATGATTATGTGCTTAAGTGGAGTGAATTACTGTTGTCCATCGTATTAGAACGCGAGTGAAATAGCTTTGACATATTTGTGAATGTGCTAATCCTTTTGTTACATTTATTAGGATGTCAGGACGAGGTCGTGGTGGTAGGTGTGGTAGGCCTAGGAGGTAGGAGATGACTATACCGGATAAGATTCCGGCACAGGAGGAGGGAATTGGTCAGACCAACATGACCGAACCAATAGGTCAGCAGGCCATGTGTGCCTTAGCCCGTGAGATAGCAGGAGCATTGAGGGAATGTATGGACATTCTCAGGGCTGAGAATCAAGTCCAGGCCCAAATAGCTGAGGCAGGGCTGTCTTTTCTGAAGAGGGAGTTCTTCCGGCCGAATCCAGACGAGTTTTTGGGTGACCCTAAAGAGCCACTGAAGGCTGACGAGTGGCTAGAACAGATGATGAAGATGTTTGAGATGCTTGGCACCAAAGACGGAGGTTTGAAGGTGACCTTGGCGTCCTTCCAGTTGAAAGGAGACGCGGGTCAGTGGTGGAAGTTTGTTCGGGGATGTATTGGAGGGACTTGGGAGGCTTTTGTTGACGCCTTCCAGGAGAAGTTTTTGCCTCCCACTGTTAGAGAGAAGTTGAGGGATCAGTTTTGCCAGCTCAAGCAGCTGAATACACCTGTGGCAGAGTTTGAAGCCACTTTTACTAGCTTATCGAGGTTTGCACCAGAGTTAGTGGCAACCGAGGGGCGTAGATGTTTGGAGTTCGAGAAGAAATTGATGACCGGGCTCATGTTTCGAGTTGCTTGGTCCATGATTAGGAGTATATGCGCCTTGTGGAGGCTGCAACCCATCTTAAGACTATTATGCATGCTGAGGAGGAGAAGATGAGGGGCTCCAGGAGGAGCTAGGATGGCCAGGGGGACGGCAAGAGGCAGAGGGGTTCTAACCCTCAACAGTCCCAAGGAGTGCATTCGAGATCTACCTTTCCAGTACCGAGTTCGGGTTCGGGGAGAGGCGGTTAGGGAGACATCACCTATTACAAATGTGGTCAGTTGGGCCACAAGTCTCCAGCTTGCCCGTAGAGAGGGGAAGGGCAGAGAGCAGTTTCTTCTTCGGCTCGTTCTCAGAGCCAGAGCCAGGGCAGAGGCCAGTCGCTCACTTGTTATCTGTGTGGATAGGCGGGGCACTTGAAGAGGTTTTGCCCATAGTCGGGTGGCACATCTGGTGCGTCTGGTTCGAGACAGACACAGAGTTATCAGCCAGCCCAGTCAGTTCAGGCCTCAAGGGCCAATCAGGGAGCCTCTTTGGCTTAGTCTTGCAGCAGTCTTATGCTCCGAGAGGTGAGCAGGTAGATCAGAGACCTACAGGGCACGTGTATGTTGTTACAGCACTAGACCTTGTACCGGCTCTATCTATTGTGAGAGGTACCTTTTTGTTTTGCAACTCAGTTGCTAATGTGTTGATTGATATGGGTGGATCCCATTCTTTTATATCTTCTATATTTGCATCTGTTTTGGGGTTGGAGTTGGCATAATTAGCATCTCCTGTTTGTGTTGTCTCACCTCTTGGGGGGAGATGGTTTTGAAACAAGGTGTCGGGGTTGTGATATAGAGGTCGCCGATCGTCGGCTTCCCTTTTCTTTTGTATTGATGGATATGTTTGGGTTTGATGTGATTTTGGGTATAGACTGGTTATCGTCATACCGGGTTGTGATAGATTACTACCGTCAGAGGGTTATTGTATGTACCTTAAGCGGTGATTGTTTCTATTTCTTGGGGGATCGGGTTGGTAGAGTTTTACCACCGGTGTATGATCCGCGAGGGCAGAGTGAGCTTAGTTGTCTTCTCGGTAACTTTATGAGTAGTGAGTGTAATGAGACCTGGACTGAGTTTCCAAGAGTGGTTTGTGAGTACTCGGACGTCTGTCCCGAGGATCTTATAAGTTTACCACCCTATCAAGAGATTGAGTTCTCTATCGACTTAGTGCCTGGCACGGCACCGATTTCTATGGCACCGTATTGTTTTGCCCCAACCGAGTTGAGTGAGTTGAAGATTCAACTCCAAGAGTTGTTAGATAATGGTTTTATTCGCCCTAGCACCTCGCCTTGGGGAGCACCGACCCTCTTTGCTAAGAAGAAAGATGAGGCTTTGAGACTTTGCATAGATTACCGAAAATTGAACCGGGCCACGGTTAAGAATAAGTACCCTATGCCTCGTATGGATGATATATTTGATCAGTTGAAAGGATCCCGTTGTTTCTCTAAGATAGACTTGAGATCGGGTTACCATCAATTGAGGGTCAGGGAGGAGGATATCTCGAAGACAGCATTCCGTATGCGGTATGGCCATTATGAGTTTCTGGTGATGCCATTTGGGCTTACCAATGCACTGGCTGTGTTCATGGACTTGATGAACCGGATTTTCTGAGAGTTCTTAGACCGCTTTGTAGTCGTCTTTGTGGATGACATTATGATTTATTCATCTTCTGAGGAAGAACATGAGGAACACTTGCGAGTGGTGTTTGAGTTGCTTAGAGCCCATAAGCTGTATGCTAAGTTTGGGAAGTGTGAGTTCTGGCTAAGAGAGGTTAATTTCTTAGGCCACGTGGTATCCGGGGAAGGGGTGACTGTAGATTCATCCAAAATAGAGGCAGTGCAGGATTGGGCACAACGTAAGAATGTCTTTGAGATCCGTAGTTTTCTGGGATTAGCCGGGTATTACCATCGGTTTATGAAAGATTTCTCCAGGCTACCTTCGCCTTTGACTAGATTGACGCGAAAACGGGTCAAATTTATATGGAGTGGGACTTGTTAAAAGTCGTTCCAAGAGCTTAAAGTTAGACTTACCACCGCCGTAGTCTTGATTATTCTGAAGAGAGGTTTGGGTTATGCAGTGTATTGTGATGCCTCACGAGAGGGTTTGGGTTGTGTGTTGATGCAAGAGGGGAAACTAGTAGCCTATGGCTCACGTCAGTTGAAAACACACGAGAGAAACTATCCTACTCACGACCTAGAGTTGGCGGCTGTGATATTTACCTTGAAGATCTGGAGGCACTATTTTTATGGTGAGAGATTCGAGGTGTTCTCGGATCATAAGAGTCTGAAATATCTGTTTACACAGAAGGACTTGAATTTGAGGCAGAGAAGGTGGATGGAGTTCATAGAAGATTATGACTTCGAGTTGCATTATCATCCGGGGAAGGCCAATGTGGTGGCCGATGCCCTAAGTAGGAAGTTCATTAGCGATGTAGCTTGTATTGCTATCCGGGAATGGGAGATGTTGGGTGCTCTTGGTGAGTTTGACTTGCATCTGGGTGAGTCTGTTGAGTCTGCGGTCTTGTTTTCTGTAGTTGCACAACCTACGCTTGTGAATCGAGTGTTAGAAGCCCAGATGGGTGACTTTGAGGTAGAATCCCTCCGGGAGAAGATCTCTAGTGGAAAGGTAGAGAAGGGTTTGACTGTGTATCCCGACCTGAGTGTGAGGTACCGAGACCGCTTGTTTGTGCCGGAGTCTTACCGAGAGGAAGTACTCCAAGAGTTTCACCATTTACGCCTTGCGGTGCATCCAGGAGGCAGAAAGATGTATCACGATCTAAGTCGCCAGTTTTGGTAGAGGGGTATGAAGAAGGATGTGGCGATGTTTGTGTCAAAGTGCCTTACTTGTCAGCAAGTGAAGGCCGATCATCAGAGGCCAACGGGTTTGTTGCAACCCTTGCCTATAGCTAAGTGGAAATAGGAGCACGTCACGATGGATTTTGTCGTGGGTCTTCTGAGGACTCAATGGGGTAGTGATGCCATATGGGTGGTGGTTGACCGATTAACTAAGTCGGTGCACTTTATTCCTATGCGTGTGAGAGATTCGGTAGATTATCTTGCCGACTTGTATATTTGGGACATAGTGAGGTTGCACGGGGTTCCAGTGTCGATCATCTCAGATAGAGATTCGCGTTTTACTGCTAGGTTGTGGCAAAGTTTGCAGAGTGCTTGGGCACTAGATTGACTTTTAGCACGACTTACCATCTTCAGACTGACAGGCAATCCGAGCATACTATTCAGATCCTTGAGGATATGCTTCGAGGATGTGTCATTGACTTTAAGGGTCGTGGGAGAGACACTTACCCTTAGTGAAGTTTGCCTACAATAACAGTTTCCAATCAAGTATTGGCATAGCACCGTTTGAGGCCTTGTATGGCCGACCATGTAGATCTCTAGTATGTTGGCTGAGGTGGGTGATGCACCTTTGTTGGGCCTGAAGTTGGTGCGAGAAACGACGGAGAAAGTGGCACTTATTCGTAAGAGGCTAGTTACGGCCCAGAGTCGCCAAAAGAGTTATGCCAACCGTAGGAGGAGACCTTTGTCATTTGAGGTGGGTGATCATGTCTTAATGAAAATATCACATAGGCGGGGTTTGATGAGGTTTGGGAAGAGCAGGAAGTTGTCCCCTCGGTTTATTAGCCCTTTTGAGATCCTTGAGCGGATTGGGAAGGTTGTATATCATTTGGCATTGCCTCCACAGTTGTCTGGAGTGCATGACGTATTTCATGTTAGTATGCTTTGGAAATATGAGTCGGATCCGTCACATGTGTTGGATTGGACCGACTTAGAAGTAGACGAGGATGCTTCGTATGAGAGACCGGTGAGGGTCTTGGATAGATGGGACCAAGTCTTGCGAGGCAAGACAATTCCCTTGGTCAAGGTATTATGGAAACATCTCAGAGTTGAGGAAGCCACTTGGGAACATGAGTTAAAGGTCCGAGAGAAATATCCAGACCTATTTGTTAATGTTTGAGCATGTATTGGAAATTTTGTTTCATTGACGAACTCTAAGAACATTGTATATGTTTTGGACTATGGAAGTATTGTAATTGTTGAATATGTCTCGGGAATGCGAGTTTAATTTAACATTGTATATGTTGAATGTGTTTTAGAAATGTAAATATGTTGTTAACATTGAATGTGTTATGGAGATATGGAACATGTGTATTGAAATTAGTTGAATTTCACTAGAATGCATGTTGATAATGTATATATTAATGTCAAAGTAGTGAGTTGGTATCCGTTACAAATCATGAGCAAATTCAAAATTCGAAATTCAAAATTCTATGACACAAATTCAAAATTCTTAAACAATTACAAAATTTATTCCCAAAATAAATAAATAAATAAATAAAAACAAAATTTATAACCAAAAAAAAAAATAAAAACAATAAACAATCCTTGAGAATATTTAAAACGGAATTTTAAATTACGCAGTAAGTTACTCAGTAAATTCAGAGAAAATTACTCAGCAAATTCTCAGAAAATTACATAGTAAATTCCCAATAAATTCCGAGCAAATTCTCAGTAAATTACTTAGTAAATTCTCAGTAAAATCCCAGTAAATTACTTAGTAAATTACCAGTAAATTACCGGTAAATTACTGAGTAAATTCTAAGTAAATTCCATAGTAATTTCTAAGTAATTACTGAGTAAATTACTCAGTAAATTCTAAGTAAATTTCTCAGTAAATTCCAAGAAAATTCTCATTAAATTCCCAGTAAATTCCCAGTAAATTTACAGTAAATTACTCAGTAAATTTTCAGTAAATTACTTAGTAAATTCCCTGTAAATTCTCAATAAATTCTTAGTAAATTACTCAGTAAATTCCAAATAAATTCTCAGTAAAATCTTATTAAATTACTCATTAAATTCTCAGTAAATTTCCGGTAAATTCACAGTAAATGACTCAGTATATTTCTTATTAAATTCTTAAAAAAATACCCAGTTAATTCCCATTAAATTCTCAGCAAATTACTTAATAAATTCCCAGTAAATTCTAAGTAAATTAATTAGTAAATTCTCATTAAATTACTGAATAAATTACACAGTAAATTCTCAATAAATTCGTAGTAGGTTCCAGTAAATTAATAACCATTCCTAGTTCATCCGTAATATGCCCTGATGTCCTCAAAAACGATTTACCAAATTGGTTCCTCATTTGGTGGGATAAATTTGGGCTCCAGTTTGAAATTTTACCAGTACCAGTTAGAGAACGATATAATGATTGGCATGCTGCTTACTCTCATTTACCAGTAAACAAGGACATTTCTATCAGTAAATCATTAGTCCATTTTGTTATCCGCTTTTGAATTCCATGGATACGGAAATAAGATTTTCAATGTGATTACTAGAACAAGATCCCACATCTTAAAAGAATTTTCTTTGTAAGATGGTGGGGTAAGGGTATGAACCCTACTCTAACAGAAACTGTCCAGAAAATTAAGGCACATACACAGGCCTGCTGGGATGCTATTCCTAATGCTCTTCCCAGTCAACCAGTTAATTCAAATCCCTTTGTTCAGATTCAAATAAAATTAAGACATAAATTTCCCAATCTGTCTGAAATAGAATTAATTATAAAAAGCATGGATTTCATGATGGAGCAATTTCTCCAAACTCTTTCCAAAGATGACTCCTCCATGAAATCTGTCACCAGTAGCCAAGAACAGGAAGATTCCCAAGATGAAGGTGCCCATGCATTTGCAGACACTGTATTAGTTAGTGAATCACAAGCACCAGAAGAAGATGAACCGAGTTTTGGAGACATTTGGGATTCTCTAACCAGTATGATTGCAGAGAAAATCGATAAAGAAAAAGACAAAAAAGGAAAAGGCAAAGCATAAGGCTTTGTCCTCCACCAGAATCCATCAACCAGAACGTCGGTATAAAACGACAAAACTCCTTTCAGAAAAGGTAGATTCTTTGTCTGCCATCCAGAAAAGAGAAATAAAAATCTCATATCCGTCCAAAGAAGATAAGGATGCTAGTTATAGCGGGAAGGTTATAGCGATCTCGGTTTTTCCCCGTCATATAAAGTGTTTCGGACTTAGGTTCCGTGGTTGGTTGTTGTTGTCTATATCTTGATTCCATCATTTAATTCCTTGTAATTGAGTTTTTGGATGTGTTCGGAAAGTTTGGAATAGGTTGGTTGGGTGTTTGAACAAATGGTTGCTGTCCAGAATTTGGCATCTTCGCTCGAGCGAGGCTTTTTGCGCTCGAGCGAGCCTTGGGTTTTTTTTCTTCGCTCGAGCGAAGGTTATTGCGCTCGAGCGAGCTTTCTTTGATGTGTCTCTTGGCTTGAGCGAGCACTCTTGCGCTCGAGCGCGCGTCTGCGTCTTTGAAAAAAACTAAAGGTTGGTATTCTTCGCTTAAGCGAGGCTTTTGTTGTTCGAGCGAGCGAGCTCTATGTTTTGTGTTCCTTTGCTCGAGCAAGCATTCTTGCGCTCGAGCGTGCGTCTTGGTTGTAGACCTGAAGCTTCTCACTTTTCCTCGAGCGAGGTCCATTTGTGTCTGGTCGCTCGAGCGACCACTCCTTTGCTCGAGCGAGCCCTGTGTATATCAGTTCGTAGCAGCGGGTTATATATCACTTTTTCATCTCCTTTTCTTCTCAAACCCTAGATCCAGCACCTCTCTCTCTACATACACTCTCTCTCTACAAATACACCTTGTTCTAGTGGTTCTCTACCCTAGTCCCTTTGTATAAAAGTTAGACTTTGGTTTGGGCTACGTTTTCATTTCGAAAATCTTGGGTTGGAGCACTTTCAAGTTTCTTCATCTTCTCCTTTGGGCTCCTAACTTTGAGGTAGGGATAAACGTCTCCTTCTTATGAGTCTTAACATAAATATTAGTCATTTTGTATAAATGGTGAGATTTGGAAATTTTAGGAAGTTAGGGTTTGAAATTTGAAATGTTTAAAAAGAGGGGTTTCTTAGTTTTGGGTCCCTTTGTTAATGTGAGGTCTTGAAATGGAATTATGTGTGTATAATTGATGAAATTGAGCCATAGGTTGAAATTTGAGGAAAAGGGAAAAAAATGCCCTAATTGGGTTTAAATGAAATTTATTTGTTAAAATAATGGAATTGACTATGAGAATATATAATTGAGTTGGAAATGATGAAATTGGGGGAAAAGATAATAAATAATAAATGGAATGGTTGGAATTGAAACCTTACCCTATGGAGAATGTGTAAATTTATCTTTTGAGAAATTTAATTATCTGTTTAGAAATAACTATTTGGGGCTATTGGTAGAGGATAGCCATGATTGTTGTAGACTTGCATGATGATTAGGTAAACTGGAACTAATCAATTGGAATATGTCATTGAATATGACAGTTGGAATAACACATTGAATATGTACATTAATTGATCACTGTATATAATCAAGTGTTTAAATACATTGCATATATATCTTTGTTTGGGAGGAGATAGGGGATGTACTCCATGGTTTGGGAGGAGATAGGGGATGTACTTCATTGTTTGGGAGGAGATAGGGGATGGACTCCATTGATAATTAAGTTGGCCGGAGTGTCCAGGGTGAAAGTCCCGAAACCTTATATACATCTGAATGATGTTGATGATTGAAGTTGTCATCACCCGAACCCGCCCCTATGGATTAAGGTCATAACCGGCCAGTAATCAAGGGATTACCTGCGGCCTCAAACCAAACAAACGTATTCCATCAGAGTTAAGGGGCCAAATGGAAGCAAGCTTGCAAATTGTCCATAGAGTCGTGCTTACATGGCACATCAAATAACTCATATCTGCATTCATTAATAACTCACACCAAAAGAAATCAATTAAAAATGTTCTACACACACACAAGATCATTCAAGTCTTAGTCAGCCTAACCAAAACTTATATACAAAGGTAATCCAACATTTCGCTAACACAACGAGATTACAACAAGAGATCAAAAGAGGCGAAAGTAAGTCTCATGCGTGAGACATTTAGGGCTGACTCTCAAAAACTTGACCTTCCTTACAGACTTCATCGGGGCTGGGTTTGGACATCTCTTTGCTCACCTAAATACACATGAATGAGTGTGAGCGAAAGCCCAGTGAATAATATCAAATAAAAAAGGTACGCAAATGAAATTCACATATATAAAACGGCCTTGGGCCCATGTAGAATTCTATTTAGTGCATTATTTTGGTACATTAGGCGATTCAAGCCCGAACATATCAAACGGCCTCCGGCCCACTTCGTTCCTTAGCAAACGGCCTCGAGCCAATTCTTTCATGTATATTAAACGGCCTTTGGCCCAATCATTCATGTCAGACGACCATCGGCCCATTTGTAGACGGCCCAAACGTCACGACTCTGCGCGCGAGATGGCGCGAAATCCATTTTGTTCATTAGCTACCACAGTTCGGACTCAATGTCATGGTTCTGAATCTAATCCCGCAAAGTGCAATGCAAGACTGATAAATCACCAAAGAGTCCAAATCCGGCAAATCATTTTGGAAAACTAATTTTTAATAAAGAAGTGCTAAACATGGACTGCTTTGCCAGATACAAAGTCGCCACCTAAATGTTTTATTTTGGGGAAATTTAGGAAACCCTGACTCGTGCCTAAGGCCACGTATCTGTCATCACCAAAGTTGCCTCGGCTCGGGAACTTGGGTACGAGAGGGGAGGTCATTCAATGAGCACCCCCCTCGCCCGATCAAAGATCGGCCTTTACTAAGCATGATATTTTGTTTTTGAAAAAACGTGTTCTTATTCCAGTTAATTAGCTAGCTTACTACGTGATGCGCACAGCATACAAGTATAGACTAGATCGCCTAAGTTGGAACAAAACATCTCATGTTTGTTTGAAAATGGTTTGAAGGTGCTACTCGCAAGTAGGCTAAGACCTGGATTTGCCACCCTCGAGTGGGCTTAGAAACATGATTTTTCCACTCTCAAGTGGGCTTTTAAAACTCGCATTTCGATGAATTGTTCCAATTCAAGTAACCCAACCTTCACCCAAGGGATTCAGGCAGTTATATCACTTAAGCAGTTAGCCCTCATGGCAAGCATGCTATCATGGCAACGCTCACACTCATGCAAGGATGCTAAAGCGAAAACGCTCATAGTGTACTCTGAGCCAAAACAATAACTAGTGAGATATCAATGCATGATCCTAGCTATGTTAAGATGCCTAATGCAAACACATGCAAAAATGCAACTAAAATAGGCTCGGCTATTCTAAGATGGCATATGAAATGCAACTTGATAATCATGTATTCAAATCGGTATTGAAATACAATGCAGTTAGTATGATGCGCCGAGCCCGGTACATGCAAGACAAATGAACGGATGCAAACATGCGAAGCATAAGTATGCTGATTGAAATATGACCTAGAACTAACCATCGTAAGCGGTTAAGTAAAAAGGAGAAAGACGTGGGGTTGGAAGACATTCACACACTCACGCACACTTATTACAACATACGCCCTCTCGACGGAGGGTCCGAATAAATAATACAAACCAACTAATTAATTAACTACCCTAGCTAATTAATTATTACAAAACTCTTAACTAATAAAGCAAATTAATTAAGTTACAAAATAGTTAAAGCGGCCTCAAGAGGAGGGACACATGCATGCTCGATCGGCTTCGCTCAGAAATCCGTTGCCATGCCCCATGTTGCCTCTGTTTGCACACTTATGCTCCTCTGAAAACTATGCCAGCTTCTGTGATGCTTTTGAACCACCTCATGGACATGCTGAGAGGCCATCGGCCAAAAGATATGGCCATCGGCCAAGAGAAAGGGGTCATCGACCACTTTTTAGTCCATCGGCCAAAAATAGTTAGCCGATCGGCATTGGAGATAGCCGATCGGCCATCTCTTCCTACAGACTGCTCCTTGTTGCTGTAGCAGAGTACAAACAAGGGCATGGCAATACATTTGCAAGAAAATGTTGTGCAACTACACCCCTTATCATGTTTGGGACTCAAAGGAATGTAGTGTTCGACTCTCAAGCCATCAATCACGCATTTCGATGCATGATGGCCAAAGAGGCCGAATTGCACAAATCAATGTGGAATGAATGCACAAAAAACACATAATTGCCTTAAACTCTATCATGTTGAATCAAGAGTGTCGGCGACTGAGGATTGAGGCACGTTTCATCACACTTCAGTATGAAACGTCCCTCGATCCTTGTGTTTGGTTTGACACCCAAACCAAACACAATGCAATGCATGGAACATGGAGATGTTATGCAATGCAAAATAAGCATGCCAAATGCAATGTAACAAATATGCACAATGTCATGCAACCTAAACATGCAGATATGCAATGTACCAAACATGCAAAATGCAATGCAACCTAGACATGCAAACATGCAACGTACCAAGCATGCAAAGACAACAAAATGGAACAAGCATGCAACAAGATGCAAAGATGGACAAGCATGCAACAACATGCAAAGATGGACTTAAACCAAAATGGGTAGACCTTAGCCATGCCCAAATCAGTGGCCAAAATGCTATGGAAATGAAGTACAAAAGCATATGCAGACATGCATATACTTTGGTTCATAAACAAGGCATGAAGATAACAACTCTCAAGCATGAGCAAAGAGTGAAAAGCATGGATGTGTGACAACACCAAAGGCCCTGAAATCATGTATGGAATGGTGCCAAACCACTCAAACAAGACAAGCATAGCATGCAAGAAAACTTAAAGCTCAAGGCTGGCAAAGGGACTTAAACCACGACCACGAGGGCAACCAAAACAGTCCCAAGGCAAGTCAAGACAAGACCAAAAGCATGCTTGAACCTAGTCAATACAAGCTAGAACCAAAGTCCAAAAAGCATGAGGCATGCAAGGCTAACAAGGGGTATTACACTACACCTATTACAACCAAACATGGCATGACTTAACCAATAAAAAAAATAGAGTTATGGAATGTCAAAATAAGCCCAAAAACCCACTGAGATGGCATCCTAAAAGCCTAAGTATGATGGCATGCACAGTGGCCCACTCTTAAGGCATAAAACACAAACCTCACAATGCATGGAAAATGTGACAAATGTGAGTGCAAGACCACGCTATATGGACTGAAATCACATATGAAATGATGCCAAATCATGAGAATAGTCTAGGCAATGCATGCTAGTGACTTGGACACCCAAAGCTAACAAGCTAGAATGCACTATGGCTATACAAAACATGGCATACATGACCAAAAACAACAAAATCAGAGCTTGAGCATGGTAAAACATGAGGGAAAGCTTCTTTGAGTTGAGCCAAAAGCTTGCTAGAATGATGATCAAAAGCATGATATACATTAGGCTAGTGAATAGAAATGCACTACAAGTGCATGGAGCACGCAAGAGGCCATCAAACCAACTTTAGACAGAGTTATGACATGCTAAATAATGACCAAAAACATGCTGAAATGGAGCCCATACATGCTTAACAAACATGCTACTTCATGAGGCATATAAGGCTAGTTTGTAAGAATTACACTACAAGTGTATAAAGCATGCATAAGGTGACCAAACCAGCCATGGACAGAGTTAAGGCAGGTCCTAAAAGTCACAAAAAAGTGCCTGAACTAAGCCTCAAAGTGGTAGAAACACATGCTCATTTGATAGGCCAATAAGACATGCAAACAAGAGAAGAGGAAGGGGGACAACCCCCACCCATTTGGGACCTCAAAACAGGATTTTTACCACTAAAAATCCTTTGGATTTCAGTGGTTAAAAGGCCACGAAGAGTTGTTTTGAAAGGCCTTAGAAGATGGCTCAAAAGCTATACAAGCTGAGGAACAAAATGGAGAGACAACCCCCTAACACAAAATAGGCCTAAACCATCACTTTTAGGACTGAAAAATAGAGTTTTCTTTAGTTCAAAACCAAGCCAAAAATAGTTTACAAAGGTGGTAAAACAAGCATGCAAAGCAAAGGTTTAAAGGAGCAAGTGTTTACCCTTGAAGAACCTTGAAGGACAGCAGCAAAACCAGCCAAAATCTGAGCCAAACAACCTTCAATCAGCCCAAAAATAGGTTCCAAGGGACCTCAAGCCAATGGTGATCAACTCTTCTTACGGGTCGATAGGTTGAAGATGGTTGTATGCAAGCCTTCTAGCACAAATGCTCAAGAGAGGATTGTAGAGAGAGAGGTTCTAGTGTGAGAAGCTCCCAACCTTTTGCCAAAAATGTTCTCCAAAAGTTCTAACCCTTGAATATGAGATATAAGGCTTCATTATATAGCGAAATATCAAGCTTGGTCGAAAATATCTGAGCTAGGACAGGTGGCACAAGCTGGAAACAGCTGGAGGAGAAATATCTGCCAATTCTGGGCTTTTTGGACATTTTTGGCCAATCGGCCAACATTTGTGGCCGATAAGGTTCACTTTTGGCTGACATATAGCTGCTGAGCTCCAATTGTGGCCGATGCACTACCATAGAGGCCGACGGAAAAAATCAGTCCTGGTCTCTGACTTGAAGCAAGCCTAATTCCTGCATCTGAACTCCTTTTTAGGTCATTCTTGAGCCTAAACTGTAGCCCCGGAAGTATTCTTCCCAATTATGCCAGACTCACATCAAAATTACATGTGTGCTAAGAGATATCCCTCTTTTAGTGAAGGCTACTCAGTTTTGGTCCAACCGGAATGATGCCCAACTTCAACCAATCATATCTCCCCTATCCGGGCTCGGCTTTAGGAGATTCTTAAGTGAAAAATGAAGCCCCGGAAGTAAGATTTCCAACGGTGGTGGCCTCATAGCTGAAATCCAAGTATTCAAAAGGATAGGCCTATTTTAGCGAGGGCTGCTCGACTCTCTCTAAACGATTCATACCCAACTTCTTCCTCAACTAGGTTTCTTCCCTCCACTCCTCTTTTCTTCAACTTCAAACCCCTAAACAAGGTGTTTTGAAAGATTTTTCAAAGATTTCATCTCTCTTTCATTCATTTCCACTTTGTTCTTGCTTGGTTTACCGAAAAGCACATTATTTAACAAAATGCGAGCCTCAGAGCATCGTAGAAACTTCATTTCAAAAATATTTTGAAAGAGAGGGTTTTAAGGTCTAAAAACCATTCAAAATAGCTTTGGTCCAAAATGGGGTGTGAGGTTGGGATTCGACTCTCCTCTTGCCGAAGAAATCGAACTTTTGCCCTGCACATCTTTCATCACCAAATAAACCATCAGTAGGGCCCAAGTCTTAAGGGCAGTCAAAAATGGAGTGTCTACAGTTGCCCCTCTTTGACAGAGCTCGAAGTCATGAAATGACATGAGTGAATGTCAAAGCCCAGAGAGGACCCATTTTTGACAAGGCCGAAGACTTGGACAAACAAACAAAATACAGATAAATAAATGGCTGCGCCCGCAGGCTGCCTACATATCCTTTGCAAGGAATCAAACCAGCATAGTTCAGGGGCAAGATGCAAAACGATACACAATATAACAGAACAGTATAAATGACATACAATGTAATGAAACAATGCAAATGATATGCAATGTAATTAAACAATGCAAATGATATGCAATGTAATTGAGATAATCAAACCACAAGCAGTACAAAACCTCACAAATATCATAAAGGGACGGAGATGCACAATCAACTACAACGTGTAACATAGAAAAGGTGCCGGAGCGCTCTAACCACAATTCTCTTTAGTGGGATAGGTGCATGCACATGCAGAACTATGTGTTTCGCAGAAAGACCACAAATACAAGTAATTGGGTGAGATGATATAAGTGTGGAATGATCTGCTGAGGAAAGATCATGATCCTACATGCTGAATGCAACAAAGTACAGTGCAATGGATGCAATGGATGTAGTGAGTAAGGCGCGTAGCCAAACCACATTTTTACTTAGAAAAGGCATAGACACAAAACAGACCACATCTAACACGGAAAAGGTGCCGACACCCTCAGACCACAATTCTCTTAGTGGAATAGGCGCGTACACATAATCACAGAACCATGCTTTAACGTGAAAAGTATAGGCACATGCCAGACTAAGCTTATCATGGAAAGGATGCAGGAGATAAAACAATGCAGTAGATGTATGCGATAGATGCTATATGCAATGCAATGTAGTAGCTAAAACGCAACGTAATAACTAGGAAGTGAAGGTACCTTACAGGGGCAATTGGCAATGACTTACCTCATGCTGCTGGGGATCTTTCGCTTCTTCTTGGTTGAACCACAGGTACTACTTTTCTCCCTGACTACGGTCGTAGCTTTCCCTATTCTCCAACAGGGTGACAAACTAGGTTGGTTCAGTATCTAAAATTGCGACGCATACACATGCTATCTCAATCTATAGGGTTGCCATACAGATTTCAAGCCGAGGATATACCCCTGGGTATTTAAACTAGATTTTAGTCTCCATAATCCCGAACCTTTGCGTTCTAGGCATGAGCCATTCGAACTCTAGTTTCCACCATCTCAATTGATCTCCTACGAACTCACCGCTAACACAGGCAGGTGGCTATACGAGACCACTAAAAGTCGTTCGGGCGCGACAAACACCAAACGAATTGCACCTTGAGAGGATTTAAGGTCTCCTAGACCGGAGAGTGCACAAGACAGTGCAAGTGATACAATAATACAATGTGCATAAGACAGTGCGATGCAGAGTGAATGCACAAAACATTGCTATACAGGTGCACAAGACAGTGCGATGTGGATTAAATGCACAAAACAGTGCGATGCAATGCCCTAACAAGTACATGTAAGGTGCGCAAGAAAGTGCAAACAATGCAATGCACTAACAAGTGCAGGTAAGATGCGCAAGAAAGCGCGAACAAGTTCAATGCAAAAGATACAAGCATTTTCTATGCAAGGTGAGAGCATGTAATGAAATGCACATGATAGTGCGATGCGCAAGAAAGCGCGAGTGATTTGAAATGCACTATTGTAGACACCCCATTTTTGATCGTCCTCGAGACTTGGACGTCACCGCTTGAACACTTGGTGATCATCCATGTTTGTGTTTGTCTTGAGTTCCCGGAGGTCTCGGCCACGCGCGTCATGCCTCAGGATCTCTCGACTCGACTGTTTTGTGTCTAGTTTTGCACCAAACACTTGTGTTTTGCCTTTGAGGGGTAGGGAATGGCTTGTTAGCCATCCCCACACATCACCGGCCATGGCTTGAGGCCACCGGCCATCGGTTTGTTTCCACCGGCCAAATGTTTGGCCGACCGGCACTATTTGTGGCCGGCCGACCATATATTTTGGTCAAATTGCATTTTTGGCCGGCCGGCCGACCACTGTGCATCTGCTTTTGCAGATATTTTTATGCCAGCTATGCTAGCTGGCATACACCTTTGCTCCCCTCCATACACGTGTATGGAGGGATCTCCCTCTTGACTAGCTTGTTTGGAAAGCTTTACAAGAGGGATTGTCTATAAGAGGGAGCCTCTTCTCCCTCCATTAGGTTAGAAAAAAATACAGAATGAGCTCTGATATTAGGGTTAGGGTTTGTATCCATTCTATCTCTATATTTCCCTCTCTCTTTGCCTTGTGTGTGTTTAGTCTTATTATTGCACACAAACCCATAGTATTACACTATCCTCTTGGAGTTGAGGCCCTTGGAGGTTGTTCTTGGTGTTCTTGGGTGGTTTTGAGCTCAAAAACCAGCTGGACCATTGTTCTTGAAGGAGGTCTACAAGGGTAACAACTTTGCCCCTTTATTCCCATTTTTGCATAGTCTTTTAGCCTATCTTGCAACTGTTTTTAGACTTTGTATATAACATATAAAAAGTCTTGTTTTTGCCTTCTCTAAATAGTTGTTTAAGAGTTTTTGTTGTTTGGGGTTGTTTGACCCCTCATAGGCCTTGTTAGGCCCTATTTTTGTGCTATTTTGGTGAGCTCCGGGACCACCTTGTTTGGGCCTCCTCACCACTGAAATCTTGAGGGATTTCAGTGGTGAGGATGGTGCCTTGAGGTCCTAAGAAGGAGAGGGCCACCCCCTCTCCTTGTTGTCCTTGAAAAGGGCCATTTTAGCCTCTTGAGTGAGCATCTTATTTAGGTTCATGTTGGCCATGTCCTAGCTGTTATTTGTGCTTATTATGTCATAATATAGCTCTATTTTTGCTTGGTTTAGGCACACCATGCTTGCTTAGCATACTTGTCTTGTAATGCCTTGAATTTGCCTTAACATGCTTTAGGCTTTGACCCTTGTTCTAGCATGATTTAGGCCTAGCTTTGTGAAGCTTTCATGCTTGTTTTAGTGTGCTTTAGCTCTATTTTCAGTTGCTTTGGTCATGCTCAACATGCTTTGTATAGTCTCTTTGCATTTTGGCTTGATTGGCCTCGGATGTGTGAGTCTTGGTTGCATGCTTTGCTTGCTTTAATTAATTGGTTTGGCACCTCTTTTCCATGCAATTTCAGAGCTTATAATGCATGCCATTAGCCCATGTTTATTCTCTTTTAAGTGTGCTTAAAAGTTGTCTCTATGTGCCTAAGTGTTGGACCTTGCATGCATGCCTATTTGTATGTGTTTTGGCTTCCATTCTTGAGCATGTTGGCCACTGTTTTAGGCTTGTTTGAGGGCTGCCTAAATTAGTCTAAGTCCATTCTCGCATGTTGTGGCATGCTCACCTTGTGTGTTGTTGCATACTTGGCCTATCGCATGTGTTGCATGCTTAAATCTTAGTGCATTTCGCATGCATTCTTCTCCTTGCTTTGGTTGCTTAATATGCCACATGTCTTGCATCCCACTGCTTGCATGTTTGCATGTTTGTTTGCCCATGATCATACTTGCATGCTTGTCCTCATAGCATGTTAGCTAACATGCCTAGGTTACATATCATTGCATGCATCTTTCACCTCTTGATCAAGCCATGATAGAGGTCGAAGGCTCCCTTGTATGTTTATGTGCATTGCATTTCATTTAAAATCAAAATGCACAACTTGGCTTCTTGGGCCATCACGCATCGAAATGCGTGATTGGTGGTCCGAGAACAAGGACCATACCCCTTTGAGTCATAAACATGATAAGGGTGTGGTTGTGCACATATTTGCTTGAAATGCATTGCTATGCCTTGTTTTGCCCTCTGCTGCTGTCAAAACAGGATTCTGCAGGAAGGTTTGGCCGGCCGGCCATCTTTAGTGCCGACCGACCAACAATTGATGGCCGGTGATCATTTCCTTTGGCCGGTGATCATTCCATTTGGCCGGTGACCAATTCCCTTGGCCGGTGGTGTCCCTCAGGGTTCATCAGTGCACCTTGGGACTTTTGGCAATCTTCAGAGGAGCAGAGCAGGGAAAACAGAGGCAACTTGTGCATGGCAGCGGATTTTCGAGCGAAGCGAGCGCGCATGCATTGCCCCTCTTCCCGAGGCTGTTTACTGTTTTATTAGATTAGTTAATTTGCTTAACTAGTTTAATTGGTCTGTAATATTTAATTAGCTTGTAGGTTAGTTAAATTGTATTATTCTTTCGGTCCCTCCGAGTGAGGGCGTATTTGTAATAAGTGTGGGTGCGTGTGTGCATGTCCTCCAACCCCCATTTCTTTCTCCCTTTTACTTACTGCTTTGATGGTTAGTATTAGGACATGTTTAATTTAGCATCCTTATGCTATGCATGCGTGCATCATTCATCAGTATTGCATGCACCGGGCTCGGCGCATCATGCTAACAACATAGTATTCCAAATCTAACTTGAATACGTGCTACTTGTTGCATCCCACATGCCATCCTAGGATTAGCCGAGCCTATTCTAGTGACATTTTGTATGCGTTGCATTAGCCACTTAACATGGACTTGGATCATGCATGATTGCTAACATGTTTATTGTTTTAGCTTGGAGTACGCTGTAGGTATTTATGCTTTAGCATCTCGCATGTATGTGAATGTTAACATGACAGTATGCTTACCATGTGGCTAGATGCTTATGTGATATAAACTGCCTGAATGCCTGTGGGTGAAGGTTGGATTGTTTGAGTTGGGACAACTCGTTAAAATCCGTGTTTTAGCCTACTTGCGAGTGGCAAATTTCAAACTGTTTTTCAAACACACGGATATGCAATGCTTTGTTCCAAATTAGGCGATCTAGTCTATACTTTTGTGTTGTGCGCATCACATAGTAAGATTAGCTAATTAATCGGAATAAGAACGCATGTGTTTTCAAAAACAAGATATCATGGTTAGTAGAGGCCGATCTTCGGATCGGGCGAGAGGGGGTGCTCATAGCTGACCTTCCCCAATCGTACCCAAGTTCCCGAGCCGAGGCAACTTTGGTGATGACGGACACGTGGCCTTAGGCAAACGAGTCAGGGTTTCCTAAATTCCCCCATTAAAAATATTTAGGTGGCGACTCTGTATCTGGCAAAGCAGTCCATGTTTGGCACTTCTTTTCTAAAAATCTGTTTTCTCAAACGATTTGCCGGATTTGGACTCTTTGGTTCAGATTAAGAACCGTGACAAATCGAGTCCGAACTGTGGGGTGAGGCCCTCACGCGGGGCGCGTCCACAGTTTCTGGCGACTCTGCTGGGGATATTAGAGAACTTGACTCGAACTCGTGATATCTTGTTTTGACTACACTTATGTGTTTCTTTGCATTGCATGTGCATTGGTGCGCCTAGGACACCGTGTTGGCCATCTGCTATTCCTGAGCGGTTTGCCGGAGGCTTGACTTTGTCAAAGCATGCCATAAGGCTGACCGGTTGCGGGCTCTGCCAGTATGGGACACAAACCCCGGTTTTACCGGGGCACCTTTTCGACCATTCGACCTAGTGCATATTCGGAATCCATAGTGACCATTCCAAACTAGGACAGGTTGCTTACCCGATATAGGTTGTTTGAAACCGCTGCGTGCGTAGTGAAACCCTAGCTCCTGACAAAATAGGACAGGGAAACCCTACCCCAACGTAGGGGTGTTTTGGCTCTCTTTTACTTGTTATGTGCTTTTAGAGTGTATCTCTACAGGAACGTACATATCAGTCTGTGAGTTTGAGCACCAGGCCTGCGGGCATCAGTATCAGTGTTTTTGAGAAACAGTTATATCTGCGGGTATCCGATTCAGTGTTTTGGGGCAGTGATTTTGGGGAACAGTGATCAGTATTAGAGTACAGCTGTTCAGCTACGCCTGTGTTTGTTCTGTTTGGGCTGAAATGCTGCATGTTTTCTCTTTCAGTTCAGAGATCAAGTACAGAACAGTAGCCAGTGTTCTCCCTCGCTGAGGCAAGGCAGATATCTGATCCGTTAGTCACTATTCAAGATCAGCGGACTTATCATGACACAGAATTCAGAGGAAATCATGGTTATGACAGCCGCATTAGATCAAGGAATCACTCTGCAAAGTGAGACCAATGTTGATGTACCGCATCCGCCCAGGTCGCCTGCTGCGCGCCCGATCTGGGAACCCCAGTTGTATCAGGCTCGTGAGCCCACTACGTTCGAATTGATGGGGATGATTGGTGACCTCCAGAGGTCTATGGCAGATCTCGCTTACGGAATCGGCTTCGCCACCACTGCGCCATATGCCGGGAATTTTGTACCGCAGGAGCCTCCCCTATTGGACGGATTGTGATCGAGCTCAGCCAACCTGAGGTTGTCTCGAGTTATAGCAATGACGTGTCAACATCAACCCAAGCCCTCGATCAGGCTGAGGCCAGAGGTAAGAACAAGATGAAGGCAGATGCCGATCCCATTGAACAACTGCTGTGGCAGTCGAGGCTTTGAAAGCCGGGGGATGAATAAGCAACAGGTATTCGCAGTCGCGGCCAAGACTGTGGATGATGCCTTCCCCACTCCAACTGAAGGCAGTTCAAGCCAGGCAGAAAACCGGGATAGGCCCCGTCATGCCAGAACAGTTTCTTCCACTCCCAACTCTGCACCTGGGAAAGATCAGAAAGTCAAGGCAGTGCCTGCCGACCCTTTCGCTAGTGCGTCTAGCAAGAATTCTCAGACTTCAAAGTATCTGCCCCGAGGGCGCAGAGTCTTCCACGCACTCTACATGCCTTTGTCTAGGGCGCTCCAGATCCTTGCCGAAAGGGGGCACCTTAAACCCCTCGAGCCTAGGCCTCTCCCAAAGAATCTCCCTCCCACACATGATGCTGCTTTGTACTGCGCGTACCACCAGCAAACCGGTCACGCTACCGATAACTGTTTTCGCCTTCGTCATGAAGTGCAAGATTTGATCGACAATGAGGTCATCCTCCCACCCACCTCAGCGAAGTCTGTCACTGCTGGGTTGTTAGATTTTGAGGATACTGCGAGTATGTGATCGGGGAGTGAACCACCTGCGGGCGACCCTCGATGTATTTTGGATGTGGCGTCTGGCACGCATTTTTGAGCATCTGCGAATGCTAGTTTTGTAACTTCTGGCTTGGGTGTCGAGTCAGTCCTTTGTTTTGTTTTGAGTCTGTCTCATCGTCTTGAGTCAGTTCTTTTTGCTTAAAGGTCTGTCTTGTTGTAGCGAGTCAGTCCCCTTGTATAGAATGTCAGGTGATTCCGGGGTTGTTGCCTCGAACACCGTTTTTGTTTTCTTTTGAGTCTGTCTCTGCTGTGGAGCCAGTTGCAACCAGGAAATCTGAATGAAACAGCTGCGGCTATCATGTTTCCGTGCTTATTGCTACCTTGAGCTAGTTGTGCCAGAGGATTTGAATGAAATGGCGGAACATCTCACTTACTCTTCTATGCTCTAAACTCATTGTATTGACCTAAGTTTTTCAAAACTGTTTTTGAACACTGTGGTGATGAAAACGAAGAGGAAGGAATTCCTCGGGTTTTACAAAACTTTGATCAATTTGAGAGAAAGTGAGGCATGCTAAGCCTTTAATGAATGAAATCATGCTTGTTAGCGTGAGTACTGAGAAGGACCCTGGCTTGATCCAGATTGGTTCCACACTATCTTCAGCGCGAGCGATTTGTCGCTTTCGTAAAAATTTTCAAAAACAAAATGTTTTGCGCGGTCTTATGAAGACCTGTGTGGAATCGCTCTTGAGATTGTGCAGCCTAGGATCGCTCTCAGCCTCAAGATTCAATCCATTTGTTTTCAAACCTTGAACCCATTCAGAACGTTCAACGATCAATCATCAAGAGAGGCCTGTGTGGCCAGATTTGAAGCAGCCCTCGAACAAGAGGCACCAAAGTCAGATCAAGAAGATCAGATCTCGCCGGAAGAAGCTTGTGAAGCTAGAACAGAAGCACCCCTTAAACTAGGGGCAAAAATGTCCGATGTGCTTGAAGAGCCGAAGATGAATCCTTTTGCAAATCAATAACAACAGCCACTCTCCTGGATACGGATGGCTTCAAAACCCCAAAACCATTTGGCATGGACTTGTTACACTTTTACCCTTTGAGAGGCTCGCTGGGCCGAAAACCCGGAAGGGCGACCCAGGCAAAAGTTAGAGCAAGAAGAAAAATACAAAAAAAGAAAAAAAGAGAAAAAAGAAGAAAAGAATTGAAAAGAAAAGAAAAACAGAAGCTCGCAAGGTCGAAAACCCGCAACGGGCGCCTTGGCAAAAGTTAGAGCCTAAAAAAAAGTGAAGGTTAAAATACCCGAGTGTACCTTAACCGGAACTACGTAAGGCTTGATTCCCATGTTTGGGATACGTAGGCAACTTCATTCCGAAGTCCAGCCCCCAACGCTTTCAAAGCGATTTAGTCCATGTAATGGTTTTGATCATCCTTGCCTTCTCTGAATCCGATAGTTCGGTTGTGACACCGGAACTACGTAAGGCTTGATTCCCATGTTTGGGATACGTAGGCAACTTCATCCTGAAGTCCAGCCACCAACGCTCTCAAAGTGACTGTGTCCATATATTGGTTCTGACCATCTTCGTCTTCTCCGTGTCCGAGAGTTCGGTCGTGATCATCACTAATGAGGACTGTTTACAAAATGCTGCGGCATCATCCAGACAAGGGGCAACTTTCCGTTGCCATGAGTCGCCATTCAAACCAGGGGCAACTTTCCGTTGCCGTGCAGCTCTTTCAAGCAAGGGGCAATTTTCCATTGCCTCCGATCCGAGGTTGCGCATCTCGAGAGTAAGTTCCGTGCTCGTTGAGCATTGACCGTTTGCAAACATAGTTTTTGAGAATTTTTACTGAGGTTGACTATTTTCTCGAAAATTATTCCATCTTTTCCAAACTGGACCATTTTTCTTGGACCCAAAAAGGAAAATTTTCAGTGCTCATAGCCTAACTCGCATGATTTTCAAATCAAAAATCGAACAAGTATGTTAATCCACTCTCATATTGGTCAAAACTGTTTTAGTAGAAAGCCAAAACGAAAAATGGTCAAAATGATGAACTAGGGGCACAGTTGAGCCAGACTCCCTGTCTTTCCCCCGATTGTCAATACTTGCTAGAAGGGCGCTCTATTCGCTAGAAGAAGACACCACTAAAGCTGTCGATAAGAGGCTGAAAGCCCTCAACAACCTCCAAGCAACGAGGTATCAAGCCAAGTGCGAAGCACAATTTGGAATGGATCAAGATACTCCATCCGGAACATCGACTAGACGTCCCGGGAGGAAATAGCCGTAAGTTAATAGTGTTAGGCGTGAACCCGCAACTTCCATTTATCCATTAACCACCCTGGGGAGGGATGAAAAAATGAGAGCGTAAAGAATAGAGAGGTGTAAGTCGAGAGAAAAGTGAGCAAAAGGGTTTTGCGAGAAAAAAAAACGAGCCTGAGGGCCGAGTGATGTGAGAATCACAAATTAGAAAGGGTGGGAAATAATGCCCGAAGGAACTGGCTCCTCGTGATTTAAGGTTTCTCATTTTTGTAAACGTCTGTATGTCGTGTCTTTTGTTTTGTTTACCTCAACTTTTGTTTTGAGTCTTTTCCGAGTGTGTCTCGTTGTGTTAGGTTGTTTACTTTTTTTTTGCTGTTGTCTTTTTACTGTGTTCAGTTGTAGGCTCAATACCCCGTTTTGAAAAACCCTTTTTCAATTTCAAAAATTTTAATCATGCTGTGCTCAGAGTGCTGTGCCATTCTCCACATTTATGCGAAGCAAAAGAAGAAAGGGAAAATTTGGGCATCTGAGTGTGCTTCAATCAGCCGATTCTACCTTTGTATTCCGTCTTGTCAGATTGGACTGTTTGTTCAGGGTTTGCCGTGTGCAGAATAAACAAAATGGCCTGTATGCAGATTAATCCCCAGCAGAGTATGGGCCGAGTGTTCAGACTAAACAGTGGGTTGTATGAGTTGTTTTGCCGTTGGCCGGTTCGTTACCTGGTTATTTGCAATACAAATGTTTGACTTTCAGACAGGAGATCAATTCCATCTACATTGATTATGTGATGTGATGTAATGCAATGCGAAGCATGAAAATGTACTAAAATGTAAACACTTTTTCAGATAAAAAGTTTTGTTCCATTTCATCATCTTTCAAGTACAAAGTTTTGGAGAAAACAAAACCTGCCTGCGGCAGTACAAGGTACTCTAGCTACCAGCAAAAAAGAAAAGTACAAAAAAAGAAGAAGAAAAGCAGCAAAAATCTTGATCAATGTCAAATGGCCTCGGGCCTAGGGGTCTGTCCTCGTCCTCTTCCTGGACAAAGGTCCAGGAGCATCATCATCAGCGCCGTCATTTGAGCCTAAGTCAGTACCATCTCCGGTCTCCTCCTCAGATGACTCTGCCTCTGCCTCCGCCTCGGACTCATCGTCATCAGGGACTGGCGCCCGTGAGCTACTCCCAATGTGAGTGCGCCCCGCTTTGGTGCGGGGGTATACTCTGCCGTCTCGAGTAGGAGCAGAAGGTCCAGCTGAAGCACCTCCTACAGTAGGAAGCTGGAAAGGAGGCTGAAAAGTACAAAAGGCAAACGCATCTGTATCAGTGCAGAATGCAGTATATGAATATAGTGTGTGAATACTGTGAGCAGTGTATCAGTGCAGAATGCAGTGTATGAGTACGGTGTATGAATGTCGTGAGTAGTGCTGTGAACAGTCTGTGGGCTGCAGTGTATCAGATGCCGTGAGGACCGTGTACCAAGTGTTGAGTTGTGCATCGGATTATGTGAAACAGTTTATGTATGGTTTGAGACCATGGTCAGAAGAGCATACCGGAATACTGTAAATGGCCAGGAGGTCGAGGCTCTACTGAAGCATCCCCATCATCGAAGCAGTCAACTCCAGCGACTGGCGAGTGTACTCGGAGGAAGCCTGCAAAAGTGTCAGAAGTCTCAGTATTCCGCGGAATATCAAATGAATTGAAATGAAATGACTGTGCAGAATGCAAAATACAGTAGTACATACCGGAGGTAAGCCGTAGAACCCGACTAACTCATGATCAGCCAGAGGGGGAGCAATGGGGATCTGATAAGTCGCCGCACCTCGCCCTCTGCATGTCATCGTCGTGGGTAGTGCTGGCCAACTAACCCCCCAACCCCTCCGAGCTCCACTCCTGCCACGGACTCGAGCTGTCCTCGATGTCCCTACCCCTGCTCCAGCTACCGGCGCCGCAGGCCTCTCTCTCTCAGCTCGACGGCCACTGCTCAAAGGCCGCATGATGTAGGTCCGGACGTACTTTGCGTAGTCGCCCTCGCCCCTGAAGCCCTCTGCATCCCAGCCGATCGTGTAATCGGCCATCTCGTCGGCAATGAACCTCTCTGTCTCCCTCATGTATGTGGGAGGCGGACCCAGGACTATCTGCTCTGGCAAACCCAGGGTCTGGCGTAAGAAACGCTCACCCAGGTACCAAGCCCGACAAACCGGGCCCTCCAGCAAGATCCTAAAACGTGCAGTCTCCTCTGCACCGGCAAATCGATCCCGAATCACGGCTGGCAATGGAGCCCAAGGCTGCCAGGTGATCTGTAAATGACACGCAGTTTGTTATCCATTGTTATTGAAAATACAGTGTAAAGTGAAGCTTAAATAAACTCTAAAAGTTAAACATACCTCTGCGGGAGTGATGGTGTCGAAGTAGCGGCGGAAGAAGATGAAAGTCTCCGGGGGTCTTCGCACGCATCTCACATCGAAGCGTCGGGAGAATGGCACGCCGAGAGGAGTCTGCACATCTGGTACTAGCGCGAGTCTCGGAAAGTAGCATAGACCCACAACTGCAGAGCAAATATCAGTATGCTTATCAGACAAAGAAGAATACAGAATAAAACAGAAATTGCAGAACTGTCTATTGTGCAGTGTATTATGCAGAGTGTACAGTGTGTGCAGTGTACAGTCAGTGTAAAACAGAGTATGTGTGTGCTGTGTGTGCAGTATACAGTCAGTGTGAAGCAGACCACAGTGTGTGCAGTGTACAGACTACAGAAAATGTAAAACAAAAATGTAAATCAGAAAAAAAAAATGTACCTCCCAAGCTCGCCAGTAACCTTCGAGCAACTGCCCGCTGCAACGGGAGGCCGAGCTCATGTATCCGTACAAAATAGCCAAGGAAGCACCACCCCAGTCGAAGCGCAGAATCCGCGTAATGTCCACCAGTGCACTCAACAAACAGAGAGGCACGGTGTTCGCCCGATCGGCGAAGATAGTAGTCCCCAGCAGAAACATCAGGAAGCCGCGAGCGTACTGCTCCACCTCCTCCTGAGCCATCGGTGCCTCCTCGGCCAAGCCTGGCTGGGTCCGGAAGCGGCTCTTGAACCATGAGTATCTGACAAATCCCGGACATGCAAGAGGCGGCATCGCGCCGAGCAGGTAAATCTGAGCGGCCTCCGACTCATCCATATCGGTGTCGAAGGGGATCGGATCACCCCCTACCCCGATGCTGGTAAGCATCGAGAAATCATAGGGAGTCATCGTCATGTCTCCCGCGACGGAAAGGTGGAAGGAGTCGGTGGTATCCCACCACCTCTCCACCAGAGCGGCGAGAAGAGGCCTGCTCGCAGTAAGTCGGGATAGTCCTTTGCAGAAGGCGCCGAAGCCGGCCTGGTTTACGATGTGGCGGACCGCATCGGGCAACTCCATGTACCAATCTCGGGCGACGACATTCCCATACCCCCGGAAGGCATGGGAATCTCCCTGTATTCGAAAGCAAACAATTACGGAGCAATATAAATGTACAGTTTTCAAGAACAGTCAAAATTGATGTAGATATAATGTGTGTGCACGTTTCTCAAGATCAAACAGACATCGGGTGCCGGTGTGCTTGCAGTGAACTGCAACATGTGACCTGTCAGTATGTTCGAGTGGTTCAGTACAGATACAGCGTGTGTGCACGTTTTTCAAGTTCAAACAGATATCGGGTGCCGGTGTGCTTACAGTGAACTGCAACATGTGACGTGTCAGTATGTTCGAGTGGTTCAGTACAGATACAGTGTGTGTGCACGTTTTTCAAGTTCAAACAGACATCTGGTGCCGGTGCGCTTACAGTGAACTACAGTGCATGATGTGTCAGTGTGCTTGAGTGGTTCAGGGCAAATACAGTGTGTGTGCGCGTGTTCCAATTCAAACAGATATCAAGTACAAGTGTGTTCACAGTCAACTACAGCATACAGTGTATCAGTGTATCCGGATTAAGCAGTTAAAGAACAGAATCAACTATGGCAGTTAAGTGTTCTACATTACAGAAAATGAAACGGGGAAGAGTATACCTCGGAAGCGCCGTGTGATAGATGTGACTCTGGCTCGCGCAGGAGAAGCTCTGGAGCCACTATCCTATCAAAACTCCGAAACTGGCGAAGTCCGTCGGGGGGCAGTATGTGAATCACCGGCCGGTAGGTCGCCGGGTCGAACGGGCGGACGCTCAAAGGCAGGAGCTCGGCCTCGGGATCCATCTCGTGCTCCGGAGGAGTCCTGCCCTGTGGAAGATCGTCTGCCATCTCAGAGAGAGTGTGAAAATGGCCGGGAATGTGGAAATCGGGCTAGAATGTGAAAAGTCAACGGAAAGTCAACCCTAGGAGGGCGGAAAATGGCCGAAAAAGCCGGAAAATGGAAGAGGCACGGAAACCAAGAGAAACTCGAGGGGAACAAACCCTAAAAATTGAAAATCGCAAAAGAAACACTGAAACGAAGAAATGTTCAGTTCAAAACGTTTGAAACGCGAAGGTATTCGCGAATCAAACGATGAAACGGGTGCGAAAATCAAGGAAAACGGAGAAATGAATGGGGGAAAATACCCTAGAGGGAGGGAGGAATAAATTTTGGCTAAGGAAAAGTGAAAAAAAATAGGGCCTGAGGCCCTATTTTATAAGACCCGAGGCCAAAAGACCAAATTGCCCCGATTCAGGCAGATTTGGCCTGTCGGCCACACTGTTGGCCGGTCGGCCAAATATTTGGCCGGTGAAATGTTTTTGTGGCCGGTGGGCAGTCGGTGACCTCCTTGATGGCCGGTGAGCCTCCTACAACCTTGTTTGGGTCAGATATGTGGTTTGGGGCCTCCATTTCTCAAGATAGTGCAAGACAGTGCATTTCCGAAGCTCAACCGGATTCCGTTTTGACCTCGGGCCGTGTTTTCTGTGCGAAGCACTCGAGTACGTGCGTGGCGTATCCTTTTTGTATCCTTTTGTCTTCTAAGAGATTCAAAAGTTGCCCTACATGCATAAGTTGTAACATTTTGTCGTGAAACGCGCGTTGGTTATACGCCATCTCACTCGCCTCGTTATGCACACATCTCACATTGTCATGTGCATGCCATACTTGCGTTAGTATACACATTCTTACGTTGCATTGTCATGCACACTTCACATGCATCGTCATGCATTTCAAGGAACGTGCGTTGTAACACACGTTTGAGTTTAGTTTGCATTGTCATGCATTTCAATAGTTGCATTGTCATGCATTTCAAAAACCACGCGTTGTCGCGCATTCCAAGCTCATTTGCATTGTCATGAATTTCAAAAGCCGCACGGTGTCGCGCATTCCGAGATCATTTGCATTGTCATGCATCTTAAAAGCCGCGCGTTGTCGCGCGTTTCAAAATCATGCCTCATCACGCATTTGCATTTCAAAAAAAGAAAACAACAAAAACAACATGCATTGTCATGCATTCAAAAACAAAAACAAAAAAAAAACATGCATTATCATGCATTTTCCCTTCATCATGCATTGTCATGCATTCAAAAAAAAAAACAAAAACACTTATTTGCATTGTCATGCATCATTGTAAATATTGCATATATCATGCATTTTCACTGTAAATAATTCATATGTCATGCATTTTCATTGTAAATAGTGCATATGTCATGCATCATTATAAATACTGCATACGTCATGCATTTTTCTGTATATATTCCATTCCAGTGCATATTGTACATATTGCATTGTAGCTTGCATGCATCCATTGCATCACCTCCATCTATGGCTTGCGCCTTTCCATGTTGAGCTTGGTCTGGTATGTGCCCATACTTTTCATGTTAAAGCACAGTTTTGCATGTGTACGCGCCTATTCCATGTTGAACTTGGTTTGAGGGTTGCGGCACCTTTTCTGTGTTAGACGCGGTTCGTTTGTGTACATGCCTTTCCTAGGCAAGATTTGGTTTGGCCCGCGTGCCCTATCCATTGTATCCTTTCCATTCCAGTGCATATTGTATATATTGCATTGTAGCTTGCATGCATTCATTGCATCACCTCCATCTACGGCTTGCGCCTTTCCATGTTAAGCTTGGTCTGGTATGTGCCCATACTTTTCACGTTAAAGCACAGTTCTGCATGTGTACGCGCCTATTCCATGTTGAACTTGGTTTGAGGGTTGCGGCACCTTTTCTGTGTTAGACGCGGTTCGTTTGTGTACATGCCTTTCCTAGGCAAGATTTGGTTTGGCTGCATGCCATATCCATTGTATATGTTACATTGTAGTGTATTTTTTGCATCCAGCATTAGGATCATATTCTTTCGATTAGCAGGTCATTTCCCCACTTATGTCATTCCACCCAATTACTTGTTCTTGTGTCCGTCTACATCACTCATAGTTCTGCATGTGTACGCGCCTATTCCATGTTGAGCTTGGTTTGAGGGTTACGGCATCTTTTCTATGGTAGACGGACTTTGCACCTCCATCAATCTATTTGACATTTGTGTGGTTTTGAACCGCTCATGATTGGATCATGATTCAATTGCATTGCATATCGTTTGCATTGTTTATACATAGTTTTGTATGTTTTGCATATTATTTGCATTGTTTTTACATTTGTTTTGTAATTTTGCATATCATTTGTATTACATTAGATTCAATTGCATATCATCGCGCTGTTTGCGCACCCTTTGGTCTAAGGAGACCTTAAATCCTACATTCGCGTTATCGCACAGCTTTCGATTGCATTGTTATGCATGTTGCTAACAATATTGTACCTGTTAAGTTTCTCTCTTTTACAGGCACGATATTGTATGTACGGTTCATTTGAAGCTGGCACGACCAGACGAACTGCGCAGGTATTGTATCCTCCGAGTGAGACATATTGAGAATTGCATAATTCTCTTACACCCTCTCTGCATTGTAGTGTAGTTTGGTTTGTGCTAGCTTAAAACTGTCGCATGTTATGCTTCGTTACAGCTTTCTTTGCATGATCATAAGTTATGCTAGGCTTCTTGCATTGTCGGTTGCATTTTGCCCCTGCCTTTGGGCGCATATCTTGTTTGTCTTGCATGCTTTGTCTAAGTCTTCGGCCTCGTCAAAAATGGGTCGTCTCTGGGCTTTGACATTCACTCCCGTCATTGTTATGACTTTCGAGTTCTGTCAAAGAGGGGCAACTGTAGACACCCCATTTTTGACCGTCCTCGAGACTTGGACGTCACCGCTTGAACACTCGGTGATCATCCATGTTTGTGTTTGTCTTGAGTTCCCGGAGGTCTCGGCCACGCGCGCCTTGCCTTAGGATCTCTCGACTCGACTGTTTTGTGTCTCGTTTTGCACAAAACACTTGTGTTTTGCCTTTGAGGGGCAGGGAATGGCTTGTTGGCCATCCCCACACATCACCGGCCACCGGTTTGTTTCCACCGGCCAAATGTTTGGCCGACCGGCACTATTTGTGGCCGACCGACCATATATTTTGGTCAAATTGCATTTTTGGCCGGCCGACCACTGTGCATCTGCTTTTGCAGATATTTTTATGCCAGCTGTGCTAGCTGGCATACACCTTTGCTCCCCTCCATACACGTGTATGGAGGGATCTCCCTCTTGACTAGCTTGTTTGGAAAGCTTTACAAGAGGGATTGTCTATAAGAGGGAGCCCCTTCTCCCTCCATTAGGTTAGACAAAAAATACAGAAGGAGCTATGATATTAGGGTTAAGGTTTGTATCCATTCTATCTCTATATTTCCCTCTCTCTTTGCCTTGTGTGTGTGTTTACTCTTATTATTGCACACAAACACATAGTATTACACTATCCTCTTGGAGCTGAGGCCCTTGGAGGTTGTTCTTGGTGTTCTTGGGTGGGTTTGAGCTCAAAGAACCAGCTGGACCATTGTTCTTGAAGGAGGTCTACAAGGGTAACAACTTTGCCCCTTTATTCCCCATTTTTGCAGCAACTATTTTTAGACTTTGTATATAACATATAAAAGTCTTGTTTTTGCCTACTCTAAATAGTTGTTTAAGAGTGTTTTGTTGTTTGGGGTTGTTTGACCCCTCATAGGCCTTGTTAGGCCCTATTTTTGTGCTATTTTGGTGAGCTCCGGGACCACCTTGTTTGGGCCTCCTCACCACTGAAATCTTGAGGGATTTTAGTGGTGAGGATGGTGCCTTAAGGTCCTAAGAAAGGGAGGGCCACCCCCTCTCCATGTTGTCCTTGAAAAGGGCCATTTTAGCCTCTTGAGTGAGCATCTTATTTAGGTTCATGTTGGCCATGTCCTAGCTGTTATTTGTGCTTATTATGTCATAATATAGCTCCGTTTTTACTTGGTTTAGGCACACCATGCTTGCTTAGCATACTTGTCTTGTAATGCCTTGAATTTGCCTTAACATGCTTTAGGCTTTGACCCTTGTTCTAGCATGATTTAGGCCTAGCTTTGTGAAGCTTTCATGCTTGTTTTACTGTGCTTTAGCTCTGTTTTCAGTTGCTTTGGTCATGCTCAACATGCTTTGTATAGTCTCTTTGCATTTTGGCTTGATTAGCCTCGGATGTGTGTGTCTTGGTTGCATGCTTTGCTTGCTTTAATTAGTTGGTTTGGCACCTCTTTTCCATGCAATTTCAGAGCTTATAATGCATGCTATTAGCCCATGTTTATTCTCTTTTAAGTGTGCTTAAAAGTTGTCCCTATGTGCCTAAGTGTTGGACCTTACATGCATGCCTATTTGTATGTGTTTTGCCTTCCATTCTTGAGCATATTGGCCACTGTTTTAGGCTTGTTTGAGGGCTGCCTAAATTAGTCTAAGTCCATTCTCGCATGTTGTGGCATGCTCACCTTGTGTGTTGTTGCACACTTGGCCTATCGCATGTGTTGCATGCTTAAATCTTAGTGCATTTGGCATGCATTCTTCTCCTTGCTTTGGTTGCTTAATATGCCACATGTCTTGCATCCCACATGCTTGCATGTTTGCATGTTTGCCCCATGATCATACTTGCATGCTTGTCCTCATAGCATGTTAGCTAACATGCCTAGGTTGCATATCATTGCATGCATCTTTCTCCTCTTGATCAAGCCATGATAGAGGTCGAAGGCTCCCTTGTATGTTTATGTGCATTGCATTTCATTTAAAATCAAAATGCACAACTTGGCTTCTTGGGCCATTACGCATCGAAATGCGCGATTGGTGGTCCGAGAATCAAGGACCATGCCCCTTTGAGTCATAAACATGATAAGGGGTGTGGTTGTGCACACATTTGCTTGAAATGCATTGCTATGCCTTGTTTTGCCCTCTGCTGCTGTCAAAACAGGATTCTGCAGGAAGGTTTGGCCGGCCGGCCATCTTTAGTGCCGATCGACCAACAATTGATGGCCGGTGATCATTTCCTTTGGCCGGTGATCATTCCATTTGGCCGGTGACCAATTCCCTTGGTCGGTGGTGTCCCTCAGGGTTCATACAGTGCACCTTGGGACTTTGGCAGTCTTCAGAGGAGCAGAGCAGGGAAAACAGAGGCAGCTTGTGCATGGCAGCGGATTTCCGAGCGAAAACGAGCGCGCATGCATTGGGCCCTCTTCCCAAGGCTGTTTACTATTTTATTAAATTAGTTAATTTGCTTAACTAGTTTAATTGGTCTGTAATATTTAATTAGCTTGTAGGTTAGTTAAATTTGTATTATTCTTTCGATCCCTCCGAGTGAGGGCATATTTGTAATAAGTGTGGGTGCGTGTGTGCATGCCCTCCAACCCCCACTTCTTTCTCCCTTTTACTTACCTGCTTTGATGGTTAGTATTAGGACATGTTTAATTTAGCATCCTTATGCTATGCATGTGTGCATCATTCATCAGAATTGCATGCACTGAGCTCGGCGCATCATGCTACCAGCATAGTATTCCAAATCTAACTTGAATACGTGCTACTTGTTGCATTCCACATGTCATCCTAGGATTAGCTGAGCCTATTCTAGCGACATTCTGTATGCGTTGCATTAGCCACTTAACATGGACTTGGATCATGCATGATTGCTAACATGTTTATTGTTTTGGCTTGGAGTACACTGTAAGTGTTTGATGTTTTAGCATCTCGCATGAGTGTGAATGTTAACATGACAGCATGCTTACCATGTGGCTAGATGCTTATGTGATATAAACTGCCTAAATGCCTGTGGGTGAAGGTTGGATTGTTTGAGTTGGGACAACTCGTTGAAATCCGTGCTTTAGCCTACTTGTGAGTAGCAAAATTTCAAACTGTTTTTCAAAACAAATGGATATGCAATGCTTTGTTCCAAATTAGACGGTCTAGTCTATACTCTTGTGTTGTGCGCATCACATAGTAAGATTAGCTAATTAATCGGAATAAGAACGCATGTGTTTTCAAAAACACGATATCATGGTTAGTAGAGGCCGATCTTCGGATCGGGCGAGAGGGGGTGCTCATAGCTGACCTTCACCAATCGTACCCAAGTTCCCGAGCCGAGGCAACTTTGGTGATGACGGACACGTGGCCTTAGGCAAACGAGTCAGGGTTTCCTAAATTCCCCCATTAAAAAATATTTAGGTAGCGACTCTATATCTGGCAAAGCAGTCCATGTTTGGCACTTCTTTTCTAAAAATCTGTTTTCTCAAAATGATTTGCCAGATTTGGACTCTTCGGTTCAGATTAAGAACCGTGACAAATCGAGTCCGAACTGTGGGGTGAGGCCCTCACGCGGGGCGCGTCCACAACTATATAGTGCGATACGTTAAACAGCGCGAGTGATTTGAAATGCACTAAACAGTGCGATACGCTAAGCAGCACGAGTGATTTGAAATGCACTAAATAGTGTGATGCGCTAAACAGCGCGAGTGATATGCAATGCAAAAGATAGTGCAAGTGAGGTGCACAAAAGAAGTGCGATAAAATGCATCTTCTATGCAAGCAAGGTGCACAAAAAAGTGCGATAAAATGCATGTTCTATGCAAGTAAGGTGCATTTTCTATGCAAGTATGGAAGAGTGCATTTTCTATGCATGAAACAGGCATATTCTATGCAACTTTGAAAGCATATTCTATGCAATATTGGAAGCATATTCTATGCATGAGACAAGCAAAGCATATTCTATGCAAAATTGAAAGCAAGCATATTCTATGCATGAATCATAACGATGCGCGGCACGCATGCAACAGAAGTGTATATGAAAATACACATTCTATTCAAGGGAGAGGCATCAACTATGTACTTTGGTGCCTCCAATTTACCTCTCAGAGGACTTTGCAACATGCTCAACTCAAAAAGGGCACACCTTGTTCGTATTGGCGAGAGATAACATCTGCATGTTAAAACCACGGGTGCTGCTTGGACTGCCATTCTCACTTGAAGCAGGCTTAAGCTTGGGGTCGAGATACATTCGTACCAGAGAAAGGTGAGGCCTGACAAGATGCACATGGAATGCAGTCTCGGAATTTGCTGGGATTGAAACACACTAAGATGCTCCAAATTTTCCCTCTTTTCTTTTGCTTTGCAGTCCGGAACCCACATAGCTTCAGACAGGTCCTGATTTTACTGTTCTCACATAACCTGGGTTGAACCCTGCAGTTTTATAAAAGAACAAATCCGGTTTTGCACAAATGTGGAGAATGGCACAGCACTCTGAGCACAAAACAATTCATTTTTGAAATTGAAATTGAGAATGAGTCTTTAACCGGGTATTGAGTCTACGACTGAACACAGCGCACCACAACTCAACAAAGGGAAAGACAAGGTAAACAACCTAAACACATCTATTGACACTCAAAACGACTCAATACAAGAATCGAGAGAAACAAAAACACACACACAACACTCAGATGTGTACCACCAGTGGGAGACCTCTCAGTTCATGAGGAGCCTATTTCTTCAGGTATTGTTTCCCACCCTTTCTTATTTGTGATTCTCACATCACTCTGGCACTCAATCTCTTGTTTTCTGAAAAAGCCCTTTTCTCACTTTTTCTCTCCGCGCACATTTCTCTATTCTTCAATCTCTCATTTTTTTATCCCTTCCCTAGGTGGTTAATGGATAAACAAGAAGTTGCGGGCTCTTGCCCCTAGCATTCTACTAGATTCTCTTTCTTCTACTCATGACAGTGAGTTTTTCCACAGAGGGGTTGCGCTACAACTAGGTGTGTAGTAAATCTGCAGCTGACATCGGTTGACGAGGTCCGTGGCTAGTTCGAATGTGACCAGACCTTTTAAGATAAGGGAGTGGAATATCTTGATCCATTCGAATTCATGCTTCGCACTTGACTTGATACCTCACTGCTTGGAGGATGAGAGAGCTTTCAGCCCTTTGTTGTTAGCTTCAGTTGTGCCCTTTTCTGGCAAGTGCAATGCCCTTTCTGGCAGGCACAGTGCCCTTCCTGGCAAGTGTGTTGACAATGGGGAAAAGACAGAACACCTGACTCAACTGTGCCCCTAGTTCATTATTTTGACCATTTTTTGGTTTTTGGCTTCTGCTAAAACAATTTTGATCAAAATGAGAGTTAGATTAACATGCTTATTCGATTTTCTGATTTGAAATCATGCAAGTCAGGTTGTGAGCACTGAAAATTTTCCTTTTTTGGGTCCAAGAAATGGTTCAGTTTTGGAAAAATGGAATAATTTTCGAGAGAGAATTAGTCAACCTCATTAAAAAATTCTCAAAAACTATTTTTACAAATGGTCACTGCTCGAGAAACACAAAATTTACTCTTGAGATGCACAATCTCAGATCCAAAACAATGGAAAATTGCCCCTTGGCTAAATGGCACTGCATAGCAATGGAAAGTTACCCCTTGTTTGAATAGCACCACAGCACACTGTAGAACAATGAAAAGTTGCCCCTTGTTTGAATAGCACCGCAGCACACTGTAACCAGTTCTCATAGTGAAGATCACAACCGAACTCTTGGACACATAAATGACAAAGATGACCCATTCAATCTCATGGACAGGACAGTTGAATTTGAAGTGTTTACGGCTGGACTTAAGAATGAAGTTGCCTACGTATCCCAAAAATGGGAATCAAGCCTGACGTAGTTCCGGGTTAAGGTACACTCGGGCATTAACCTCTCCTTTTGCGCTCTAACTTTTGCCAAGGCTGCCCTTTCTGGGTTTTCAACCTTGCGAGCTCTGTTTTTCTTTTCTTTTCAATTCTTTTCATTTCTTTTCTTCTTCTTTTTTTCATCTTTTCTTTTCATTTTCTTCATTTTTTTTCTTTTTTCTTTTGTTCTTTGCATTTTTTCTTTTTTGTTCTTTTTGTTCTTTTTCTTACTTTAACTTTTTCTTGGGTCGTCCTTCCGGGTTTCAGCCGAGTGAGCCTCTCAAGGGTAAAAAGTGTAACAAGTCCATGTTGATTGGTTTGAGATCTCAAAGCCATCTGAATCCAGGAGAAAGGCTGTTGTTTGATGATGATGTAGGAGTCCATCCAACCGGGTCTGAATGGCCCCCAGTGTTGTGGATAGGAACTCGGTTGTCCTTCAATAATACTTTCTTCTTTTCTCTATTCTGGGAGTTGGCATTCTTGCCGATCTTCATTAGCTTGAGCAATGTCCCAATTTTTGACTCTTCGAGCACATCTGACATTTTTTTTTTTGCCCCTAGTTCAAGGGATGCTTTTCATCCAGCTTTGCAAGCTTCTTTTGATCACATCTGATCTTCTTGCCCCTAGTCTAAGGGTTGCTTCAAATCTGGCCACACAGGCCTCACATCGTGGTTGACCATTGAACATTCTAAATCCAAGTTCAAGGTTTGAAAGCAAAAAGGGGTCAAGTCTCGAGGCTGAGAGCGATCCTAGGCTGCACATTCTCAAGAGCAATTCCACACAGGTCTTCGCAGGACCGCGCAAAACATTTTTTGAAATCTTTTAAGAAAACGACTAGTTGTTCGCGCTGAAGACAATGTAGAACCAATTTGGATCAAGCCAGGATCCTTCTCAGTACTCACATTAACAAGCATGATCTCATTCATTAAGGGCTTAGCACGCCTGTTTGTCTCTCATTTGATCAAATTTTGCAAATCCCGAGGAATTCTTTCCTCTTTGTTTTCATCATAATGCTCGAAAAAAAGTTTTGAAAAACTTAGGCCGATGTAATGAATTCAAGGGACAAAAAAGACACATTTTCTAGTCAAATATTGCCATCTTATTCAGAACTTCTGGCACAACTGGCACAAGGCAAAAGCAAACACAAGAGTGTGGAAATCACTGTTATTTCATTCAAAACTTCTGGTATAACTGGCTCCACGACAGAAACAGACTCAAAAGAGTGGGTGTAAAAGACAAACACCAAACAAGATAGTGATGTCCGAGGCAATACCCCTGAAATCACCCGACTTCGACACAACAAGACAGACTCGATACAACAATACTGACTCGACTGACTCAGTACAAAAGGACTGACTCAATACAACACAACAAGACCGACCCAATACCCAAGTCAGAAAATAAAATTAACAGCATTTGTACATTGCTCAAAACAGTGCATGCCATCCACCATATCTGGAGTAAAATGAGCGCCATCCGCAGGTGGTTCATCCCCCAATCACATAATCACATTATCCCCCAAGTTCACTGATCCAGTGCCGATAGACTTTGCAGAGCCTGGTTCGACGATGACCTCATTGTCAATCAGATCTTATATTTCGTGGCAAAGACGGTAACAACTATCAGTGCCATGACCGGTTTGTTGATGGAAGGTAGAGTACTTGGCCGGCTCATGAGAGGGAGGAAGTTTGTTTGGCAGTAGCCGTGGCTCCAGGGGTTTTAGATCCCCCTTTCTAATCAGGACCCTCAAGGCCGATGATAGAGACATGTACAGTGGGGTGAACACCCTTTGGCCCCGAGGTGGGTGTTTTGAGGTTTGTGGAGTTTTGCTGGATGCACCAGCAAAGGGATTGACGAGCACTGACCGGGTTTGCTGATCTCTTCCAAGCATGGGACTAGAGCTGAAAGGAACATTCCTGGTACGACGGCCCTTTTCCCGGCTTGCCCCTTGATTCAAACTGTCCCCAACTTGAGTGGCGAAAGTGTCATCCACAGCCTTTGCAGCAACTGCAATCACTTGTTGTTTGTCCAACCCTTCGGCTTTCAAAGCCTCAACAGCCCACAGAAGGTGTTCATCAGGATCAATGTCTACCCCTACCTTGTTCTTTCCACTCACTTCCACTTTTCTAAGGGATTGGCCTTCTTCCAATGTAGCCCGTCCCCAGATTGGGAAGCCTTTTGCCATGAAATTCCCGGTATGTGGTATGGTCAATGACGGAGCCGATATCCCAAAGGCCAAATCTACCACAGTTCTCTAAAGATCTTCGATCATTCTAATCAGCTCAGAAGTAGTGGGCTCACGGGTTTGAGATGATTGGGGTCCAGGTGCATCCATAATGCATAAGTCCATGCTTTCCGGGATAAACACCTCAGGCTTGGGTAGATGGGCCGGGTGATGTATATGCTCGGGTTGTAGGCAGATGGCAATATATGGATGAGGTTGAGGTAGGCAGGAGATGTTTGGTCATTGGGGTCTGGAGGTGCAGCTATAGTCCGATTGTCGATGAGATTCTGGACCTCATGACGAAGACGGTAGCAGCGATTGGTGCCATGGCCACGCTGTTGATGATACATGCAGTATTTGGAGGGGTTATGCTTGGCAGGGAGTGGGTCAGGCAGAGGTTGAGGATCAAGGGGTTTGAGATGCCGTCTTTCCATCAAGACTTTTAGTGCGCTGGTTAGGCTCATATAGAGAGGGGTGAAAGTTCTACCCTCAGCTCGGGCCAGGCCAGCTGTTTGTAGGCTTGGATTGGCAAAAGGGTCGGCTGTGGCGACTGTATTGATTTCGGTGGGTTTGGGAATAGTGCTACTACCAACATTGGTACTCCATGCAAAAACCCTCCTTATCGGTTCACTTGTTCTGGGAATAATCCCTGTGTTGAACGCATTCTCGATCTGAACCCCCAGTTCATGCAAACTTTTGAAAGTGAATAGTGGAGCGACTTCAACTTTTGCAACATATCATGCTCGAGGTTTTGCACCACTATCCACACTTGATCCCTCTCAGAAGGGCGATCTATCATCTGTGCTGCCTTTGCTCTCCACCTTGCAACAAATTCCACAAAAGGCTCTGTTGGGTTCTGGCGGATTGCTTCAAGCTCTTGGATGGTCAATTCAACTTGGGTATTGTAAGAATACTGATCAACAAAGGCCTCAGCCAATTCTTCCTAGTTTTGCTTCACTGTATTCTCCAACTTGGCGTACCAAGCGACTGCTACACCTGACAGGGTTCTTCCATACAGAGAGAGTTTCTGTGGCTTAGTCAGACCCATCGGCTTCAGGACATCCAAGAAAAGCCGGATATGTATCATAGGATCTCCAGACCCGTCAAAACGGTCAATATGTGGCATTTTGAATTTGTCTAGGAGCCGTACGACAGCCTCGGTGTACCCATCCTCAATGTCAGAAATGGAGTTAAGGCCCTGTGCCTTTCTGAATTGCTTCTCAAGGTTCGCAATTTTCACCGCGGTCGGATCGAGATCATTAGCATCAAGGAGATGAAGCCTCTCATTAGGCTACACCAGGGGTCTAAACACCTGAGCTTGAGTCAACCTCTCTCAGGGATTTGGACCCTACAAATCTTCAACTAGCGGAAGTGGGTCAAAGTTCGGCTGGGGTCCCGAAGCTGGATGTGAGGCAGATGCCCCAGATGGGTGTTACGCTTCAGCATTGGTCTCATCCTGCACGGCAGTTCCGTGATTTAATGCTGCTATCATGGCCACAACTTCTTCCGAACCGTGTGCCATCACGGTCCGCTGAGTTGAACAGAGGTGATGTGACTGGTGACTGTCGGATCAGTTGAATCGGTGAGCCCTGACTGGCCCTTCTTTGCCTTGCCTCAGCGAAGGAAACACTGGTTGCCCTTGAATGGAATCTCCGACCTGACAAAGTCTATCAACACAAGTCCAATGTACCCGAGGGATATTGGAGCCTTCTGAAGCTATGGTTCCAAGACTACCTTGCAAAAGAGAAAACAAACAGCATCTCAGCCTCATTTCACCAAAACAGATATGAGCATAGTTGAAAGACTGCATTCTCTACTAAGTTCCGTCCAAAATTCAGCTTGTAAACTAATAACCTCAGGTAAAACTGATTCCCCCAAATACCGATGCCCGCGGGCCTGATACCCAGACTTGCAAACTGATACGTACAACCTGTAGAGACACACTCTGACAGCAAATATCATGGAAGTAAGAGCCAAAACACCCCTATGGTGGGGGTAGGGTTTCCCTATCCTATCTTGTCAGGAGCTAGGGTTTTCACTAAGCACGCAGCGGTTTCAAACAACCTACAATCAGGTAAGCAACCTGTCCTAGTTTCGAATAGTCACTATGGATTCCGATATGCACTAGGTCGAATGGTCAAAAAGGGTGCCCCGGTAACAATCGGGGTTTGTGTTCCCGTCGTGGCAGAGCCCGCAACCGGTCAGCCTTATGGCACGCTTTTGAAAGCAAGCCTCCGGCAAACCGTTCAGGAATAGCATACGGCAAACACGGTGTCCTAGGCGCACCAATGCAAATGCAATGCAAAGAGACACATAAGTGTAATCAAAACAAGATATCATGTGTTCGAGTCAAGTTCTCTAAATCCCCAACAGAGTCGCCAGAAATTATAGACGGCCCGAACGTCACGGCTCTGCGCGCGAGATGGCGCGAAATCCGTTTTGTTCATTAGCTACTACAGTTCGGATTCAATGTTACTGTTCTGAATCTAATCTCGCAAAGTGCAATGCAAGACTGATAAATCACCAAAGAGACCAAATCCGGCAAATCGTTTTGGAAAACTGATTTTTAATAAAGAAGTGCCAAACATGGACTGCTTTGCCAGATACAAAGTCGCCACCTAAATGTTTTATTTTGGGGAAATTTAGGAAACCCTGACTCGTGCCTAAGGCCACGTGTCCGTCATTACCAAAGTTGCCTCGGCTCGGGAACTTTGGTACGAGAGGGAAAGGTCATGCAATGAGCACCCCCGCTCGCCCGATCAAAGATCGGCCTTTACTAAGCATGATATTTTGTTTTTGAAAACACATGTGTTCTTATTCCGGTTAATTAGCTAGCTTACTACGTGATGCGCACAGCATACAAGTATAGAGTAGATCGCCTAAGTTGGAGCAAAACATCTCATGTTTGTTTGAAAATGGTTTGAAGGTGCTACTTTCAAGTAGGCTAAGACGTGGATTTGCCACCCTCGAGTGGGCATAGAAAACATGATTTTGCCACTCTCAAGTGGGCTTTAAAACTCGCATCTCGATGAATTGTTCCAATTCATGTAACCCAACCTTCACCCACAGGGATTTAGGCAGTTATATCACTTAAGCAGTTAGCCTCATGGCAAGCATGCTATCATGGCAACGCTCACACTCATGCAAGGATGCTAAAGCGAAAACGCTCACAGTGTACTCCGAGCTAAAACAATAACTAGTGAGAAATCAATGCATGATCCTAGCTATGTTAAGATGCCTAATGCAAACACATGCAAAAATGCAACTAAAATAGGCTCGGCTATTCTAAGATGGCATATGAAATGCAACTTGATAATTATGTATTCAAATCGGTATTGAAATACAATGCAGTTAGTATGATGCGCCGAGCCCGGTGCATGCAAGACAAATGAATGGATGCAAACATATGAAGCATAAGTATGCTAATTGAAATATGACCTAGAACTAACCATCGTAAGCGGTTAAGTAAAAGGGAGAAAGACGTGGGGTGGGAAGACATTCACACACTCACGCACACATATTACAACATACGCCCTCTCGACGGAGGGTCCGAATAAATAATACAAACCAACTAATTAATTAACTACCCTAGCTACTTAATTATTACAAAGCTCTTAACTAATTAAGCAAATTAATTAAGTTGCAAAATAGTTAAAGCGGCCTCAAGAGGAGGGACAAATGCATGCTCGATCGGCTTCGCTCGAAAATCCGTTGCCATGCCCTATGTTGCCTCTGTTTGCACATTTATGCTCCTCTGAAAACTATTCCAGCTTCTATGATGCTTCTGAACCACCTCATGGATATGCTGAGAGGCCATCAGCCAAAAGATATGGCCATCGGCCAAGAGAAAGGGGTCATCGACTACTTTTTAGTCCATCGGCCAAAAAAAGTTAGCCGATCGGCACTGAAGATAGCCGATCGACCATCTCTTCCTACAGACTGCTCCTTTTTGCTGCAGCAGAGTACAAACAAGGGCATGGCAATACATTTGCAAGAAAATGTTGTGCAACTACACCCCTTATCATGTTTGAGACTTAAAGGAGTGTAGTGTTCGACTCTCGAGCCATCAATCACGCATTTTGATGCAGGATGGCCAAAGAGGCCGAATTGCACAAATCAATGTGGAATGAATGCACAAAAACAAATAATTGCCTTAAACTCTATCATGTTGAATCAAGAGTGTCGGCGACCGAGGAATGAGGCACGTTTCATCACTTCAAGTATGAAACGTCCCTCGATCCTCGTGTTTGGTTTGACACCCAAACCAAACACAATGCAATGCGTGGAACATGGAGATGTTATGCAATGCAAAATAAGCATGCCAAATGCAATGTAACAAATATGCAACCATGTCATGCAACCTAAACATGCAGATATGCAATGTACCAAACATGCAAAATGCAATGCAACCTAGACATGCAAACATGCAACGTACCAAGCATGCAAAGACAACAAAATGGAACAAGCATGCAACAAGATGCAAAGATGGACAAGCATGCAACAACATGCAAACTAGCAAGCATGCAACAACATGCAATGTGACAGGCATGCAACAACATGCAAAGATGGACTTAAACCAAAATGGGCAGACCTTAGCCATGCCCAAATCAGTGGCCAAAATGCTATGGAAATGAAGTACAAAAGCATATGCAGGCATGCATATACTTTGGTTCATAAACAAGGCATGAAGATAACAACTCTCAAGCATGAGCAAAGAGTGAAAAGCATGGATGTGTGACAACACCAAAGGCCCTAAAATCATGTATGGAATGGTGCCAAACCACTCAAGCAAGACAAGCATAGCATACAAGAAAGCTTAAAGCTCAAGGCTAGCAAAGGGACTTAAACCATGACCACGCAAAGGAAGCCCCAAAGGGGCAAGGGCAACGAAAATAGTCCCAAGGCAGGTCAAGACAAAACCAAAAGCATGCTTGAACCTAGTCAACACAAGCTAGAACCAAAGTCCAAAAAGCATGAGGCATGCAAAGCTAACAAGGGGTATTACACTACACCTATTACAATCAAACATGGAATGACTTAACCAATAAAAAAAATAGAGTTATGGAATGTCAAAATAAGCCCAAAAATCCACTGAGATGGCATCCTAAAAGCCTAAGTATGATGGCATGCACAATGGCCCACTCTTAAGGCATAAAACACAAACCTCCCAATGCATGGAAAAGGTGACAAATGTGAGTGCAAGACCACACTATATGGACTGAAATCACATATGAAATGATGCCAAATCATGAGAATAGTCTAGGCAATGCATGCTAGTGACTTGGACACCCAAAGCTAACAAGCTAGAATGCACTATGGCTATACAAAGCATGGCATACATGACCAAAACAACACAAATCAGAGCTTGAGCATGGTAAAACATGAGGGAAAGCTTCTTTGAGTTAAGCCAAAAGCATGCTAAAATGATGATCAAAAGCATGATACACATTAGGCTAGTGAATGGAAATGCACTACAAGTGCATGAAGCATGCAAAAGGCCATCAAACCAACTTTAGACAGAGTTATGAGATGCTAAATAATGACCAAAAACATGCTGAAATGGAGCCCATACATGCTTAACAAACATGCTACTTCATGAGGCATATAAGGCTAGTTTGTAAGAATTACGCTACAAGTGTATAAAGGATGCATAAGGTGACCGAACCAGCCATGGACAGAGTTAAGGAAGGTCCTAAAAGTCACAAAAAAGTACCTGAACTAAGCCTCAAAATGGTAGAAACACATGCTCATTTGATAGGCCAATAAGACATGCAAACAAGAGAAGAGGAAGGGGGACAACCCCCACCCATTTGGGACCTCAAAATAGGATTTTTACCACTAAAAATCCTCTGGATTTCAGTAGTTAAAAGTCCACAAAGAGTTGTTTTGAAAGGCCTTAGAAGATGGCTCAAAAGCTATACAAGCTAAGGAACAAAAGGGAGAGACAACCCCCTAACACAAAATAGGCCTAAACCATCACTTTTAGGACTGAAAAACAAAGTTTTCTTTAGTTCAAAACCAAGCCAAAAACAGTTTACAAAGGTGGTAAAACAAGCATGCAAAGCAAAGGTTTAAAGGAGCAAGTGTTTACCCTTGAAGAACCTTGAAGGACAGCAGCAAAACCAGCCAAAATTTGAGCCAAACAACCTTCAATCAGCCCAAAAATAGGTTCCAAGGGACCTCAAGCCAATGGTGATCAACTCTTCTTAAGGGTTGATAGGTTGAAGATGGTTGTATGCAAGCCTTCTAGCACAAATGCTCAAGAGAGGATTGTAGAGAGAGAGGTTCTAGTGTGAGAAGCTCCCAAACCTTTTGCCAACAAGTTCTCCAAATGTTCTAACCGTTGAATATGAGATATAAGGCTTCATTATATAGCAAAATATCAAGCTTGGTCGAAAATATCTGAGCTAGGACAGGTGGCACAAGCTGGAAACAGCTAGAGGAGAAATATCTGCCAATTCTGGACTTTTTGGACATTTTTGGCCGATCGGCCAACATTTGTGGCCGATAAGGTTCACTTTTGGCCGACATATAGCTGCTGAGCTCCAATTGTGGCCGATGCACTACCATAGAGGCCGATGGAAAAAATCAGTCCTGGTCCCTGACTTGAAGCAAGCCTAATTCCTTCATCTGGACTTCTTTTCAAGTCATTCTTGAGCCTAAACTGTAGCCCCGGAAGTCTTCTTTCCAATTATGCAAGACTCACATCAAAATTACATGTGTGCTAAGAGATATCCCTCTTTTAGTGAAGGCTATTCAGTTTCGGTCCAACCGGAATGGTGCCCAACTTCAACCAATCATATCTCTCCCATCCGGACTCGGCTTTAGGAGATTCTTAAGTGAAAAATGAAGCCCCGGAAGTAAGATTTCCAACGGTGGTGGCCTCATAGCTGAAATCCAAGTATTCAAAAGGATAGGCCTATTTTAGCGAGGGCTGCTGGATTCTCTCTTAACGATTCATACCCAACTTCTTCCACAACTAGGTTTCTTCCCTCCACTCCTCTTTTCTTCAACTTCAAACCCCTAAACAAGGTGTTTTGAAAGATTTTTCAAAGATTTCATCTCTCTTTCATTCATTTCCACTTTGTTCTTGCTCGGTTTACCGAAAAGCGCATCATTTAACAAAATGCGAGTCTCAGAGCATCGTAGAAACTTCATTTCAAAAATATTTTGAAAGAGAGGGTCTTAAGGTCTAAAAACCATTCAAAATAGCTTTGGTCCAAAATGGGATGTGAGGTTGGGATTTGACTCTCCTCTTGCCAAAGAAATCGAACTTTTGCCCTGCACATCTTTCATCACCAAATAAACCATTAGTAGCGCCCAAGTCTTAAGGGCGGTCAAAAATGGGGTGTCTACAGTTGCCCCTCTTTGACAGAGCTCGAAGTGATGAAATGACATGAGTGAATGTCAAAGCCCAGAGACGACCCATTTTTGACAAGGCCGAAGACTTGGACAAACAAACAAAATACAGAAAAATAAATGGTTGCGCCCGCAGGCTGCCTACGTATCCCTTTGCAAGGAATCAAACTAGCGTAGTTAAGGGGCAAGATGCAAAATGATACACAATATAACAGAACAGTATGAATGACATACAATGTAATGAAACAATGCAAATGATATGCAATGTAATTAAACAATGCAAATGATATGCATTGTAATTGAGATAATCAAACCACAAGCAGTCCAAAACCTCACAAATATCATAAAGGGACGGAGATGCACAATCAAACTACGTGTAACATAGAAAAGGTGCCGGAGCACTCTAACCACGATTCTCTTTAGGGGGATAGGTGCATGCATATGCAGAACTATGTGTTTTGCAGAAAGACCACAAAATACAAGTAATTGGGTGGGATGATATAAGTGTGGAATGATCTGCTGAGGAAAGACCATGATCCTACATGCTGAATGCAACAAAGTACAGTGCAATGGATGCAATGGATGCAGTGAGTAAGGCGCGTGGCTGTAGACGTGGTCGAACGTCCTGGCTCCGCCCGCGAAGGCGCGAAATCCATTTTGTTCATTAGCTACTACAATTCAGACTCAATGTCACGGTTCTGAATCTAATCTCACAAAGTGCAATGCAAGACCGATAAATTACCAAAGAGTCCAAATTTGGCGAATCGTTTTGGAAAACTGATTTTAATAAAGAAGTGCCAAACATGGACTGCTTTGCCAGATACAGAGTCGCCACCTAAATATTTTATTTTGGGGGAAATTTAGGAAACCCTGACTCGTGCCTAAGGCCACGTGTCCGTCATCACCAAAGTTGCCTCAGCTCGGGAACTTGGGTACGAGAGGGGTAGGTCATGCAATCAGCACCCCCGCTCGCTCGATCAAAGATCGGCCTTTACTAACATGATATTTTGTTTTTGAAAACACATGTGTTCTTATTCCGGTTTATTAATCTATCATTACTACATGATGAGCGCAGCATACAAGTATAGACTAAATCGCCTAAGTTGGAACAAAACATCTCATGTTTATTTGAAAATGGTTTGAAGGTGCTACTCGCAAGTAGGCTAAGACGTGGATTTTGCCACCTTCAACTGGGCTTAGAAAAAAACATGATTTTGCCACTTCAAGTGGGCTTAAAACTCACATTTTGATGAATTGTTCCAATTCAAGTAATCCAACCTTCACCCACAGGCATTCAGGCAGTTATATCATTCAAGCAAATAGCCTCATGGCAAGCATGCTATCATGGCAATACTCACACTCATGAAGATGCTAAAGCATAAACACTTACAGTGTACTCCGAGCCAAAAGAGAGAACTAGTTAGAAATCATGCATGATCCTAGTTCATGTTAAGATGGCTAATGCAACACATGCAAAATGCAACTAGAAATAGGCTCGGCTATTCTAAAATGGCATATGAGATGCAACTTGATAATCATGTATTCAAATCGGAGTTGAAATACAATGCAGTTAGTATGATGCACCGAGCCCGGTGCATGCAAGACAGGTGAATGAATGCAAACATGTAAGCATAAGGATACTAATCAAAATATGACCTAGAACTAACCATCGTAAGCTGTTAAGTAAAAGGGAGAAAGACGTGGGATTGGAAGACATTCACACACTCATGCACACTTATTACAAAATTCTCCATCTCGACGGAGGGTCCGAATAAATAATACAAACCAACTAATTAATTAACTACCTTAGCTAATTAATTATTACAAAACTCTTAACTAATTAAGCAAATTAATTAAGTTACAAAACCAACTAAGTAAGAAACTAAACAGGCTGCCACAGCTCCGCTTCGGAATGATGAATGATGCATGCTTGGTCGACTTCGCTCGGAAATCCACTACCGTGCCTCGTGATGCCTCTGTTTGCACATTTTTGTATCTCTGAAAATTGTGCCAACTTCCATAGTGCTTCTGACCCACCTTACGAACAATCTGAGATGTGGTCGGCCAAGAGGAATGGCCATCGGCCAAATTTCAAGGCTATCGGTCAATTATTGATAGCCGATCGGCACACTAGATAGCGGATCGGCCACTTCTTCCTGCAAACTTCTCCTTATGCTGCAACAGAGCACAAACAAGGGCATGGCAGTGTATTTGCAAGAAAATGTGTGTGCAACCACACTCCCTATCATGTCTAAAGCTCAAAGGAGTGTAGTGTTCGGCTCTCGAGCCATCAATCACGCATCTCAATGCATGATGGCCAAAGAAGCCAAATTGCACAAGATTAATAAATGCATGACAAATAAGACACTTGGACCATCACCTTATCATGGATAATCAAAGGCAATGGAGACAAAGGTGATTGGCCCATTTTCATCACTTCAAGTATGAAATGGACCAATTCACTTGGTGTTCAACATAACGTCCGGTTGAACACAATGCAATGCACACATGCAACATGCTTATCTTGGCACATTTTTCTTGATTGATTTTGTTTACACATTTTAACATTACCAATCCATTCATTAATCAACTTGTCCAAATATGAGAGTCCTCTAATGAGAGAGAGGTCTATCAAAAGAATGGTTTAAGGCATAGGAGAAACCATGCCTTTGACTAGCAGGAACCCTCAAAAGAGAGAGTTAAAGCCATTTAAGCACAAGTCTCAATCCCTTGCATTAAACTCAAACTCAAGACTAACCAATCCTCAAAACAAATCAGAAGTGAAGAAATGAGGAGGATGGAAGATTTTTCAATGCTAAAGTGGCATGATATACAAGACTCTAACATGCAAACACTCCAAGTACAACATGCTAGAAGGCTTAGACATTGAAACTAGTGAAGGACACAACACTAGAACCATGCAATACAATGCTCAAATGATTAAACCAGCCCAAAACAGAGCTATAGCAGGCCAAAACAATGGCTAAAATGATCTGAAATGATAGCATGAAAGGCAAAAAATGCATGCTCATGCAATGGCCCACAAACAAGACATAAAGGTGCAACTCTTAAACACAATTAAAGAGTGATAAACATGAGAGTTTAGCAAAGACAAAAGCTCTGAAATTACATTCCAAATGATGCTAAGGCATGAAAACATCACAAGTATAGCATGGTAGGGGCCTCAAAACTCAAGACTAGTCAAGGCATTTGCACTATAGCTATACAAAACATGAGTCATATGACCAAGGCAGCCCAAAACAGTCCTAAAACAGCCCAAAATAATGCTAAAACATGTATGGAGTATAGCCAAAATAAGCTAGCATGATTGGCCAAAACATCAAGCATGTTAGACTAGTAAGCATGGATTACACTACAAGTGTATAAAGCATGCAAGAGGTGAATCCACCAATCAAAATTAGAGTTATAACATGCCAAAATAACAGCAAAAAACATGCTTGAACTAAGCTAATTCAAACCACAAAAGCATGCTACTTTGTAAAGCCAACAAGGCTAGCAAAGAGGATTTACTATACAAGTGCAATAAGCATGCAAGAGGTGACCAAGACAGCCAAAAACAGAGTTATGGCAGGCCTGATAAGTCACAAAAATGAGCCTAAACAAAGCCACAAAGAAGTAAAAACACATGCTCATTTGGTTGGCCATCAACACTAGCAAGCAAGACAAGAGGAGAGGGGACCACCCCTTCCTATGTGGGGCCTCAAAACCATCTTTTCACCACTGAAATTCCTCTGGAATTCAGTGGTTTAAATGCCAAAAAAAGTTGGTTTAAAAGGTGGTGAAAGATGGCTCAAAAGGCCTCACAAGCCAAGGAGCAAAAGGGAGAGACAACCCCCTAGCCAAACAAGGCTTAAACCACCATTTTAGAACCTCAAAATCAGAGTTTTTTATGGTTCAAAACCAGCCCCAAAATATTCCAAAACAATGGAAAAAAGGATGGTGAAGCAAGTGTGAAAGACAAGCTTAAAGGGGTGAGTGATTACCCTTGGCGCACTTGCAGCAAAACAGCCACTTTTCTTGAGCCAAAACCACCTTTAGCAGCCCAAAACAAGTTCCAAGAGACCTCAGCCCAATGGTGATCAAGTTTTCTTAAGGGTTGATAGGTTGAAGATGGTTGTATGCAAGCCTTCTAGCACAAATGCTCAAGAGAGCGGATTGTAGAGAGAGAGGTTCTAGTGTGAGAAGCTCCCAAACCTTTTGCCAAAAATATTCTCTCTTTGTTCTAATCTATCCTCCAATCTTCTAACCCTTGAAAATGAGATATAAGGCTTCATTATATAGCAAAATATCAAGTTTGGTGGAAATATCTGAGCTAGGACAGGTGGCATAAGCTGGAAACAGCTAGAGGAGAAATATCTGCCAATTCTGGGCTTTCTGGACATTTTTGGTCGATCGGCTAACATTTGTGGCCGATAAGGTTCACTTTTGGCCGACCTATAGCTGCTGAGCTCCAATTGTGGCCGATGGACTTCCATAGAGGCCGATGGAAAAAATTAACCCTGGTCCCTGACTTGAAGCAAGCTTAATTCCTTCATCTGGACTCCTTTTTTAGGTCATTCTTGAGCCTAAACTGTAGCCCCGGAAGTCTTCTTTCCAAATTTGGCAGCCTCACCTCAAAATTCCATGTGTTCTAGGAGATATCCCTCTTTTAGTGAAGGTTACTCAGTTTCGGTCCAACCGGAATGATGCCCAACTTCAACCAATCATATCTCCTCCATCCGGACTCGTCTTTAGGAGATTCTTGAGTGAAAAATGAAACCCCGGAAGTCTTCTTTCCAACGGTGGTGGCTTCATAGCTTAAATCCAAGTGTATAGACAGATAGGCCTGATTTAGCGAGGACCGCTCGACTCTCTTTTAGCGATTCATGCCCATCTTCTTCTCCAACTTGGTTTCTTCCCTCTTCTCTTCTTTTCTTCAACTCCAAACCCCCGAACAAGGTTTTTTGAAAGATTTTTCCAAGATTTCATCTCTCTTTCATTCATTTCCCCTTTGTCCTTGCTCGGTTTACCGAAAAATGCAACATTTGACAAAATGCGAGTCTCGGAACATCGTAGGAACTTTATTTCAAAAATATTTTGAAAGAGAGGATTTTAAAGTCTAAAAACCATTCCAAAATAGCTTTGGTCCAAAATGAGGTGTAAGGTTGGGATTTGACTCTATACTTGCCTGACAAATCAAACCTTTGCACTGCACACCTTTCATCACCAAGTAAACTATCAGTAACGCCCAAGTCTTAAGGGCAGTCAAAAATGGGTTGTCTACAGTGGCCAAACCACATTTTTACTTAGAAAAGGCATAGACACCAAACAGACCACGTCTAACATGGAAAAGGTGCCGACACCCTCAGACCACAATTCTCTTAGTGGAATAGGCGTGTACACATAATCATAGAACCATGCTTTAACGCGAAAAGTATGGGCACATGCCAGACTAAGCTTATCATGGAAAGGATGCAAGCGATAAAACAATGCAGTAGATGCATGCGATAGATGCTATATGCAATGCAATGTAGTAGCTAAAATGCAACGTAATAACTAGGAAGTGAAGGTACCTTACAGGGGCAATTGGCAATGACTTATCTCATGCTGCTGGGGATCTTTCGCTTCTTCATGGTTGAACCACAGGTACTACTTTTCTCCCTGATTATGGTCGTAGCTTTCCCTATTCTCCAACAGGGTGACAGACTAGGTTGGTTCAGTATCCAGAATTGAGGCGCCTACACATGCTATCTCAATCTATGGGGCTGCCATACAAATTTCAAGCCGAGGATATACCCCTGGGTATTTAAACCAGACTTTAGTCTCGGAAATCCCGAACCTTTGCGTTCTAGGCATGAGCCATTCGAACTCTAGTTTCCACCGTCTCAGTTGATCTCCTAGGAACTCATCGCTAACACAAGCAGGTGGCTACACCAGACCACTGAAAGTCGTTCGGGCACGACAAACACCAAAGGAATTGCACCTTTAGAGGATTTAAGGTCTCCTAGACCGGAGAGCGCACAAGACAGTGCAAGTGATAGAAAAATACAATGTGCACAAGACAGTGCAATGCAGAGTGAATGCACAAAACAGTGCTATACAGGTGCACAAGACAATGCGATGTGGATTAAATGCACAAAACAGTGCGATGCAATGCCCTAACAAGTACAGGTAAGGTGCGCAAGAAAGCGCGAACAATGCAATGAACTAACAAGTGCAGGTAAGATGCGCAAGAAGCCACATGCGCACAACCGAGAACATCCTCCCAGAAACCTCTCTGTTTGCTGCCAGAAACTGCTCTGTTTGCAGTCAAAAAAGTATTCTATTTTGGCCTCAGGTTCTATTCTGTTCTACTATAAAAATGCCACTGCCTGTACAAAATAGGTGACCAGCCAGCCACTGCTTTTGGAAAATGCCCCGCTGCCACAAAGTTGAAACAGAGCAAAAACAGACCAAAAACAGAGTGTTTCCAGGAGATGTTTATCCTCTCTGCCATTCCCTATCATGAAGATTATCAAGGGAAGAGTAGATTCGATTCACAAATCATCAACTGTTACAAATTTGTTCTGTGATGATCTTAGAACCGATAGGACAAAAAGCTCAATAAAATGAAATGAAAGATAGACAATATCTCCTCCCTATCATGGAGTTACCTCAGGGGAAGAGGTAAACATTGCTTCATTAATCATTAAACATCACTAAAAAGTATGCAATGATTCAAGACGCAATAGGTTCAATATAACGTCCGATTGAACCTAACCCCATATTATTACCTTTTTCTTACTTCTTTTTACTCCAATTTTATTAGCCCCTTTTACATTACCTTTCCATTTCTTATATTTTCTTCGTTTTTGTCCAAAAGTGATGATTACGTCCACTAACTCCAAAAGCAATAGAGATAACAAACACGACTTGACCCGAGAAATGAGCTTGTTAAGCCCTTTTCTTCAGGGGAAATTACAAAGGAAAAATCAAACTAATTTACAAGCGATAATGAATTTAGAGTCAAACCCAAAATGAGCAATAATGACTAGTCAAACTCAAAAGAGCGATAATGACATAGCCAAACCCAAAATGAGCGATAATGACTCCAAATCCAAATTCGATAATAAGCTTTAATGACTCTTTCCTTTATGATTTCTAAGGGTCTAATTAGAAAGTTAATCCCTTAAAGGTAACACACCGGCAGTAAAGGGAAGTCTCAAACAAGAGAAACTCCATCATAAAAAACACATTTACAAATTGTCTCGCAATCTTTGTGCATAAACACAAAAATATAGAAGAAAATATGTCCTTGATGACAATACCATACATGGCCAAAGCGTCACCAACTCTTATGGCGGTGTTTAGCATCTCGGTTCAGAGGCTATTTTAGCCCCAAATTTGGAAAAAAAGCCAGTAGCCGTTACTGTAGCTGAGGGAGAGAAAGTGTGGCCAGCTATATGTCACTAAGTGGATAAAAAGACTTTTTTACCCTTCGTTGCTCATATCCACAGATCGAAAGGATAAATTGAGTCAAAGACTATCATCTCTTTCTTCTGTGTATCATCCTTCCTTGGCAGAAGTGAAGGTCAAAGTTGAATAATAAATTGTATTTTTTGTAATAATTATATTATTTCTTTAATTGTAACAATTATAAAATTAAAAGAAAGGTAAATAATAAATATAAAATGTAAACTTATATTATTTATTTCTGTATAAAATAATTATTCAGTTTCCAAAGCAAAATATATAATAAAATTTAATTAAAACGAAGCAAAAGTTATGCCATTTGTATAATTAAAATGAGATTAATTGTATAATTATTTTGTATAATAATTATAAAATATAAAATGAGAGTAATTGTATAATATATTATAAAATATAAAATATAATAATTGTAATAATTATATTTTTTGTATAATTAATGAATTTGAAAGAAAGGTAAAAAAAATTATAATATTTATTTCTTTAATTTTTAAAATGAGACTAATATTTTAGAATAATAAAACTTCAAATAACAAAATTAATATTTTGATAAAGAGGAAGTAACAAGTTTTGGGCATTTATTTCTATAGTGAGATTTGTTGGTATTAATATTTGTTGATTTATTAATTAATAAATCAAAATTTATTATAAAATGTCCATTGATTAGATGAACTTAATTAATTTATTAGTTTCAATCAGTTGCGTAGGAAACTCAGGTTTGACAGACGGAGGTCCCTTTTGGTTGCCACGTGGAAATCTGTCCCCTTTTTTTTGTGAATTACGGGAAGGGCAGTTTGGTAAATTTAAATTTCACCATTATTTCAAACACATTTTTCAATACAACAATTCAAATAAAAATCCATCACATCTTCCACAAAAACTAAAATAACCTATTAAAATAATTAAAAAAACCTCTAAAATAACTACTTCCCAAACACCCACTATACATACATTAAATATAAGTCACACGAACAGTTCAAAGAAGAGTCTATTCCACAGTGAAATGAGAAATATTTCGTTCCACCACAGAAAATTATTTGATTATTGTTTTTAATACAACAATTAATCAACATGAATGTACCAATGACCAAGTGAATACACTTCATTTCAGTTTCTTTCAACATGGTTTCTTAGCTTCCTCCAGCCATTCTTCATTATCTATAGAACATAAATTGCATCAATTACACACTAATAAATTATAATATATATTCAAAGATACATTAGTTTGAGACAAATTAGTCTGCATCTCATTTAATCTCCGTAGACTCCGATGAGCAATGAAGTTCAAAATAATCACAATTTAATATTAAAATAATATATGTGCATTTATACACCAACCCATGATAATATGAAAATACTTCATAATTATATGATCCACTATATTTTCGTGTTGGGAATGGTTTTAAATCGGATAACGTGATGATATTAATCACGGAATATCGGTACCGGTAGTATCAGTTAATATGTATCACGAATCAAGTGTTGTAACCATAAAATTTCTTAATTATTTTTACAAATTTTCCAACACTTTCATTATAGTACTAGTCCAAACTAGTGAGTTTTGACACGTCGAAACTTGTTTAACGGTTACACTCCATTACATAACGGGAACCGGTTGGTTCTTGACGAATTTCATTCACAGCGATATACTGGTGGGTATCCAAAATAGTGGCTCCATTTTACGTTAAGAACCGACCTAACGGTCGGTCTTTAGAACCTTGGTGTTGAGTCCTTGTGGTTAACTTGTTTGATGAGATCTTCAATCAACAATCTCATATTCAAGTATGAAGAACCCCCTACTTCCATTGCCCTCTTTGCCATCTCCCCGAGTTCTCTTGCCTTCTCCTTCTCTCTTTCTCTATCTATTCCTTCACCCATTACTTTCCCCACAGCTTCCCTAAGTACCTCTCTTTCCACCAACTCCCCACAGTTCTCTTCTGCAATTAGGGGACCAACCGCCTGAACCCCAACGCTCACTCCAATCTCCAAAACCTGCACAACCAACTTCTCATTCAAAAATTGCTCAGAGAACATTGGCCAAGTTATCATCGGTACACCGGCACACACCCCTTCTAGGGTCGAATTCCACCCACAGTGTGTCAAAAATGCCCCAACAGCCCGATGTGACAGTATGAGTACTTGCGGTGCCCAACCTTGGATTACAAGTCCTCTCCCTTTCGTTCTTTCCTCAAATCCATCTTCTTCCACCCACTTCGCTATCTTCTCTGCCTCGCTTCCGCCTCTTACAACCCACACAAACGGGTGTTGAGAAGCTTCCAAGCCTAAACCGATCTCAATTAACTGACGAAGGGAGAGGCCACTGATGCTTCCAAGGCATGCATAGACCACAGACCCTGGATCTTGCTCATTGAGCCACTTCAAACACTGGCTTTCGTCAATGGTCACCTTGTTTCCTCTCTGAGCCTTGTCCAAGTTGTCTTTGTTGCACAGTGATACCGGCCCAATGCACCAAACTTTATCTCCTTTCACCTTTCGAAACTGCTCCACGTATCTAGGTTCTAGCTCTTCAAAACTATTAATCACCACTCCATATGATTCGACTTCAGCAGCTCGTACTCGCTCTCGGAAAGCTTGCCATTCCGGTGTACCTACAGTGAATATATAGACAGTTGAGCTTTAGTTAACTCAATCCTATCAGGCAAGTCAGGCAACTCAAACGGCTCTGACTCAGATATATTATCATGAAATTTGGAAATATGTAAATTGTGTGAGCATAAGAGAGTGAGGCAGCTCATTCCATCAAAAATAATTCTTGGAATCTGGAACTTGCGACCAGTGTCGCCTACCCATCCAATAGTTTTATCAGCTATTATACAACACGGAAATGGCTCGAGCGCTTCAAACAGCTGCTCGAATGGTTGTTGCAACATGCCAATGGCATAAAAAAAATTTATCAGTAGGTGTGGAGAGGTTAAGGTGTCTACAGTTTCGCACCCCTCTGGCAGGCCGGCCTCCACGGATGGGAACCGGATAGGAAGAAGCCGGAGGGCTAGTCCGGATTCGATTGCACGGTTGATGGTTGGGTTGAATCTGGAGGCAATGACAGGGGTGGTGACAACAGTGACAGTCACACCGTGTTGTGCCAGTAATTTGGCCATGTCAATCATGGGGATGAAGTGGCCTGGGGACATTAGAGGTACTAAAACAAAGTGAAGTTGGTGCTTCTGAGAAGCCATTGCAGCTGGGAGTGGTGGGTGGTTGGATTGACTATTTTGATCTATACAAATAAGTGTTTATGCTTGGCATTAATTTTAGTGTTTATACAATCACGTCGAATTTTATGCAAAATGATTAATTTATAGTTTAAATTTATTCTAATAGTAGAGTTTACAATACACAATCAAATCTCAACCATTTTTTTTTTCTTTTTTTTTGGATAAGTTTCTTGAGCCAATATTTATGGTCCTTGGAGTTTTTGTAACGTTAGTAACATAAGGAACTACGTAAGCATTGGATTTTTACGAATAAATATCTAGATATGCATGCAAGTTGCAAGAGTGCCTTAGCCAGATTAGGCATTGTCATGTCCCAAAAAACAAGAAAAAAAAAGTTGGGCATTGTCAGACGGGTCTATTTTGGGAGTTCAAATCATCTGCTGCACTTTTCTACGGCGTTTCCTGCGGTGCTCCAAAACGACGTTGTTTTGGATTTTTTTTTTTTTTTTTTTCCTTTTTTTTTTTTTTTTTTTTGCTTTTCAGCCTTATTTTCAGTTTTGAACCCTAATCCCTCTCAAAGAGGAGAACTGAGAGGTGATGAACGGAAAGAGCTATGCGGGCAGTTTCCGTAGCGAGGCGACGGAGGCGAGGTAAGGCGGTGGTGAGGCGAGGGGTGGCAGTGAGAGATGAACTGAGGCAGTGATGCGAGGCGGCCGACTGATGTGACTCTTGTAACAAGGCTACAGTGGCGAGGTGAAGGCGGCAGCGACGACAAGGTCTGTTTGTGGATGTTTTGTTGCTAATATATATATATATATATATATTTGTGGATATTTGCTATGGTTTGATTTATATGATATCTTGCTATTCTTTCATCGCTCATGTACTTTGTGAATGATAAAAAGATGATTTGGGTTGTAAGTTTAGAAGCCTTTGAAAGATTACAATATAGTTTCCTAATGAAACTGATTCCAAAAGTGCCATGAGAAATAGCATTCATGTGAACTATTATGTGTTTCTCTTTTTTCAAACTTCTTGGAGAATGTCAAAGTTAAGCTATTATTTCTGTGTTTCTCTTTTTTCAAATAAAATTTTATAATGAAAACACCTTCTTTTTGCTCTGCTAGCTATTAACCCCTCTTCTTCTTTAGGTAAATCTTAGTTCCTTTTTTGTTTTTTTGTTTTTTTTCTTTTCTTTACTTCTGACTTTGCTTTGCTCCTCTTCTTCTTCATGTTGTTGTTTTTTCTTCATGTTGGGGTAAGATTGTAAAAATAGTATAGATGTTGAATCCTGTTTTATCAGCTTTGATCTAAAAACTTTATTATGATGTTATTTATTTTGCAAAATGCTTCCCCAACGTTATGAAATCAATTAGAGTTTGTAACTCAATGAAAACAACTTTTGCCTATTATGATTAGATTTAATTTTCTTTCAGTGGGATCCAAATCTGTAGTTTTGCAGCTCAAAAATTGATAACTAGATATTTATCCACCACTCAATTTCCAAATCATCTTTCATTGCTATTTTTGTTTTTTTAATTGGAGTTTGCTATGATGATATCAAAGTGAAAGTTTTGGTTGGAGAGGAGAAAGAAAGAGATCACATAGTCTTTCCTAGAAATCTTTTCTTTTCCCACTTGACGAATTTTTTCTTCTTTTGAAACACAAATGGTTGGTCATTTATGTTGTGGTGCTTACTGTAGACCGCCCGGAACTCTGCTCTGCACGCGAGGGCGCGAATTGTAGTTCTAGCTACTACAGTTCGAGCTCCTGGCACGATTCTGAATCTAATCTCACAAAGTGTAATGTAAGACTGATAAATCACCAAAGAGTCCAAATCCGACAATTGGTTTTGAAAAATCAATTTTGAATCAAAAAGCGCCAAACATGGACTACTTTGCCAGATTTCAGAGTCGCCACCTAAATATTTTGTTTTGGAAAAATTTAGGAAATCCTGACTTGTGCCTAAGGCCACATGTCCATCATCACCAAAGTTGCCTTGGTTCGGAAACTTGGGTACGAGAGGGGAAGGTCCTGAAATAAGCACCCCCGCTCGCCCGATCAAAGGATCGGCCTCTACTAACATGATATGTTATTTTTGAAAACACGTGTGTTCTTATTCCGGTTATTAGCTAGCTTACTATGTGATGCGCATAACATACAAGTATAGACTAAATCGCTCAAGGTGGAACAAAACATCTCATATTTGTTTGTTTCAAAATGGTTTGGAAGTGCTACTCGCAAGTAGGCTAAGACGCGGATTTGCCATCCTTAAGTGGGCTTAGAAAACATGATTTGCCACTCTCAAGTGGGCTTAAAACACACATTTTGATGAATTGTTCCAATTCAAGCAATCCAACCTTCATCCACAGGCATTCATGCAGTTAATCAATTAAGCAGTTAGCCTTATGGCAAGCATGCTATCATGGCAGTCACCTACACACATGCAAGGATGCTAAAACGTAAAAGCTTACCTAGTACTCTGAGCGAAAAGAGAAGCTAGTTAGTAATCAATGTATGATCCTAGCTATGTCAACAATGCCTAATGCAACACATACAAAATGTAACTAAAATAGGCTCGGTTATTCTAAGATGTCATATGAATGCAACTTGATAACATGTATTCAAATTGGTAATGAAATACAATGCAGTTTGTATGATGCGCCGAGCCCGGTGCATGCAAGACAGATGAATGGATACAAACATGCGAAGCATAAGGATGTGTGGGAGCCGAATTTAATTGGATCAATAGGGCTGAATGGATCCGTCCGGTCCGAAATGTAACATATATTCGACATTTATCCTAGTCAGTCGAAGAGTCGAATAAAGTAACCGGCATTCCAGCCAATAGAACAAAGGCCAAGTAAAAGCACATATAAAGGATCAAAGATGGGCCTGGCTCTGGGGCCCACAAAGAGCACTATAAATGCGGGATCATCAGTCAGAGAAAGGTATGTGAGAACTATTACATTTAACTTAAAATACAAGTAATTCAGGGTGTAGAGACTGACTTGCCCGTCGGAGTGCTAATTCCGGCACCCCCGACCGGAGTGTTAATTCTTTTTCATGTGACTAGCTGAGGATCATTAACGTCCCCCAAGATCAGAAGAGTATTTCCAAACCACTTCTCCACAATTAGCGCCGTCTGTGTGAATACTCAAACACATCCATGGCGGGCGTAACGGAAGACCCTCCGATAGTCACTGATGAAACCACGCAGAGAGACGACCTCACTCCAACAAACATGCTTGGACCGGAGACTATCCCCGCAAGACGCACTTTGAACTTCGCCTCACCCTCGACTTCAGAGCATGAGGCAGTGCAAGCGATCATGGAACAAACAAAGCAAAACGAACAGAGGTTAGAGAACATGATCGCTGAAAACGAGCGTCTCCGTCAGGATTTGGCCTTGGAAGTGGCGAAGTCCAAACAAGCTGTACGCCAAGATCTGGAACGACCTGTGAGGGCAGGTGGTCAACGACCTCGAGCCCGACAACAAGACATTGATAGCGACTCCGACTCATTATCCCCGGAGCCCAAGAAGAAGGGACGATCTTAAACTTCCAGTTCCTCTGAAGAGAGTCCACGTATAAGGCATAAGCGCAGAAGAAACAGTTCAAATGAAGAAGACAAGCACGATCCGTTTGTACGACGGATCGCCAAGGCGGTTCTGCCCAAAAAGTTCAAAGCTCGGTCGTTCACTCTCTATGATGGAAAATCAGACCCCACCGATCACATCCGTCACTACAAGCAAGCCATGACATTTCATGCAGACAACGAGACTCTTATGTACCGAATATTTCCCAGTGGTTTGGGACCATTGGCTGTCAGGTGGTATTATAAACTGAAGCCGGCTTCGATCAAAAGCTCCCAACAGTTACAGAAATCCTTCAGGGTCAGATTCATCACCAACGAGGTCCACCCGAAACAAGCCGAATCTCTCTAGGCAATGCAGATCCAGCCAGGAGAAACACTAAGAGCATATTCGGCGCGCTATTAGGAGTGCTTTAATCTTGTTGATGACGCTTGCAACGACTCAATGGCCATCACCGCCTTCAAAATGGGTTTGCATCCTGACAGTGCTTTCCGTAGTTCTTTGACTAGAAGACCCCCCAAAATGGTCTGGTCGTTGATGAAGAAAGTTGAAGAATACTGCAAAGTCGAAGATGACGTTTTGCGGGTTAAAGCCGGAAACACGACCAACAAGACAGCTCCTTCTGAAATTGCTCAGCCAATAAATTCTATACCACCTCAGAGCCCTGAACCACGACATCGGGCCAAATGAGACAAGAGACGGGATTCCCGCCGATCAAGCGACCACTGCTTCCACCGAGAAAATGAACAACTGTAAGTTGACAGCAGGCATACGAGGCACGCCGACAAGAAATAGACAGAGTTGATAGAGCCGATCAGTGCGGTTATGTCCAAAATCCAGCACCTTCCGTTCTTCAAATGGCTGTCGAAAATAGTGGGACCTCCCGACACAAGAAGACGGGATAGACGGTGTGAGTATCACAAGGACCATGGCCATGATACTGAGAGTTGTTATGCATTGAAGGATCATCTAGAGGAATTGGTACAAGATGGCCGGCTACAACAATACGTCCGAAAAGGCAACCCAACCAAAGTAATAGCCTTAAGACAGGATTCACCTCCGCTCGGCGTGATCCACATGATATATAGCCTGCCAATGTCATCGGCGGTGCATACGATTCAGTCGGGTCTTGACCCTCAAAATCAACTCACTCTGGCTAAACGGCCCCATGAAGCTGCAGGCATTACTTTTGATGATTCAGATTTGGCCGGAGTGACACTGCCCCACATTGATCCCTTGGTAATTGAGTTACGCATAAACTGATTCACAGTTGAGCACGTACTCATTGATCCGGGGAGCACATCGAAGGTCATGTACTACAAGACATTCACCAAACTCGGCTTCTCCGAATCGGATCTCTCTCCTGCTCTTTATCTACTATTTGGGTTCAACGCCAATCTAGAGTACCCGTTAGGAAAAATCACACTACCCGTTCGAGCGGGCTCCCGAACAGTGGATGTGGACTTCTTGGTCGTCAAGCTGTCGTCGCCGTACAATCTCATAATGGGGCGATCTTGGTTGCATGTTATGCAGGCCGTGCCAAGCACCTATCATCAGCTGCTACGCTTCCCGATAGAACGCGGCATTGAGCAATTCCGTGGCTCTTAGAAATCGACACAAGCATGTTATCTCCTTGCTCAAAAGACACCAAAGGAGTTGCAAGTGAACTCTATTGACGTAACAGATCGGGAGAGCCTCGACGATGTTGGGCGGCTCACAAATGAAAGGGCCACGGAAGACCTAGATCGAGTTGAAATCAACGGCAACCCAGACAGGTTCTTCATGGTCGGCGCCTCTCTCAATCAAGCCCACAGACACAGCTAATTTCCTTTCTGCTCGGCAACCTTGATGTATTTGCATGGACTCCATATGAGATGCTGGGTGTAGATCCGTCTGTTTCGCAACACCGTTTAAATGTTGACCCTAAATGCAAGCCGATCATTCAGAAAAGCCGATGATCAGCCGCAGAGCACAATGCCGCAATTGTTGAAGAGGTTGACCAGTTGCTTGGCGCCGGGGCAATCAGGGAAGTGACTTACCCTACATGGCTCTCTAACACTATAACAAAAAAGGCCTTTGGTGACAGACTGATTTTGTCTCCAAACATCAAATTTTCGTCACTAAAGTGATCTGCGACGAAAAAAATTTGTCACCACGTTCGTGGCCTATACGTCGTCGCTGAAAGTACCTGGTGACGAAAAACAGTTTCGTCGCCTATTTTTGATTTTTGGCGACGAATTGTTTCGTCTCTGAATGTTGAATTTTTCGTCCTCTATAACATCAATTTCGTCGCCAAAACTAAATAATATTTTTATTTTAATTGTTTTTCGCGACGAAATATTTCGTCACCAAATAGATTTTAATGATGAAAGTTTTCCTCACCAATGATATGGATTAAGGTGACAAAAAAATTCGTCACTAAAATGAGCAGAAAAGAAAACTCTTCAATGACAAAAAACATTTTGTCACCAAATATTTCAATTTAGCGACGAAATATTCAGCAAATGTGACGAAATTATTTGTTTGGTATTGTATCATTAGTGACAAAATTATTCGTCATGTTTTTTGCAAACTACTAGCGACATTTTTTATTTTGTTACTAATAAAAATTAAAAATTTTGAAAATTGGGGTACTATTTTCTTCCAAAATTTTTTTGTTTTCAGTAAAAATTCCCTGCGCATTTCAATAACATGTTCAATAAAATATCTATTACAAATCAATACATAAATTTGTTCATTTTCATAAACATCACAATCGAATTTCAGCACTATCCACAAAATTACAATATGAACTGCATGCAGATTATAAACATATCTCCTAATATCCACAAAAAACGTCTACTAATATCCACAAAAATATAATATCAACCACATGCGGATTATCAAACACATCTCCTAATATCCAACAAAAAACATGTCTACTAATATCAACAAAAATAAAATATCAAGGGCGGATTACCCAACATGCCCTGTAATACCAACAAAAATAGAAAATTTACAACCAACCAAAATACATGTAAGGCAATATGAACATTCTAACACAAAATGAGCTACCATCTACCCTCTAAATTACCAAACATGTCCATATCAAATCTCGAATCTGCAAAAAAATGAAAAAAAAAAAAAAAATAGAAGTTAGACAATTATTATCTTATGCATAAAATATTCAATTTAACATGCATTTCTCAAATTAGTTTTCAAATCGGGAGTCCCGTGCTAGTTCCGTAAGTTTCCAGAACTCACATTGGTCCCCCCCAAGGTGTTTGAGGTGTTCCCTGGGCCGTCTCGTGGCTGTTGCACGATTTTGGCCCCCGAAGGTCTATTTTCAAGCTTAAGTGTGAAAAAGTGCCTTTTTGGACTTAGTTTTCAAACCGGGAGTCCCGTGCTAGTTCCGTAAGTTTCCACAACTCACATTGGTCCCTCCCGAGATGTTTGAGGTGTTCCCCAGGCCGTCTCATGGCTGTTGCACGATTTTGGCCCCGAATGTCTATTTTCAAGTTTAAGAGTGAAAAAGTGTCTTTTTGGACTTAGTTTTCAAACCGGGAGTCCCGTGCTAGTTCCGTAAGTTTCCACAACTCACATTGGTCCCTCCCGAGGTGTTTGAGGTGTTCCCCGGGCCGTCTCGTGACTGTTTGACGATTTTTGCCCCCGAAGGTCTATTTTGCAAACTTAAGTGTGAAAAAGTGCATTTTTGGACTTAGTTTTCAAACCGGGACTCCCGTGCTAGTTCCATAAGTTTCCACAACTCACATTGGTCCCTCCCGAGGTGTTTCAGGTGTTCCGTGGGCCGTCCCGTGGCTGTTGCACGATTTTGGCCCCCGGTGGCCTATTTTTAAGCTTAAGTGTCAAAAAGTGTATTTTTGGACTTAGTTTTCAAACCGAGAGTCCCGTGCTAGTTCTGTAAGTTCCCACAACTCACATTGGTCCCTCCCGAGATGTTTGAGATGGTCCCTGGGCCGTCTCGAGGCTGTTGCACGATTTTGGCCCCCGAAGGTCTATTTTCGAGCTTAAGTGTGAAAAGTGCATTTTTGGACTTAGTTTTCAAACCGGGAGTCCCGTACTAGTTCCGTAAGTTTCCACAACTCACATTGGTCCCTTCCGAGGTGTTTGAGGTGGTCCCCAGGCCGTCCCGTAGTTGTTGCACGATTTTGGACCCCGATGGCCTATGTTTCAAGCTTAAGTGTGGAAAAGTGCATTTTTGGACTTAGTTTTCAAACCGGGAGTCCCATGCTAGTTCCATAAGTTTCCACAACTCGCATTGGTCCCTCCCGACGTGTTTGAGGTGTTCCCCGGTCCGTCCCATGGCTGTTGGACGATTTTGGCCCCAGTGGCCTATTTTCAAGCTTAAGTGTGAAAAAGTGCATTTTTGCACTTAGTTTTCAAACTGGGAGTCCCGTGCTAGTTCCGTAAGTTTACACAACTCACATTGGTCCCTCCCAAGGTGTTTGAGATGGTCCCCGGGCCGTCTCGAGGCTGTTGCACGATTTTGGCCCCCGAAGGTCTATTTTCGAGCTTAAGTGTGAAAAAGTGCATTTTTGGACTTAGTTTTCAAACTGGGAGTCCCGTGCTAGTTCCGTAAGTTTCCACAACTCACATTGGTCCCTCCCGAGGTGTTTGAGGGGGTCCTCGGGCCATCCCGTGGCTGTTGCATGATTTTGGCTCCCGGTGGCCTATTTTCAAGCTTAAGTGTGAAAAAATGCATTTTTTGACTTAGTTTTCAAATCGGGAGTCCTGTGCTAGTTCCGTAAGTTCCCACAACTCACATTGGCCCCTTCCGAGGTGTTTGAGGTGTTCCCCAGGCCGTCCCGTGGCTGTTGCACGATTTTGGCCCCCGAAGGTCTATTTTCAAGCTTAAGTGTGAAAAAGTGCATTTTTGGACTTAGTTTTCAAACCGGGAGTTCCGTGCTAGTTCTGTATGTTTCCACAACTCACGTTTGTCCCTCCCGAGGTGTTTGAGGTGGTCCTCGGGCCATCCCGTGGCTGTTGCACGATTTTGGCCACCGGTGGCCTATTTTGAAGCTTAAGTGTGAAAAAGTGTATTTTTGGACTTAGTTTTTAAACAGGGTGTCCCGTGTTGGTTCCGTAAGTTTTCACAACTCACATTGGTCCCTCCCGAGGTGTTTGAGGTGTTCCCCGGGCCGTCCCATGGCTGTTGCATGATTTTGGCCCCCGAATGTCTATTTTCAAGCTTAAGTGTGAAAAAGTGTATTTTTTGACTTAGTTTTCAAACCGGGAGTCCCGTACTAGTTCTGTAAGTTTCCACAACTCACATTGGTCCTTCCCAAGGTGTTTCCGGTGGTTCCTGGGCTGTCCCGTGGCTGTTGCACGATTTTAGCCCCCGGTGGCCTATTTTCAAGCTTAAGTGTGAAAAAGTGCATTTTTGGACTTAGTTTTCAAACCGGGGGTCCCGTGCTAATTCTGAAAGATCCCACAAGTCACATTGGTCCCTCCCGAGGTGTTTGAGGTGGTCCCCGGGCCGTCCCATGGTTGTTGCGCGATTTTGGCCCCCCGGTGGCCTATTTTCAAGCTTAAGTGTGAAAATGTGCATTTTTGGGCTTAGTTTTCAAACCGGGAGTCCCGTGCTAGTTCCGTAAGTTTTCACAACTCACATTGGTCCCTCCCGAAGTGTTTGAGGTGGTCCCCGTGCCGTCTCATGGCTGTTGCACAATTTTGGCCCCCGAAGATCTATTTTCAAGCTTAAGTGTGAAAAATTACATTTTTGGACTTAGTTTTCAAACCGGGAGTCTCGTGCTAGTTCCGTAAGTTTCCGTAACTCACATTGGTCCCTCCCGAGGTGTTTGAGGTGTTCCCCGGGCCGTCTCGTGGCTGTTGCACGATTTTGGCCTCAGGTGGCCTTTTTTTCGACTAGTTCCATGCCTACATGTTAGAATAGTTTTCGAGTTAGTTCTCGACTTTGTTTCATGCATATATGTTGGAATAGTGCAAATTCACTCAACGTAACCTAATACAAAACACAGTATCTCACCAATATAGAGTTTCACTACCATGTTTACTTTGACATCAACTCAACTCATTCACCAAGAAACCCCCTTAGTTCTCTCTCCATTTCATATTGAGATTTACATCCTACATGGATTTATATACCTCCCCTATATTTTTTCCATGATCTCTATCCTCCACCTCAAATCCATGTATATATATATTTTTGGTAAGTAAGAAGAATTTTATAAAAAGGGCACCAAAGGGATGCGACAGAGATGAAGGTTGAGCAAATTACAAAGCTAAGTTATCAACAAAATCTAGAAATTGAACCAGGTTGGGAGTAACTCCCCCATCCCCAGGAGATCCAACTAAAGAAAAAGGCTACAAAATTGCTCTAAGCCCATAACCTCAAGGGGTTGGCCTAGTGGTCAAGGCCTGAGGCCTAAGGGTGTGCTCCCTTCAAGGTCTCAAGTTCAAAACCTCCTAGATGCAAACAATTTTTTGGGACTAACCCATACAAGGCAAAGCCCTGGCTTTAATTGGGACCTCCGCAAGGTCGGTGGGATTGGTCCCCCGGATTAGTCGGTCCAATCAACGCTAGCTTCTCTTTTTAGTTAAAAACCAGATAAAGCTATATATGCATATTCTTCAATTCTTGGCATTATAAGTATGTCTAGAGAGTCAAAAGTGTAGCATATACAATATTTTTCCTACAATTCTAACCCCAGATAAGACTTCATTGGGTTCCACCAAAATATTTTCACATCCCCCATTTCCTAATATCTTCTACGAACAACCATCTTCAGCATGAAATACCAAAATTTTTTGACAAGGAGAACACATTTTTTTTTAGGTTTGGCCTCATGTAAAAGTGGGATTCTCAAAAGTTTGGAGAGGCCAAGACACCTCTGACCCCCCGTCCCTCCACCCCTGCATCTCATACAACAAAAAAATTAAATTTTTGAGTAAGCTTGGAAAAATACTATCCTTCTCCCTTTCTGTCAGTATCCATCCTCTAGTTTTTAAAATAGTATTCCATCATTCCATGAGCTTGAATTGAAATCAATCATAATACAAACAACTGGTTTATTCTATGATGCTAATGTCAGTTGACCTGTAGACATGATTTCATGTACAGGGTAAAGATACACAGGCACAAAAAATGTACAAGTCCTACCTTATAGATGATCCAGGCGGGTACATCTCCATCACCACCTTTGTCCAAGTTGTTGCATTACTTCCTAAAAGATTTCTTCCCAACTGATTCCCACCCACTATTACAGCTACGCTGCCATTTTTACTTGAAGCAGATTGTCTTTACTTGATCATTTAAAAATCAAGAGAAGTAAAACAATATGGCAATTAGATAACAACGGAGTTCAAATAATACAATCTTCCACAATCTCATATATTCAATTAAGGAAACTAAAAATGAATCTACTGCAGGCCTTTTAATTTTAATTTTAATTTTTCCAGAGGATTTCTTCTTAGTATTGATAAATGAAATGAAAATGGAAACTAGTGCTTACTTTGAGGTCAATAATGTCTTTCTTAATAAGGCATCTGTCTCATTAGTAGCCCTCATTGCATCAAGAACATAGCTAACAATAAAAAATTGAAAAAAACAAAACAATCATATTAGATAGAAAATGAGATAATATTTTGGGTTAATTACATCAAGACCCCTCAACTATCAAGGAATATCACTTTACCCCCCTCTTCTATGAACTCGTACACTTTGACCCCTTAAACTATAAAATTGTATCACTTTCACCCCCTCAAAATGGGGTGTATTTGCACAATTTTTATAGTTGGGGGGGGGACAATATGCATGGATTCATAAATGAGTGGGTAAAGTGATATTCATTGATACTTGAGCGGGTCTTGGTGTAATTAACCCTAATATTTTCATGTGCTGCAAGCACTTCTAGACTGAAACTGTTTACAATAATAGTATAATTGCAATTCATTGACATTTACCCAGGAAAGGAACAAGAGGTCAAGAAATATTGAGCCAATGTAGCAACAAACAACAATAAATATATTGCTGTGTACCTGAGAGAGAGAGAGAGAGAGAGAGAGAGAGAGAGAGAGAGAGAGAGAAATAACATTAAGAATTAAAAACAATTCAAACCAGTCAGTCATCAAGAAAGGATTTGTGCACATAACTAAGATGTTCAATAAAGTGAAAATTGTTTTTCCTAAGTCTTTATCGTAGTCATGGAAGATGTTCAGAATCATGTCTGAAGGCTTACACATCAAATGGGACTCATGTTAGCCAAGTCCAACAGATTGATTATCAAAAACCTTGCCTTGCTTCTGCACTGGCATATATTTTGGCATATGAATCTTGTATAATATGACAATTTTGGATGCATCAGTACAACACAAAAAAAATTAAGGAAGATAAAAAGGGATCATAAAAATAAGTAGTCAGATCTCAGCTAAATTCAAAAAACTCACATCAAAGTTTCCTGTATAACCTTACAAGCTAGGAAAACCTTCTTTAATTTCATAGTTCATCTTAAGAACATGAGGCGTTAGCTGTAATAATCCATGAAAAAAAAGTAAATTTGTTGTTCTTGAGTTGTATATAGATTTTAACAACATTTGGACATTTTTTCCAACTAGTAAGTTCCCACTTCAATTACCCAAATTCAGTCCATTTGCCAACATAACAAAACACAAATGACGCTTATTCACTTCCAACTGAGTTATGAGCTCATTATACTAACATTTTATATTCCATAAAACAAATTAAACAATCAAATATTGAATGGTAAACAGAGCTCAAAATTAAATAAACACACAAATGTTGGATAGAAACTCTACGTTCTTGGAGCATAACAATCACAAACTCATTATCAATTAATCAAAGTTAGTGAAGCCACATGTTATGCTAGACCCAGTTTCAGTACAGGTCTTTGCCTCCCCAAGTCCCAAAAGATGCAAAATTTTAGGTTAAAAAGAAAATAGAGGGAGGGAGGGAGTGAATGAATACCATGGTTCTCGCTTAGTTTTGTCTGTCAAGTCCCTATCGAAAATGAAGAGAATGCCAACATAGATTAGATGTAGCAACACCAACGCCAATTTCAAACACAGAGAAGATCTCTGAGCTAGAAACCCACAAACCAAAAACATCAAATTGCAGATACAAAAGTGTACATCTTGATGAATTAATGAATAAACAAAGTGTACATCAAATTGTGTTTTGTATTAGGTTACGTGGAGTGAGTTTATTTTCGACTAGTTCCATGCCTACATGTTGGAATAGTTCTCGACTTAGTTTCATGCCTACATGGAGATATTGTGTTTTATATGTAAAAAAATCTGCAACCAGTGAGAGGGAAACTGAGGAATGAAAGGTAGGGATCAACCGAAAAAGAAAAAATTGAGAAGTGGTGTAATCGGCTGCTGAAGTTATATATATATATATTTTATATGTATACAGAGCATTATACAGAGCATATTTTATATGTATACAGAGCATATTTCATATGAATACATAGCATATACATCAGACAAATACATCAGAGGGAGCATCGAGAGAGAGAGAGAGAGAGAGAGAGAGAGACTAACAGCGGTGGTGTTCTCCGATCGGCACAGCAGCGACGGTGAGGAAAGAAGGGGCTAACGGCGGCGGTGGTGAGGGCTGTCAGAAATGGTAGCAGCGGCGGTGGGTTGATGCAATGGTAGCAGCGGCGGTGAGGGCCTTGTGTGTGAATGAGTATAACGTGTGTGTGTGTGTGTGTGTGTGTGTGTGTGAAATAGGTTTGAATTGAGAAATTATTGTGTGTGTTTGAGACCTAAAATATTTAGTGACTAAATTATATTTTGGTGACAAAATTATTTCTTCACCAAAGATAAAAATATTGGCCACAAAAATAGTTTTGTCACTAAATGATATTAAAATATTAAAAATTATTGGTGACAAAAATATATTGTCATTAATAATTTTATAATTGGTAACCAATTTTTTCGTCACCAAAAGTCTATTAATTTTGGCGCCCTCCGAAAATATTAGCGGGAAAATATTTGGTGACAAAAAAAATATAAATAATGACGAAATATAATTTCGTCACCTATTTTTTTTTTTATTATGATTTAGATTGGTGACGAAATTTTTTTTTGTCTCCAAAAATGGTACATTTGGAGACGAAATATGATTTTCGTCATTAAAAGATACGTATTTCTTGACAAAAAAAAAATTTCGTCATTAGTTTTCGTCTCTAAAGACTATTTTTGTTGTAGTGTAATACTGTGGTTGTGAAGAAGAAAAATGGGACCTGGCGAGTCTGCGTTGATTTCACGGACCTAAACAAAGCCTGCCCCAAAGATTGTTTTTCTCTCCCCAGGATAGACCAACTGGTAGATGCTATAGCACGTCATCAGCGTATGAGCTTCCTCGATGCCTACAAAGGCTACCATCAAATTGCCATGCATCCGGAGGACCAAGACAAAACTGCATTCCTCACCCCAAAAGGAACCTATTGTTATAAGGTTATGCCTTTTGGACTGAAGAATGCAGGGGCAACTTACCAGAGACTAGTCACCACCATGTTCAATGAGCAACTCGACCACACTATGGAAGTGTACATTGACGACATGGTGGTCAAATCTAGGGAAGAGCAGAATCATATAGCCGATCTGCAGGAGACATTCGGCATTCTACGCAAATATGGAATGAAGTTGAACGCTTCCAAATGTGCGTTTGGGATCGACTCAGGCAAATTCTTGGGTTACATTGTCAACCACCAAGGAATCGAAGCCAATCCAAGGCAAATCACAGCAATCCTAGAACTCAGCTCCCCCCGATCGGTTAAGGAGGTTCAGAAGTTAATTGGGATGGCCGCCACACTTAACAGGTTTATCAGTCATTCCACGGACCGCTGCCGACAATTCTTCCATACACTACGGCAGGGCAAGGCTTTTGAATGGTCCGCCGAGTGCGAAGCCGCCTTCAACAGCCTCAAAACCTACTTCCAATCAGTTCCACTCATGACAACACCTTCGGAAGGTGACCCGCTCATTTTGTATCTGGCAGTTTTTGACCGGGCTGTCAGCGCCGTACTAATAAAGGAAGAGCTAGGGGAGCAGCGGCCAGTATATTATGTGAGCAAGGCAATGGTCGACACCAAAACACGCTACCTTCCGCTGGAAAAACTCATCCTTGCCCTAGTCATGGCGGCATGAAAACTGATGCATTACTTCCAGGGGCATAGCATCGGGGTGTTAACAGATTACCCCCTCCGATCAGTACTACGTAGTGCGGAAGCATCAGGACGGGTTTCAAAGTGGGCTCTTGAACTCGGCCAGTATGATATTCAGTTTCTTTCTAGAACCTCAATAAAGGGCTAGGTGCTTGCCGACTTTGTGGCCGAATTCTCTGGGGGTCTTGCCGACTTCAAGTCTGATGAAGTTCGACCTAAACCGAACTGGAGAATCTATGTTGGGGACATTTGGCAGTTGTACTGTGATGGATCATCCAATCAATGGGGCAGCGGTGCCGGAGTAGTAATCATGGCTCCCGATGGCGCAATAATTGAGTAGGCCGTCAAACTCGGCTTCGAAGCATCAAATAACGAAGCCGAATACGAAGCCCTTTTGGCCTGTTTGAGGAATGCACACCTTCTGGGTGCTCAGCGTTTGCTGGTATTTTGCAATTCAAAATTGGTGATCAATTAGCTAAAGGGGGAGTACGCAGCCAAAAATGACCGTATGGCGGCCTACATGAAATCGGCTAGCGCCTTGCTGGCCAAATTTGACCATCATGAATTGAATTAGATAATACGTGACCAGAACACACATGCAGACGCCCTAGCTTGCCTAACCTCCGCCATTAACTCAGAGATTAAACGGACCATCGAAGTAGGTTTCATCCCGGAGCCGAGCATTGGCCCTTCGGAGGAAATCCAGGTCAATGTCATAGAGTTAGGACCAAGTTGGATGGACCCCATTGTTGCATTCCTTTCTTCTGAACAGCTCCCAGCAGACAAAAAAGAAGCACACAAACTGCGAAACAAAGCCCTGCGATACTATTTGGATCTGCAAGGAAGGCTTTATAAAAAATCCCTTTCTGGTCCATACTTGGAATGTGTACACCCAGACAAAGTCGAAGAGCTTCTAACTGAAATACATGAGGGCAGTTGTGGTGCCCATTCTGGCGGGCGCTCTTTGGCCCATCGAGCTATAACACAGGGGTATTACTGGCCGACAATGAGATCTAATGCCGAATGCTATGTGAAGAAATGTGAACAGTGCTAGAAGTTCTCCCCGTTAACCCATTTGCCTGCTGAAGAGTTAAGCTCCATTACCAGTCCCTGGCCGTTCGCCCAGTGAGGACTTGATATCGTAGGACCATTGCCAAGGGCTCTAGGGAACAAGCGATACTTGATCGTCGCGACAAATTATTTCACAAAATGGGTCAAAGTGGAGGCATTAACTCACATTCGAGATGCTGATGTTAAGCGCTTTGTATGGAGAAATATCACAACACGATTCGGCATTCCAAGAGCTCTAATTTCTGACAACGGCACCCAGTATGATTGTGGCGTTTACCGAGAGCTGTGCAGCAAGTATGGTATCCGGCCTTACTTTTCTACGCCGGCTTACCCACAAAACAATGGTCAAGCCAAAGCCTCTAACAAATCCATCTTGGACGGCATCAAGAAGTGGCTGGAGAAAGCTAAAGGCAAATGGGTGGAAGAATTGCCAAGTGTATTGTGGGCTCATCGAACTACGCCGAGACGATCCACTGGAGAAACGCCGTTTGCTCTATGCTTTGGAACCTAGGCCATCATACCCCTGGAAATCGGCCACCCAACCCTGAAATTGCAAGTTTTTGATATGGGCCGAAATGACATGATGCTGGCTTTGGATTTGATTCTGATCGAAGAATGAAGAGACCGTGCCCTTGCGTCCATGGCGCGGTACCAGCAGCAGCTTGCCAAGTCATATAATCAACGTGTTCAGCTGCGCCGCTACACACCAGGAGAGTTGGTCCTGAAGAAGGTACTTCCAGCTGCCAAGAAGCCGGCAGATTGATTCGATCGCAGGAGTAGGGACATATCGTCTCAAAGATATGTCAGGAAGGAGTCTGCCATGGCCTTGGAATTCAACGCACTTCGCAAATTCTATCATTAAACCCGACCTGTGGGGAATGATATTAGTCCTGAATGGCTCACCATGTACACATTCCACTTTTGTAATGCAAAGATTCATGTTTACTTACTGTGCAATCCAGTTCAAAAGATTTCTGTGAAAAAGCCTCCGGATTCGGAGCGCCCTTCGTGGATATCACGATTGGCCAAATAAGGTCTCCGGATTCGGAGCCCCATCGGTGCATGACGCCCTTGAGCCAAAAAATCCTCCGGATTCAGAGCGCCCTTCGTGGATATCACGATTGGCCACATAAAGTCTCCGGATTCGGAGCCCCATCAGCGCATGACGCCCTTAAGCTGAAAAAGCCTCCGGATTCGGAGCGCCCTTCGTGGATATCACGATTGGCCAGATAGTCTCCGGATTCGGAGCCCTATTGGCACATGACGTCCTTGGGCCGAAAAAGCCTCCGGATTCGGAGCGCCTTTCATGGATATCACGATTGGCCACATAAAGTCTCCGGATTCGGAGCCCCATCGGCGCATGGCGCTCTTGGGCCGAAAAAGCCTCCGGATTCGGAGCGTCCTTCGTGGATATCACGATTGGCCAGATAGTCTCCGGATTCGGAGCCCCATCGGCGCATGACGCCCTTGGGCCGAAAAAGCCTCCGGATTCGGAGCGCTCTTCGTGGATATCACGATTGGCTAGATAGTCTCCAAATTCGGAGCCCCATCGGCGCATGACGCCCTTGGGTCGAAAAAGCCTCCGGATTCGGAGTGCCCTTCGTGGATATCACGATTGGCCACATAAAGTCTCCGAATTCGGAGCCCCATTGGCACATGACGCCCTTGGGCCGAACAAGCCTCCGGATTCGCAGCGCCCTTCGTGGATATCACGATTGGCCAGATAGTCTCCGGATTAGGAGCCCCATAGGCGCATGACGCCCTCGGGCCGAAAAAGCCTCTGGATTCGGAGCACCCTTCGTGGATATCACGATTGGCTAGATAGTCTCCAAATTCGGAGCCCCATCAGCGCATGACGCCCTTGGGCCAAAAAATCCTCTAGATTCGGAGCGCCCTTCGTGGATATCACGATTGGCCAAATAAAGTCTCCGGATTCGGAGCCCCATCAGCGCATGACGCGCTTGGGCCAAAAAAGCCTCCGGATTCAGAGCGCCCTTCGTGGATATCACGATTGGCCAGTCTCCAGATTCGGAGCCCCATCGGCCCCTGATGCCTTTAGGCCGAAAAAGCCTCCGGATTCAGAGCGCCCTTCGTGGATATCACGATTGGCCGGTCTCTGGATTCGGAGCCCCATCGGTGCCTGACGCCTTTAGGCCGAAAAAGCCTTCGAATTCGGAGCGCCATTCGTGGATATCACGATCGGTAATGTCTCCAAATTGGGAGCCATGGCCGTGTGTAACTCGTGTATGCCGAATAGTTGTTTTATGAAGAATGCTCTGTTATGTCGAGCCGGCAAAAATCCTCTACACATTAAAGCATTTAGAATACATTTATTCAAACATTTATACAATGACGTGCAAACACGTGTATGCTGAATATAAAACAAAACACAAACATTGAAAATAAAGCATTTAGAATACATTTATTCAAACATTTATACAATGACGTGCAAACACGTGTGTGCCGAATATAAAACAAAACACAAACATTGAAAATAAAGCATTTTATTCGATCTGCCAATGGTTACATGGTTTCAAACGCAATCTGCGTTTGAGTATTACAATGAATATTTTTATCCGACGGCTCCCTCATCCTCACTCTTCTCAACTTCAAAAGTGGAAAAGGGGAAATCATTCTACTGGTACAACGGCAACACATAATTTACACCTGCTGCCTGGAGAGCCTCAGCTTCCTGAAGTGCCTTGATCCAGCTGTGCCTAAACCCACGATTTTCACATCGGCAAACTTCTTCGGCGAGTTTCTCCTTGGTCTTCTGAATTCCAACCTTTCGGCCGTCATGAAAGCCTTTTTCATAGGCCGCGGCCCTAGCAGTCTCAATCGCGAACATCCTAGCCGTGTTCCGATCGGCAATAGCATCACTAATCAGTCTTTGAGTCACCCTCTCTTCCACAATCGGGTTGGGATGGCTGGCTGATTGAGACTCGGCAGACTTGATTTTCCTTAGCTTACGCTCAGCCTTTTCCGCGCGAGCTTCTAACTTCCGAATGCGTTCATCTCTCTGCTCTATATCGCACCGAGCGGCATGCAGACGCATGCCGATTTCATAAGCGGTTTACAGCCCCTTCACCGACTCGTGAATGCCTTCGTGAAACACTTCGAAGTCCTGCCGACCTACCATCGACTGCTGGACTTCGATTGGAAAAATCTGTCGAGCGAACTCGACCGCCACATTTGGATCTGGAACGATCGAATCTGCCTCTGTCATTGGTCTATTCCCTACGAAGACTGCAAAACTCAATGGGCGCAGAGTCGCTTCGGATTCCCTTCCAGAACCGGGTTGAGGACACTTGCCCTATGGCTGCTTGTCCCTCTTGGGTGACCTACTTCGACGACGAGGATATTGGTGTCTCTCCCGCTCCCTCGAAGTCCTACTTCCCGTACGCGAAGGTTTACCACTTCGATTCATATCTCCTCCCAGCTCAGCTAGTGTCCTCGCTTCCCCTCTGCTGTTGAAGAAAAGTCTATTCGACATTTGCACTTGTTTAACCTTCCTCAAAGAGCTGGACTGAGTTGCTGACTAAGCATATAAATAGGACCTTTGTTCATGAAGCACACGCCCATTTATTCCCTACGAGGGCAGCATCTCTGAGGCAATCTCATTAATATTGAAACCCCAACAGCCCGGCGCCGATTGAGTCACATGCCCCGATCGCCCCCATCAACCTCTGTTATTCGGCGTTCTACGTTCATGAACCAGCTGGGGCAAGGGCAGATTCATCAATCTAGTCGGCTTGAGTGCCCCAGCCGTTCCACGAATCCATTCATTAGTACAATATTCATAAGTAACATTTTATTCGGCATTATACGATCATGAACCAGCTGGGGCAAGAGCAGATTCATCAATCTAGTCGGCTTGAGTGCCCCAGCCATTCCACGAATCCATTCATCAGTACAATATTCATAAGTAACGTTTTACTCAGCGTTCTACGTTCATGAACCAGCTGGGGCAAGGGCAAATTCATCAATCTAGTTGGCTTGAGTGCCCCAGCCGTTCCACGAATCCATTCATCAGTACAATATTCATAAGTTCGTTTTATTCGGCACCTCATGAATTCATTTTGTTTATGATTAAATCAGATCCATTAATTTAATCGGCTATTAAGTTTGCCATCTCACGTAGTCATGACATTTTGTTCTAACTACTGATTCTCCTAATTATGTACTCATACAGCAAACAATACAAGCAATAACTTAAGAGAATAGAAAATTTTCATTCATAAATTGGGTGCTAACAGCGGACATTTTACACATGAAAATCCAAAAAAGATGAAAATCAACTAACAAAAAACATACATTGAAATTAAAAATACATAACAAAAATAATTTGATCCCTAAAATCAATCCTCGGGATCAGACTCTAGCGGCTCAACGTCCACTTGCTCATATGGAATCGACATGTCCAATGTCACTCCAGTGGCAGCAAGGGCTTTGAGCCAGGCATGTTTGAATCCCCGATTCTCAAACTTGGGGACCTCTTCTACATAGTTTTTTAGAGCGGCGCTCTGCCCAGCCTTGAATGCTTCGGAAGCCTCAGAGTCGGCTTTTCCTTCGCCGCCTTCAACTCTACCAATTCGGCCTCCAGCTTGGTAAGCGCCTTCTTGGCTAACTTGAGCGATTCCTCACTCGCATTTGCCCTCTCCTCGGCGTCTGATCTGAGCTGGTCAGCAGTCCGCGCCCTTTCCTTCTCAGCTTCGGCCCACGCACTCGCCATTATGGCTCTCATCGCCTCAAACTCGGCCCTGCTCCTCTGACCGTCCACTTCCGACTGCAAACGACCAATCCTTTCCACGGCATCATACTGGCGGCGGCCTAATTCGGCAATCCTTCCGACCGTCTGCCAAACAAGTTGGGATCATCAGATACCAAGAAATAATGTATGCAAACAAAATCAAAACAAGGAGTTAGGATGAAGTCACATACCAGGAGGGCCTACTGGGCAGCTAACGCTATTGCTACCAAATCCGGCTCCGCCCGAAAGGTTGCCTTGTCAGCCGGCAACGAGACCGAGGCAGCCAAACTTAACGCCACAGCCGGATCCTTCAAAGCCGACGCTTCGGAGGAGATCGGTGTGTTTTATTATCTTTGGTTGAACAACGAAAGGAACAACCACATCCGACTCCTCCAAACGTGGCCGTTTATTAACAGGGTTCTCCTCAGAGCCGGCCTTGCCCTCGGCGGCACGTTTCTCCACCCGATCTTCTGAAATCGGCCATTCTTCTAGATCCGGCCGAACGGCTGTCTTTTCCGTCTCGGCCACTTCAATGTGAGCTGTTTCCTTTGCAATAATGGGTTCGGGAGATTCAGTCGGGGCAGGTGCAGAACGGGTGGCCTCAGCTTTCCGTCAGGCGGCCAGGCATTCGGTATTTCTCTTTTACGCCATCTGCGTGAGATTTTCCCCAGCCATACCCTCAGAATAAGCGCCGGGAAGGTCTTTCAAATTTATAAAAATATCTTCGAAGACGTCCCTCGGCCTGATGTGGACGGAGGGTTAGGCGAGTTCAGTCCCGCTTCCTCAAAGGCCGAGTTAACAGCTTCCTCAACCTCCGCTGCCAACTGATCCGGGTCCTCAGCGATTGGTTCCGCTGCTTGTTCTTCTAAGTGTTCAGAATCGGATGATTCTAAACCGATCTGCCTCAAGTTCTTGAAGCTGGGGAAGATGAGAGCTGTGAGATGGTTGTCGCCTCGCGCGATCGGAATGTTGTCTGCCGCTGAGAATATAGTATAAGTTGGCTCGTACCGCAGGAGAATGTAGGCCACCCTCCCTTGCTTTTGAAGGTTTGGACGGCTGACGAACTGTAGCGCGGTCTTAATTTTTGCAAGCACAATGTCGTCTTCTGAAACTAACACTCTCTTCAAGTCGCTGCCTGCACAAACAAAATGATTAGATATGTATAGTGCCGAACGTAAATATAGAAATAACAGAAACAAGTGATCTAATCGGCCACCTGGTTCGCCTTTTCGTCTTGGAATAGGGTCTAGGCGATCTTCCCCTTCGCCGAATTCCCAATTGCCGCGGATGACGACCATCACATCATCGACACGCTTGCCAGATCTAGCAAGCATAGTCACTAAGTGATGATCAGTATCCTTGGCTCTAAGAAAGTAGTGTCCTAGCCGGCCGGTAGATTTGGCTAGGACATAACAGTGCCGAATGGCGGGTATACCTAAATTAATCCTAAGACGCCAATTTATCTCTACAATTCCCATTATGATGCAAAAGAAATTCACGTTGGGCTGGGAAGGGATTAGACCCCAGTATCGAAGAACGACCCTAAAAAATGGGTGAAGAGGAAAGCGGACTCCGCCCTCAGCAATCGATAGGAGAGGAAAGACGATTGTGCTCTCATCTTCCCTCTCCATATCAGTAGTGCTGTCTGCCAAAAGTGACAGATGGGCGTCATCGGGGATGGAAAAATGGCATCGAAAGCCGGAGATTCGATCTGCTGAAAGGAGCTCCTTCAAATGTTTTGCCATTTTGGCCAACCCAAGGACTATGGAAAACTAAAAGCAAAAAAGGAAGCGGGATCAAAAATGAAGGAGAAGAAAACTTACAGGGGACGAAGGAAAAGGCGAGAAACAAGGAGTTGCAGGAGCTGCGAAGTGAAGGAGTTGCACTAGAAGCCGAGCCAGATATCTTTGAGCATTCAAAACATACATTTGAAGAGACAATTTCAAATCGCATTAAATGGAGGTAGTGTACGAAGGGGCGGGAAAGCGTTACAATGACCAAAAAGCATGTACGTGCTCTGACACGCATTGGGAAGAGGGTTAACCGTCGAATTTTTGACTTCCCAGGCTAGAAGCCAAACACGCCGACTAACTGACGATAGTGGGGTGTTTGGGGGGTAATTGTGGAAGCCGAATTTAACTGGATCAATAGGGACGAATGGATCCGTCTGGTCCGAAACGTAATATATATTCTGCATTTATCCTAGTCAGTCGAAGAGCCAAATAAAGTAACCGGCATTCCAGCCAATAGAACAAAGGCCAAGTAGAAGCATATATAAAGGATCAAAGATGGGCCTGGCCCTAGGGCCCACAAAGAGCACTATAAATACAGGATCATCAGTCAGAGAAAGGTATGTGAGAACTATTACATTTAACTTAAAATACAAGTAATTCAGGATGTAGATACTGACTTGCCCGTCGGAGTGCTAATTCTGGCACCCCCGACCGGAGTGTTAATTCTTTTTCAGGTGACTAGCTAAGGATCATTAACGTCCCCCAGGATCAGAAAAGTATTTCCAAACCACTTCTCCACAGGATGCTAATTGAAACATGCCCTAAAACTAACCATCAAAAGCGGTTAAGTAAAAGGGAGAACGAAATGGGAGTTGGAAGACATGCATCACACACACACACTTATTACAACAGTTGTGCCCTCTCGATGGAGGGTCCGAATAACAAGCTAACTAGCTAATCTAAGCTAATTAAACTAATTATTACATCACAAAACTAATTAACTAACAAGTTAACTCATTATTACAAAACAAGCTAGTTAGCTAACTACACTAGCTAATTAAACATTACAGCATAAATCAATTAGCTAAACACGTTAACTAATTAAGTACAAAACCAAAGTATAAGCTAGATAAGCAAAGCAATAAAATGGGGGAGGGCCTCGGGACGAGAAGCGCATGCATGCTCGACCACCTCGTTCGGAAATCCATTGCGATGCCCCAACTTGCCTCTGTTTGCAATTGTTCTCAGGACACTGCACAAAGCTCCAGATAGATTCTACTCCATCATGGGAACCTCCAGGAGCATTGCCGACCACTTATTGGTGTTGCCAACCACCTGTAGACCACTTACCTTTGCTGCAGACCAGAAAAAGTGGTCGGCCAGCCACTTTTTCTGGTCTGCCGACCAGAAAATTCTGCACAACTCTGGTTTACTACAACAGAGAACAAGAAGGGGCACAGCAATGTATTCGCAAGATATGTGTGCACAACGACTCTCTCTATCATTTCTTAAGCTCAAAGGAGTGAGGTTCTCGACTCTCGGGCCACCAATTGAGCATCGCAATGCGCGATGGCCGAGAAGCCAAGATTGCACGAATCAATATCAATGAATGCACAAAAAACACTTAAGGGCCTTAACCTCTATCATGCATGATCAAGAGGGTCGGCGACCGAGAAATGAGGCACGTTTCATCACTTCAAGTATAAAATGTCTCTCGTTTCTCATGTTTGGATTAACTTTCATTCAAAACACCATGCAAGGCAACAACATGGAAATACAATGCAATGCAACATGAGCATGCCAAAACAAAGTCATTAAGCATTGAGGCACACAACACTAAGGCTATACAATGCAATGCACAATGGACTAAACCAACCCCAAATAGACTTCATGCATGCCAAGACAATGGCCAAAACACTCTTAAAAGATGGCATGAAAGGCTAGAAAATGCATGCTCATGTATGGACTCACCAATTAAGCATAAGAGCACAACTCTCAAAAGTGCTCAAGGAGTGACAAATGTAAGAGTGTAGCCACACTATAAGCACTGAAATCATGTATGAAATGATGCCAAATCATCCAAACAATACAAGCATAGCATGCCAGAAGGCCTAAGGCACAAGGCTACCAAGAGGGACTACAAGACAGGCATGCAATACATGGCACAAATGACTGAACCAGCCATGGAAAGAGCTTAATTAAGTCAAAACAAAGACCAAAACATGCTGAAATAGGAGCTCAAGAGTCTAGGCAAGCATGCATACAAGCTAGGCCACAAACAAGGCAATAATGCATGACCCTTAGAGGCACTCAAAGGGTGAAAGAAATGGGAACATGGCAATGCTATATGCTCTGAAATAACATGTTAAAGGATGCCAAATCATACACATGTCACAAATGAAGCATGCTAAAGGCATGAAAACACAAGGCTAGCAAGGCCAATTGCACTACAGCTATGCAATACATGAATCATATGGCCAAGACAACCCAAAACAGTTCTAGAGCAAGTCAAAATGATGCTAAAACATGTATGGACTAGAGCTAACACATGCTAGCATGAAGGGCATGAAGCATGAAGTGTGCAAGGCCAAAAGGAAAGATTACACTACAACTACCAAAACCAAGCATGAGATGACTTCACCAACAAAAATCAGAGTTATATCATGGCAAAATAAGACCAAAAACACACTGATATGGCAGCCCAAAAGCTTAAGCAAGATGGCATGCCTATTGGCTCATATTTAAGGCATAAGGCACAAACCCTCCAAAGCATTGAAGGAGTGAAAGATGTGAGGGCATAACCACACCACATGCACTGAAATCACATACCAAATGATGCTAAATCATGCAAATAGCCCAAGCAATGCATGCTGGTGGCTTGGAAACTCAAAGCTAGTGAGTTAGAATGCACTATGGCTATACAAAGCAAGGCATGCATGACCAAAACAACATAAATCAGACCTAGAGCATGCTAAAACATGGCCAAAAGCTTGCTGGAGTTGAGCCAAAATCACACTAGAATGTTGGTCTAAAGCATGATACATGTTAGGCTAGCATGCAAGATTGCACTATAAGTGTGTAAAGCATGAGGCTATCAAACCAACTAAAAACAGAGTTATAACATGCTAAAATAACACCAAAAACTTGCTAAGATAGGACCAAAACACGCTAGAAAGGCATGCTACCTTGAAGAGCTTCAAGTAGGATTACACTACACATACAAGAAGCATGCAAGGAGTGACCAAGACAACCAAGAACAGAGTCATGGCAGGTCTGAAAGGTCACAAAAAGATGCTCAAACAAAGCTTCAGGAAGATAGAAATACATGCTCTTTTGATGAGCCATCAACACAAGCATACAAGAAAAGAGGAGGGGGACAACCCCCCTCCTATTTGAGGCCTCAAAACCAAGTTTCCACCACTGAAATTCCTTTGGAATTCAGTGGTGAAGAGGCCAAATAAGGATGATCACAAGGGCCTAAAGTGATGGCTCAAAAAGCCTAGCAAACAAGGCATGCAAGGGAGTAGACCACCCCCAACACCAAAGAAGCCTCAAACAAACATGTTAAGCACTAAAAATTAGAACTTTTTGTAGTTTAAAGTTAGGCCTAAAACATCATGCAAATGGGGCCAAAAGCTTAATTAAAACAAAGCTTTAAAGGGGTTAGAGACTTACCCTTGTAGAACAACTTCAAAGCTGCAACTCCAACAACTTTTTTGAGTTAAAACCAATCCAAAAACACCAAAACCAGCTTCAAAGTGCCTCAGCAACAAGAGTGTGGTGTTTCACTATGTGTTTGTGTGTAAAAGTATGAAGAAAAGGCACTTTCAAGCACAAATATGAGAGGAAGGGAGCAATATAGAGATAGGAGTGTATCTATAGCTCTCTCTACAAAATTTTGAACCTGAGACAAGAGGGAGGAGGCTCCCTTATATAGAAAACCAAGCATCAAGCTTGTTGAACAAGTTTGGAGCTCCAAGCGATCCCTCCATATGTATGGAGGATGCTTTCTATGCCCAACAGCTGGCACAGCTGGCATGGAAAATATCTGCAGAAAGTGCAGAAAAGCTGCCGACCAGTTGAAGTGGTCAGCTAGCTACTTGCACTGGTCAGCTGACCACAAAAAGTGGTCTGTAGGAAGAGAAAGTGGTCGGCAAGGGGGAGGAGGTGGTCTGCACAGAGAGAGGAAGGTGGTGGCATGGCTGCAGACCACTTTTTTGGTCTGTAGACCAGAAAATGTGGCTGGTAGACCAAAAAAAGTGGCTGGTCGGGAAGAAAAGTGGCTGGCAAGTGTCCAAATTGAAGCCCCAGAAGTAAGCTTTCCAATGGTGGCAGCCTTGCATCAAAATTCTAACTGTGCAAAATGTTATGCTTGTTTTGGTGAAGCCGCTCAGTTTCGATCTTACCCGGATTGATGCCGAACCTCTCCTCAACTAGTTTTCTTCTCTCCTCTCTCATTTTGTTCAACTCCAAATCCCTAAACAAGGTGTTTTGAAAGATTTTTCAAAGATTTCATCTCTCTTTCATTCATTTCCACTTTGTCCTTGCTCGGTTTACCGAAAAGTGCAACATTTAACAAAATGCGAGCGTCAGAACATCGTAGAATCATTTTTCAAAAATATTTTGAAAGAAAGGGTTTTAAGGTCTAAAAACCATTCAAAATGGGGTGTAAGGTTGGGATTTGACTGTCTCCTTGCCAAAGAAACCGAACCTTTGCACTGCACAACTTTCAACACCAAGTAAACCATCAGTAACGCCCAAGTCTTAAGGGCGGTCAAAAATAGGGTGTCTACACTTACTTTTGTTTGTTGGTTTGTTCATAACTTTAACTGGGTGATTAGGTAGATTGTGTAAATTATTACAATTTGCCTCAATATTTTTGCAGATGTCAACTTCAAGTGTTTATGAGAGTATCTCAGATCAATTGACATATTGTAGCAAAAATTGTCCTAAATGTCGTAAAAAAACAACCCTTCAAATTTTTGAGATGGAGCGAAATAAAAATAATTATTTTATTGTCGTCATGATTACGATGGTTTTATGGGATAGTGCGTGCCTACAAATTCACAACGTAGAGGTAAAAGAGAAGTGCAAATGAAAAATATGCCAACTATCACCGAACAGCTACAATTTATGAGCGAACAACTTCAATTTCAAAGTGAACAAGTTCAATTTCAGAGAGCGAAGATGCTTAAATTGGAAATAGGCATAAATCAAAGTTTGTAATTGATATCGTATCAGTTATGAAGATGTAATAATATTTATGCAAGTTAGAAGTAGAATTAATGTATTGCTCTTTGTTTATGCATGTTTGCTATTTAGAGCAACAAATGTGACTCACTGTTTTGTAAGAATGTTGCTATTTAGAGCAAGTAACGTATTCTACTGTGGCAATGAGAAGGTGTGAAGAATTGGAGTTTGATTGTTATGCATATATCGTGTTTAGAGGTTGATTGTTATGCATTCGTTGCTTACTTTTAATGCTATGTAGTCTACCTGTTGGTTGCTAGCTAGGAGAGCCTCTCGGGGTCTCAGGGGGAAGGCGATGACAATGTAAAGATGCCATCACCATAAACACCAAAGAATTCAAAGACCATAGTCAACAGAGGATAGATCATTGTTAGTATCATCTGGAAAGCAAACATCTTAGTAGACTGCTTAGAGAATTTGTTAAATTTGAACAAGGGAATGATCTTACAAGGTCTAAAATATCAAAGAACAGATACATACTGAACAAAGCCAATTTTAACAACTTGATAGAACTTAGAACCAATATGCCACTCCTTTAGCAAGCAATTTAGTGGGAAAGGATGTTCTACAACCCCATAAGCATAAGCTTCTTCCAAAAGAGGTATGCTAGAAGTATTAAGGCTTTGACCTTCCATGAATTCAATTATTTATTGTTCACCACCTTTAAGTAATAATACATTTGTCAAAAATAGGTTGCTGAAATTTCATCAAGGGCACCAAAATATTACAGATAATTGACGAACAACTTCTATAAATAGACAAAATTTCAAGGTCAACAAATAAAATAAAAGGCTAGCAAGGTTACAAGAATAAAAGGCTAACCTGTGTAATACAAGTTTGTCAATCAATCCATGATAATAATGTCAACCATAACAAACTTAACATAGTATATATCCATTTTCCTTTCCAAACATTGTTCCCATTACGAGAAATAACATAAAAAAAGACCGAAAAACATTAAAAAAAAAAATACCACAATCTAAAAAGATAACAACATCATCGTTTAGTGCAAGCTTTTTAGGGATGTCCATCTACATGACTGTCAGTAGGACTATGTGAGGCTTGCAACACTTGGATTGCAAAAGGTCATGATTATGATGTTCAACAAAATCACAAGCAACATATTTTCTTAAATTTCTATTTAACTTGATACTAAATCGGGCACCACAACCACATGGAAATTTTATTAGTGGATCTCGCTTGTCAATACCCCACCTTCCCTCTTTGTAACATATAAAAGTCCATGAACTTATTTCCTTAGTATGTTTATTCTTGTGTGCATACGCCTTCCTAATACTAAAGCCCATCTTTCCATAGGTACTGTAAAAATCATACACAACTTGTTCAGAGTCAAATGACATGCCCAATTTCGGCTTCCAACCACAATTAGTCAATTCATCAACAATACTATTTTCTTCCATTACTTGCAATTCAATAATAATAATAATAATAATAATAATAATAATAATAATAATAATAATAATAATAATAATAATAATAATAATAAAAATAAAACATAAACAAAAATTGAATAATGTACTCAAAGTAAGAAAGCTTGGGATATTGTTAGTCTAGAAAGCCATAAATTTTTTATATAGGCTTCTTAGAGTAATGTTATGGAATATATTTTCTTTGGAAAATAGAACCATATTTTTTTTCAATTTCATTTTGCATGCCAAAATTTCTATTACTTTAATTTAACTATCTTCATGGGACAAGTTCACAAATATGAGTCCCAAAATAGACATTTAAGAAATACAGTTGACTCTCTCAAACTGGTAGGTTGGTTGAATCATTAGATGGTTTCAAGCCAACGAGTTATGCAGGTGAGCAATAAAGCATCAATTTCACAATACAGTTTCCACAAAAATATCACAAAATTTAATATAGTAAGAGAGCTCAATGGGTAAAAAAAGAAATTAGGCATATAGCTCTTGATAGAGCAAAATAAAAAGATTAATGTAGTCAACCCCACTTAATTAAGACATAGCTTAGTTTGGTTTGGCAAGAATTTTATCAGATAAAAGGGAAAAACAATATTAGGAATTTTATAGGAAAACAAAATTTCTAATTTTGTATGAATTCCCTACAATATACCTTAATTGTGTTTATGCATAACATTATAACAGGGAAAGAGTGCAAAGATGGTAAGAATTAGTCAACAAACAGAGAGTATAATACTGATATTCCCAACAAAAACTCATATTCATCAAATGACAACAAGAAATAACAGCAATCATATATACATATATACGTATATATATAACAAAAATTCATCAAAAACTCATGCGTCCATCGGAAGGTTTCTCCGAGTTCGTGACGAGATGGAGGGCCAATGCATCCATGATGACCATTCAACCTTTAGAGAAAGATCATATCATAATGGTTGTCCGGAATTTGCATGGCAAGTTGCTGCAGAAAATGATTGCTCTCCCCTTATTTACATTCAAAGAGCTTCATGAGATGGGGGTTCAAATCGAGGATGCTATGAAGCAGGGGATTATTACCGATGATAAGGAGCCGGCTAAGAGGCCATTTGTTCGCAGTTCCAATGCTGCCAGTGGTAGCATAGCTGCTAGGCCATCGGATGTAAGTGTTGTCACCGCAACAAAAACTGTCAACCCCTTTGGTAATTAGCTAGGACATTCATTCAGACCCTCTTGTGCTAGGGTAAAATTGTAATAATGTGTGTATGCGTTCCAACTCCTTTTTATTTACCCGCTTATGATGGATAGCATAGAGCATCATGTTTTAAATTAGCATTTTCCATGACTTGCATCCATTTGTCTGGGATACATAAGCTTCGGTTCAAAGTGTCCAACAACAAAGCAGAATACGAAGCGTGTATTGCTAGTTTGGAAGCTGTCCTAGAACTAGGAGCAATAAGGTTGGATGTCATCGGAGACTCGAACTTGGTTGTTTCTCAAGTGAACGGAGACTGGAAAGTCAAAGAGGAGAAAATGAAGGTCTATCATCAAGCCCTGGACATTCTAATTCCGAGGTTTGAAAAGCTGACGTTCACACATTTACTAAGAGAGAACAACTAGTTTGCTGATGCGCTGGCAACTCTATCTTCCATAGTAGACATCCCACTGGAAGTGAAGATGAGTCCAATCATTATTGAGCAAAAGTACACGCCTGCCTATGAAACCATCGCCGCAATAGATGACGTTCAAGACAAAAACCCCTGGTATTACAACATTTGGAATTTTCTAGAAAAGGATACGTATCCACCAGGGGAAAATGCTAAGGATAAACAGGGAATACAGTGTCTGGCCATCTAATTTATCATCTGTGGAAACAAGCTATATAAGAGAGGTCATCTGGGAATTCACAAGCTCTGTGTTGAAGTAGAGGAATCAAAGCGACTCATGGAGGTCATCCACGGAGGGGAATGTAGACTACACACGAACGGTGTGATGCTAGCCCAGAAGATCCTTAGGCAAGGCTATTATTGGTAAACTATGGAGGAAGATTGTATCTGTTTTGTACGGCTATGCCACAAATGTCAAATCCATGCCAATCGCATGAACATCCCGCCGTCAAAGCTTTACCACATGACTTCACCATGGCCCTTCTCTGTCTGGGGAATTGATGTTATCGGTGTAGTCTCACCAAAGGGTTCAAATGGACATGAGTTCATCTTAGTGGCGATTGACTATTTCATGAAGTGGGGGGAAGCTCAGTCGTATGCTATGTTGAAAGCGTCGCATGTAACCAAGTTTATCAGAAACAACATCATCTGCCGGTACGGAGTTCCAAATGAGATGATATAAGATAACGGCTCCCACTTCAAGAAAGAGGTGGTGGAACTACTTGAGAAATATAACGTGGCTTTTCACAAGTCATCGACATACAGACCGCAGACCAATGGAACTATTGAGGCCACTAACAAGAATATCAAGAACATCCTGCGGAAGATGGTGGAGACCTACCGAGACTAGCTAGATAAGCTACTGTGGGAGCCGAATAATTACATGCTCAAGAGGTTCAAACAGAGCGCCGAGAATGCTGGTAAGGATAACTTGGCGTGATCAAACCCATTGAATGAGAACAAGGCCGAGTAAAATCCAGCCCGTGGGCCGAATATGCTGAATAGTTTCTGACGTATCTAGGGGTCCCAGACATGATGATGAAAGGGTGGTCCCCTGGAGAGCAATATAAAAAGGAGAAACATTAGCCAAAGAGAGGTATTGTAAATATACAAGATAACTTAAGATAGAAGTAAATTGAGAGAATATTGACTTGTTTGTCGGAATGCTAATTCCGGCACCCCCCGACCGGAGTGTTCATCCCTTTTTCAGGTAACAATCAGAGGATCAAGGACGTCTAACTGAATTTTGGAGTATTTTCAAACCACTTCACCACAATTAGCGTCGTTTGTGGGAATACTCAAGTGCATCCATGACAGGCGTGACAGATGATCCTTCGATAGTTGCTGACAATGTTAGACCAAGAGATGACATTACTCCAAGAAACATGCTTGGACCGGAGAATATCACCGCACGACGGGCCTTGAACTTCGACCCAGTAGCTCAAACCTCACCGTTAACTTCTGTGCAAGAGACTGTACAGACGATCATGGATCAAGCAAAACGAACAGCATCTATAAGATATGACGGCTGAGAACAAGTGCTTGCCTAAGGAATTGGCAATAGAGTTAGCCAAATCCCAATAAGCCGCAAACAATGACCAGGGTCGATCCCCAAAAGAAGAAGGATGATCGACGGGGTCGACTTCGAAAACATGATAATGGCAGTGATTCTGACTCACCATCTCAGGAACACAGAAAGAAGGGGCGAGTCGATGTATCAAGCTCATCCGAAGGAAGTCCATATGTACGGTATAGGTGAGGGAAAGGGAGCGATGATTCAGATGAAGAGGACATGCACAACCCTTTCATATGACGCATTGTAAGGGTTGTACTAGCTAAAAAGTTCAAGGCACCAACATTCACCCTATACGACAGAAAATTAGATCCCACTGACCACATTCGTCATTATAAACAAGTGATGATGTTGTATGCTGATGATGAAGTCCTCATGTGTCGAATGTTTCCAAGCAGCCTGGGGCCGTTGGCCGTCATATGGTATTATAAACTAGAGCTGGCGTCAATAAGAAGTTTTCATCAACTCCAAAAATCCTTCAGGGCAAGATTCATCACTAACGAAGTTCAGCCAAAGCAACCCGACTCTCTTTAGGCAATGCAAATTAAACCATAAGAGACCCTCCATGAGTATTCGGCGTTCTATTGGGAATGTTTCAACTTGGTGGATGATGCCTGCAATGATTCCATGGCCATTACCACCTTTAAGATGGGATTACACCCTGATAGTCCTCTCCACAATTCGTTGAGGAGACGGCCTCCAAAAATAGTCTGTGCGCTAATGAAGAAAGTTGAAGAATACTGTATGGTGGAAGATGATGCCTTGCGTGTCAAGGCTGGACAAAAAGTCGTTAAATCGGCTCCATCTGGTCTGGTTCAACTGATAAGCGTCGTGCCATCAAGGAGCCCCGCACCTCGGACTCAGACTAAACGAGACAACCGGCTTGATTCGTGCCGTTCAAGCGGCCAATGCTCACACCGTTCAAACGAACAATATCAAGTGGATAGCAAGTGCACAAGACGTTCGGACAAGAAGTATACGGAATTGGTGGAGCCGATGAATAAGATTTTTCCCAAAGTCCAGCATCTTCCGTTCTTTAAGTGGCCGTCCAAGGTGATTGGACCCCCTGATACAAGGAGAAGGGATAAGCAGTGCGAATATCACAAGGACCATGGCCATGATACTGACAACTATTATGCACTGAAGGATCACCTGGAGGAGTTGGTACAAGATGGCGGGCTGGCACAACACGTCCAAAAGAACAATCCATTGAACATGGTAGCCCTACGACCGGGTTCACCTCCATTTGGTGTAATTCACATGATGTACAGCCTACCGTCGTTAGCCAAGGTACATACAATTCAGCTGCAACCTAGCCTGCCCAAGCCAATCACACCAGCCAAACGGCCCCACAAACTGGCAGGATAAGCTTCGATGACACCGACCTAGATGGAGTAACTCTCCTCTACACTGGCCCCCTCATCATCGAGCTACGCGTGAATAGATTCACAGTTGAGCATGTTCTCATCGATCAGGGAAGCACCTCAGAAATAATGTATTACAAGACGTTTCCGAAACTCAACTTCACTGATTTAGATCTATTATCGGCCAATTACCCATTGTTCGAATTCACTGCCAACCCCGAGTATCCTTTGGGTAAGATCACACTACCAGTACGAGCGGGCACCAGATCAGTAGACGTGGAATTTTTGGTCGTCAAACTCCCGTCACCATATAATCTTATCATGGGAAGGACTTGGTTGCATACTATGCAGGCTGTGCCGAGCACCTACCATCAACTACTCCGCTTTCCAACTAAGTATGGCATTGAGCAAATTCGGGGCTCTCAGAAATCGACATAGGCATGCTATCTTATTACTGCTGCAAAGAGACCAAAGGAACTGGAAGTGAACTCGATTGAAATACCGGGTCGAGAGAGCCTCGAGGACATTGGGACATTCCCTAGTGAAAAGGCAACTGAAGACCTTGATCGGATCGAAATCAATGGGAGTCCTGGCAGATTTTTCATGATCGGCACTTCCTTGAACAAAGTTGATAGAGACGAGCTGATGTCCTTCTTACTCGGCAACCTTGACGTGTTTGCATGGACATCATACGAGATGCCGGGGGTGGATCCAATCGTGGCCCAGCATCATTTAAACGTCGATCCAAAAGTCAAACCAATCATTCAGAAAAGTCAGCGGTCAACCGTGGAGCATGTATCGGCTGTCGTTGATGAAGTTGACAGATTGCTTGATGCCGAGGCAATTTGTGAAGTCACTTATCCCACATGGCTGTCCAATACCATGTTTGTAAAGAAAAAAAATGGATCTTGGTTCATTTGTGTCGATTTCATGGACTTGAACAAGGCCTGTCCAAAGGATTGTTTTCTTCTTCCCAGAATCGACCAACTTGTGGATGCAATAGAACATCATTAGCGTATGAGCTTCTTGAATGCCTACAGGAGTTATCACCAAATTGCCATGCATCTAGAGCATCAAGAAAATACAGCATTCCTCACCCTAAGGGGAACCTATTGCTACAAGGTCATGCCTTTTAGATTGAAGAATGCAGGGGCAACTTACTAGAGACTAGTTACCACTATGTTCAAGGAACAACTCGGCCGCACCATGGAAGTATACATCGATGACATGGTGGTGAAGTCCAAGGAAAAGCACGCCCATCTAGCTAATTTAGCAGAGACCTTCGGCATTCTCTGAAAATACAAGATGAAACTGAACGCCTCAAAATGTGCATTTGGCATCGGATCTGACAAATTTCTCAGCTATATTGTCAACCATCGTGGAATAGAGGCGAACTCGAGACAGATCAAAGCAATTCTAGAACTTGGCTCCCCTCCGTCGGTTAAAGAAGTTCAGAAGTTGATGGGGATGGCTGCCGCCCTCAATTGGTTTATCAACCGTTCCTCATATCGCTACCAACAATTCTTTCACACACTTCGGCAGGGCAAAGCATTTGAATGGACTCCCGAGTGCCAAGCAGCGCTGGATGGCTTGAAAACTTATCTCTGATCAGTACCACTCTTGGCAACTCCATCGGTAGGTGTAGACGTCCCCGAACGTCCCGGGAGGATGTCCCGTTTTGTTCGTCTGTGGGTCTACTACAGTTCAGACTCAAATTGTCACGGTTCTTAATCTGAACCAAAGAGTCCAAATCCGGCAAATCATTTTGAGAAAACAGATTTTTAGAAAAGGAGTGCCAAACATGGACTGCTTTGCCAGATACAGAGTCGCCACCTAAATATTTTATTTTGGGGAAATTTAGAAAACCCTGACTCGATGCCAAAGGCCACGTGTCTGTCATCACCAAAGTTGCCTCGGCTCGAGAACTTGGGTACGATTGGGGAAGGTCAGCTATGAGCACCCCCTCTCGCCCGATCAAAGATCGGCCTCTACTAACCATGATATCTGTTTTTGAAAACGTTATGTGTTCTTATTCCGGTTAATTAGCTAGGCTTACTATGTGATGCGCACAACACAAAAGTATAGACTAGATCGCCTAATTTGGAATGAAGCATTGCATATCCATTTGTTTGGAAAACGCTTTGGAATTTGCTACTCGCAAGTAGGCTAAAATACGAATTTCAATGAGTTGTTCCAACTCAAACAATCCAACCTTCACCCACAGGCATTCAGGCAATTTATATCACATAAGCATCTGGCCACATGGTAAGCATGATGTCATGTTAACATTCACACTCATGCGAAATGCTAAAGCATAAAATACTTACAATGTACTCCCCGCCAAAACAAGAACATGTTAGCAATCATGCATGATCCAAGTCCATGTTAAGTGGCTAATGCAACGCATACAGAATGTCACTAAAATAGGCTCGGCTAATCTAAGTATGACATGTGAAAATGCACAGATAGCATGTATTCAAGTTAGATTTGAAATACTTATGCAGTTAGCATGATGCGCCGAGCCCGGTGCATGCAATACTGATGAATAATGCACGCATACATAGCATAAGGTATGCTAAAGTAAACATGTCCTAATACTAACCATCAAAGCAGGTAAGTAAAAGGGAGAAAGAAGTGGGGGTTGGAAGACATGCACATACGCACCCACACTTATTACAAATTTGCCCTCGCCCGGAGGGACCAGAAGAATAATACAATTTAATTAACCTACAAGCTAATTAAATATTACAGACCAATTAAACTAGCTAAGCAAATTACCTAATCTAATTTAAGCAATAAGCAGCCTCAGAAAGAGGGTCCAATGCATGCGTGCTCGGTTCTGCTCGGAAGGCCACTGCCATGCACAAGATGCCTCTGCTTTGGCTGTTCTGCTCCTCTGAAGACTATAAAAGTCTCAGGATATGCTCTCTGCACACTGTGGAACACCACCGGCTGAGGGAATTGGTCACCGGCCATGGAGAATGGTCACCGGCCACAAATTGAGTCATTGGCCACTGATGGATGGCCGGTCAACACTGAAGATGGCCGGCCGGCCAAATCTTCCTGCAGAATCTATGTTGACAGCAACAGAGGGCAAAACAAAGCATGGCAATGCATTTCAAGCAATGTATGCACCAACCACACCCCTTATCATGTAAATTACTCAAAGGAGGATGGGCCTCGATTCTCGGACTACCAATCGCGCATTTCCATGCATGATGGTCCAAAGAATCAAGTGTGCATTTTAATTTCAAATGTAATGCAAACCAAATAAGCAAACAAATGGGCTTTCAACCTCTATCATAGCTTGATCAAGAGGTGAAAGATGCATGCAAATGCAATGCAACCTAAGTATGTTAACTAGGCATGCAACATGAGCATATGGGAAGCATGCAAGGCATATAACAAGCATGCAAGTTAAATGAGCATACAAGGTACAATGCCAACACACAAACATGCAAAACATATGGCATGTTAAGCAACCAAAACAAGGAGGAGAATGCATGCCAAATGCAACACCATTTCAACATGCAACAACATGTCATAAGCTAAGCATGCAACAACATGCCAAGGGATGGACTTAAACTAAATTAGGCAGCCCTTAAACAAGCCTAAAACAGTGGCCAACATGCTCAATAATGGAGGCCAAAACATATACCAATAGACATGCATGCAAGGTCCAAGACTTAGGCATAAAGAGAGACTTTTAAGCACACTTGAAAGGATGCAAACATGGATGCAAGGCATACATGGAAAGCTCTGAAATCATGTTAGTGATGGTGCCAAACCAAGCAAACAAGACAAGCCAAACATGCAACCAATGGTCCAAAGCCTAAGGCAAGCCAAGGAGGTATTGAACTACCCTTAACAAAACCAAACATGGCATGAATTGAATGACCAAAATCAGAGGTTTAGCATGTTACAACAAAGCTAAAAACACAGTGACATGGCATCCTAGGGGGCCTAAACATGATGGCATGCATGAAGGCCTAAACATGAAGCATGAGATGACAACCTTATAAAGCATTAAAGGGACATCAAATGCAAGCATACAAGCACATCATGAGGTCTGAAATAACATGCCAAGTGTTTCCAAACCACTGAAACAAAGCAAGGATGGCATGCTAGAGGGGCTAATGCTTAAGGTATACAAGAGGGATTACATGGTGGCTATACAAAGCAAAGCATGGATGACCCAAACAACCAAAAACAGTCCTCAAACACATCAAAACATGCATATAAGCTTCACAAAGCTTGGCCACAATACATAAGCATGGTAGTCTAAACGCTATGCATGTATTGAGACAAATCATGGCATTACAAGGCATGTATGCTAAGCAAGCATGGTGTACCTAAACCAACTCAAAACAGTGCTAAATCATGACATAATAAGCACAAAAAATAGCTAAGGCATGGTCAACATATACTTAAATTAGATGCTTCCTCAAGAGGCAAAAATGGCCCTTTTCAAGGACAACAAGGAGAGGGGGTGGCCCTCTCCTTCTTGGGACCTCAAGGCACCATCCTCACCTCTGAAATCCCTCAAGATTTCAGTGGTGAGGAGGCCCAAACACAATGGTCCCGGAGTGTAACCAAAATGGCACAAAACAAGGGCCAAACAAGCCTTAAGGGGGGTCAAACAACCCCAAAGCTTAAAACACCCTTAAGTAACTATTTAGAGTAGGCAAAAACAAGACTTTTATATGTTATATGCTAAGCTCAAAAACAGATGCAAGATAGTCAAAAAAATCTTTGCAAAAATGGGGTATTTAAAGGAGTAAGTGCTCACCCTTGTAGACCCTCTTCAAGAATGGAAGACCAGCAGCTTCTTTGGCTCAAACCAGCTCCAAAACTTCAAAAACAACCTTCAAGGGGCTCAGCTCCAAGAGGATAGTGTAATAGTGGGTGTTTGTGTGCAAAAATGAGACTAAACACACACAAAACACAAAAGATAGGAAGGTATAGATATAGGATAGATACAAATCCTAACCCTAAAACCAGAGCCCCTCTGAAAATGTTGTCTATCTTTTTTGTCCACCCTGAAAGAGGGAGAGGAGGCCTCCTCTTATAGAGCTTCAATCTTGTAAGCTTACAAGACAAGAGGGAAATCCCTCCATACACGTGTATGGAGGGGAGCCAAATGCATGCCAGCTGCATGAAAATATCTGCAAAAGCAGATGCACAGTAGTCGGCCGGCCAAAAATGCAATTGACCAAAAAAAGATAGCCGGCCGGCCATCTATAGTGCCGGCCGGCCAAACATTTGGCCGATGGCAACAAGACACAGCCGGTGGCCTCAAGCCATGGCCGGTGGAGTGTGGGAATGGCCCACAAGCCATTCCCTGCCCCTCCAAGGCAAAGCACAAGTGTTTGGTGCAAAACCAAACACAAAACAGTCGAGTCGAGAGATCCTGAGGCAAGGCGCGTATCCGAGACCTCCGGAAACTCAAGACGAACACAAACATGGATGATCACCGAGTGTTCAAGCGGTGACGTCCAAGTCTTGAGGACGGTCAAAAATGCGGTGTCTATAGCAGGCTATTTGCTCATCTTGTATCTGGCGGTATTCGACCGGGCAGTCAGCGTCGTGCTACTAAAGGAAGAACTCAGGGAGCAGCGACCAATTTTCTATGTAAGCAAGGCAATGGTCAATGCCGAAACGTGATATCTACCACTGAAAAAGCTCATCCTTGCTCTCGTGGTGGCTGCAAGAAAATTGATGCACTATTTTTAGGCTCACACCATAGGGGTATTAACGGACTATCCCCTCCGGTCAGCGCTCTACAGCGAGAAAGCATCAGGGCGAGTCTCAAAATACGCTTTGGAACTCAGGCAATATGATATCCTGTTTTTGCCTAGAACTGCCATCAAGGGGCAAGTGCTAGCCAACTTTGTAGCCGAGTTCACGGGATGCCATGCTGACTTCAAGTCTAATTAAGTTCAATCTAAACCCGACTGGTGAATATATGTTGGAGACATTTGGCAGATGTACTATGATGGATCATCCAACCAACATGGCAATGGGGCATGCATAGTAATCATGACCCTCGAAGGGGCAATAATCGAGCAAGCGGTTAAACTGGGCTTTGAGGCATCAAATAACGAGGCCAAATATGAAGCATTGCTAACCGGCCTTCGTAACGCACTTCACCTTGGTGCATGGCAGTTACTTGTTTTCTGTGACTCGAAACTAGTCATCAACCAGTTGAAAGGGGAGTATGCAGCAAAAAATGACCGCATGGCAGCCTATATGAAAACAACGAATTCCTTGCTTACGAAATTCGACCACCACGAATTAAATCAAATAACCCGGGATCAGAGCACGCATGCGAATGCCCTTGCTTGCCTAGCCTCCGCCATTAACTCAGTTCAGATTAACATCATTGAACCAAGACCAAGTTGGATGGACCCTATCCTTGCATTCTTTTCCTCAGAACAGCTCCCAACAGATAAGAAAGAAGCCCACAAGCTACGAAATAAAGCCCTGCGATACTGTCTAGATCCGCAAGGAAAGCTTTACAAAAAATCTCTCTCTGGGTTGTGCCTGGAATGTGTTCACCAAGATAAAGTTGAGGAACTCTTGGCCGAAATACATGAAGGTAGCTGTGGCGCCCATTCTAGAGGACGCTCATTTGGCCCACCGAGCGGTAACACAGGGGTACTATTGGCCAACCATGCGAATAGATGCCGAGAACTACGTAAAGAAGTGTGAACAATGCCAAAAGTTTTCCCCTTTAACTCATCCGCCTGCCGAAGAATTAAATTCCATTACTAGTCCTTGGCCATTCACTCAATGGGGACTTGATATCGTTGAACCATTACTGCGGGCTCCAGGGAACAAGCGATTCCTAATCGTCGCAACAGATTATTTTACAAAGTGGGTCGAAACAGAGGCATTAACACATATTCGAGATGTCGATGTTAAAAGTTTTTGTATGGAAAAACATCATAACACGATTCAGCATACCGAGAGCACTTGTCTTCGACAACGGCACCCAATTCGATTATGGCGTCTGTTAGGAGTTATGCAACACATAAGGTATTCGGCCCTACTTTTCCTCACCGGCATACCCACAAAGCAACGGTCAGGCGGAGGCTTCCAATAAAGTAATCCTGGACCGCATCAAGAAACGGTTGGAAGAAGCCAAAGGCAGGTGGGTTGAAGAATTGCCCAGTGTGTTATGGGCTCATCGCACTACTCCAAGGCGATCTACTGGGGAAACTCCGTTCGCTTTGTGCTTTGGGACACAAGCAATTATCCCTCTTCAAATTGGCCTGCCCACAATGAAGTCCAAAGTTTTTGACATGGGCCATAATGACATAATGTTGGCCTTATATCTGACTTTGATTGAAGAACGCCGAGATCGTGCTCTTGCGTGCATGCTGCGGTATCAGCAGCAGCTCACCAAGTCATACAACTAGCATGTGCAGTTTCGTTGTTATACACCTGGAGAGCTGGTTCTCAAGAAAGTGCTTCCTGCTACTAAGAATCCGGCGAACGATAAATTAGGCCCCAACTGGGACGGCCCTTATCAGATTGATTCAATTGCCAGAATAGGGGCGTATCGGCTTTCAGACATGGCTAGCAGAAGTTTGCCACGCCCCTGAAATTCCACACATTTACGTAAATTTTCTCATTAAGACAACTTGTACGGCGTGCTAGTCTATTTCTAATTTTTGCTGTTTATGTTAACATGTATACATCTACGAATTCCGCAATGTAATGCCCTTTTTACCGTCGTCTCGTTATTAATGGTTGAATAATAATATTTAAAAAAAAAGCCTCCAAATTCAGAGCGCCTTTCGTGGATATCACGATTGGCCAACACAAAGAGTCCGAATTCGGAGCGCCCTTGGTGGATATCACGTTTGGGCCGAATAAGCCTCCGAATTCGGAGCGCCCTTCGTGTCACGATTGGCCAACACAAAGACTCTGAATTCAGAGCACCCTTGGTGGATATCACGTTTGGGCCGAATAAGCCTTCGAATTCGGAGCGCCCTTCGTGTCACGATTGGCCAACACAAAGACTCCAAATTCGGAGCGCCCTTCGTGGATATCACGATTGAACAGACTCTGAATTCGGAGTGCCCTTCGTGTATGACCACGAACGGCCAAGTAATCCTCCGAATTCGGAACGCCCTTGTATTTGGCAATACTGCAGCATGGACCAACAAATATGCAATTATCACACAAGTTGATACAAACATTAAATAAAGCAACGTAACAAATATTTATTTATTTCACCAAAGAAGTACAAATACATGTCTTTTGACAAATTCAAAAGTACAATAATATGTTTCTTGATATCTAAGTCTTCTCTGGCTCGGCACCCTCTTCGTCGTCGATTTTTTCGGCGTCGTAAGCTTCATAGGGAAACTTGTAATTCTGAAATAGAGGTGACGCCAAATTGACACCCGCGGCTTGTAGAGCCTTAATCTATCCATGCTTAAATCTACGATTTTCACATCGGCAAACATCATCAGCTAACTTTTCCCTAGTCTTTTTGTAGACGCGCCCGAATGTCCCGAGAAAATCCCGTTTTGTTCATTGGGCTCACTACAGTTCGGACTCAATGTCGCGGTTCTTAATCTGATCTTGCAAAGTGCAATGCAAGATTGATAAATCACCAAAGAGTCCAAATCTGGCAAATCGTTTTGAAAAACTGATTTTTAGAAATAAGTGCCAAACATGGACTGATTTGCCAGATACAGAGTCGCCACCTAAATATTTTATTTTTGGGAAATTTAGGAAACCCTGACTCGTGTCTAAGGCCACGTGTCCGTCATCACCAAAGTTGCCTCGGCTCGGGAACTTGGGTATGAGAGGGGAAGGTCATGCAATGAGCACCCCCACTCGCCCGATCAAAGATCGGCCACTACTAAACATGATATCTTGTTTTTGAAAACACATGTGTTCTTATTCCGATTATTAGCTAGAATTACTATGTGATGCGCACAACACACAAGTATAGACTAGATCGCCTAAGTTGGAACAAAACGTCTCATGTTTGTTTTTTAAAGCGGTTTGCTACTCGCAAGTAGGCTAAAATGCGATTTCCCTGAGAAAAAGAGAAGAAAAAAAAAAGGTTTATTTTTAGCATAAATATTGATTCAAATTCCTTTAACGTAAATATTGATTCATGTTCCTTCATTATTTTTGTCATGGAAATTCTTTATAGTGAGTTTAAAATTTAAGATCTTTGTAAACATTAACTATCTCAGACCATAACTCGACCATTTCAACACAAGCAAATCATTGAACACCTTCAGAGCATAAAATGGAGGGACTTATATTCCAACATTTCATAGGCATATATATATATAAAAGAAAGTGAAAGGGTAAATTGGTCACTCAAAACTCTAAATTTGGTGCCAAAACCCTTCATTTCAGTGCAAACACGCTTCTCTGGCGCTTCTGCCCCATGCACTGTTAAGTCTACGAAATTCTGTCACTTTTGCATTTCAGTCAAAACCACAGGGGGGTTTATGAGTACATTTATCAACGTTAGGGAGGTAATGTGAAAAAGCGCGAAACCTTAAGGGGTAAAATGTAATTATCCCCTTTTTTTTTTCTTCTTAAAAGTCTCTACTTTGAAGTGGGCTGCCACGTGAGACCATACTATCAATGAATCTAGACATTTAATTTCAAATTCTAGACTTTTTCGTATTGTTTTTGTTTTTGTTTTAGTTCATAGAACTATTGTTGTAGAATTTCCATTCAACAATTATTGAAGGAAAATTACTAGATTCTTCTAGAACGCCACGTTTTCATACTCTTTTACTAATCATCATATAATATGCCGTTTCTTGTTTTCCAATCACCTAACATAAAATTATATGCCCATTATTGTAACATGACCACACGTTGTCTAAATCAATCGTATTTCCACTATTTTCAGAGGTGTCTACTAGCTCTTTGGGGTCCAATTTCAATTAATGAATCCACTTTTTATTTAGTTTAATCTTCAAAATTTATTTTCGTTCGTGTTATTTTGAAAGGTGGAATTATACTCCCATGGGAGAATTTTTTTTTTCTCTCTCTACACAAAGATGAAAGGATGTAAGTATAACTTTTTATTTGTATCCCATCACAAAATCACTTGAACTTTACATATTTTTATAATTTTTCTTTTTAATCTATCACACTATTTTGAAATTCCTCTTTTTCATACCAAAAAAAGAAATTACCCCTTTTGAAAGCACTGAAAACTAACTGACAAACCAGGTCACGGACTAGACATTTTCATAAGCAAAAATATGGAAAATGTTTTAGAGCTCTAAACGAAGAGCTCTAAAACAGTTCTAATTTGTCTTTTTCCTTACTATGTTTTGTCTTTTTCCTTTTCTTTTTTTTTTTGGGGGGGGGGGGGGGCACTGCTAGCTCAGTAGAGTTGCTCTACTACAACTCTCTATCACTATTGCAAAAATATTGTCCAGTTGCAACTTCGTGATTATTTATAATATTTTCTGTGCCTCTAATATTTTTGACTTATGTTCAAAATAATTAAAATAGATTGTAATTTTGGATTAAGCAATGCTAATATATTTATCACAAAATTTCTTTATCATTTTATATTATCTAAGTACATGACAATCCACATAGCTAATCACACATAATGGTAACAAAAAAAGAAAAAGCATAATATTATATTTATGAAAATTTTAAAAATAATCATAGAAACTTTGTTTGACAAATTTTTTAGTTTATAAATTGGGAACCTCCAGTTTTTAAATTGGGTTCAAAATATAAACTCAAAAAAGTATTTACATTGGTTTTGGTTTATAAATAAAGCCAGAGACGAAAAAAGAAATAGTAAAGGCACACAAATAAGTGTGGCCTGGTTTTATTTTATTTTATTTTATTTTTTTTCAGTGTGCAATGCACACTATTTGTAACTTTACCACAAAATTACTTCAATATTTATGAACTTATATAAATGATCTCACAAAAATGCGTAAGTTGAATACAAATTCGTGTAAATATTAAGTTTTCACGAACTTACACGAATTTATATTCAACTTACGCATTTTTACAATATCACTTACGTAAATTCGTAAAAACTTACATAATTTTTTATAAAATTATATACGATGTGTATTCCTCGCCAGACCACTTTCCTATTTGGAAACCACTTGGAAACAAATTTCAACTATTTTATTGAATTCATTGTACTTGCAAACTTCCTTTTATTGCACTTGATGTTCTTTAGTCTGGTATTTGGTATTATAACAATGATGGGTCATCCGTCGTTTTGATACATTCAAGCCATTTGAGCCACACAAATTAGAGCTACGAGGCATTTTTCTTGGTATTAGGCCCAGGTTTTTTTTTAGTTCAAAATCGGATTGGAGTGTACTATCCGGCTTCCTAGGCCTACTATAGAGTCTACATCGATGATCTAAACCGTTTAATAATTAGGACTCGTCGAGTATTTCATTTCTCCAAAAACTCACATTGATCGGATAGAGATAGCCACTTGATCGAATCAAATTTGTGTTAATGGTAACTATGATTTTAAAAATAAATTGTTGACACAAATGTGATCTGATCAAGTAACTATTGATATCTGATCAATGTAATTTTTTATAGGGATGAAGTACTCAACGAGTCCTACATATTGAATAATTTGGATCATCATATGAGTTTCGTGGTTGGCCATAGAGCTCTAACAAGACATTCCAATTGAGAAACCCAATTGGAGAGAAGCTGAGTCCTTAGTATTATTACTAAATTCCTCAATTGTTCAATTTGACTAAAGTCAAATATATTGGAAGATTAACAATAAGGTTATGGGCACAAAATTGATCATAAAATTTAGGATAAATTATCAATAAGTTTTAATAGTTGAATTTAAATGTCATCAAGTTCTATTGAAAATAAATTTTAGTAAAATTGTTGCTAAAAATAATTTTTTGCGAGTATTTTTTGCATGGGAGCAGCTTGCCTCCAGTCCGAGATCGGACTAGACGGCGCTGCTCGGCCAGTGGGGGCCCACCACGGGTCCCGTTTTGACAATCTGAACCGTCGCATGTGTAGAACTCTTTGAGTACTATATGCCTATAAAACATCATGTTGATCGGATATCGATAGCTATGTGATCAAATCAGTTTTATATAAAAAAAAAAAATGGACGGTAAACAAATTAACGGTTGACAAAAAACTGATCCGATGAGATAGCTATCGACATCCGATCAACGTGATTTTTTATAGGCTTATAGTACTCGATGAGTTCTACACATTGAACAGTTTGAATTATCAAAACGGGACACGTGGTGGGCCCCTACGGGCCGAGCAGCACCGTTCAGTCTGATCTTGAACTTGAGGCAAGCTACTTCCTTTTTGCATATATCATTAAAAATTGACAATTAATGACTTTTTTGTCATAGTTTTTATAAATGGTAACTAAAACTTACAATTAGTGACTTTTTTTGGGGTAAATTTTTCAAATTGTCACTAAAAATTGAAAATTAGTGATTTTTTTTGTGACGATTTTTTTTTAAACTGTCTCTAAAATTTATAATTAATGACATTTTTTGTATCAAAATTTTCAAACTATCGCTAAAAAGTAACAATTAGTGACATTTTTTTAATAGTGTTTGATAAAAATGCCATTAATTATCATATGACATATTAAATAATAAATATATTTATTAAGACTTACAAATAAGTCACCTTAAAATTAATTAAAAAATGATTTTGACCATACATATTATATGATGGAGTCTACTTATGTTTTATGTAGTTGATTATGTATTTATAATCATTCTTGTTGGAAGATTTATGCCCCTCTTTTTATTACATTTTATATACCATCTATCTGACGTAGCCCATTAACTTTTATGTCACGCTTTGTAGCTTGCTTTTTGTGTTCCTTGACAGAGAGAGTTTTTGAGGCTTAGTCAGACCCATCGGTTTCAAGATGTCCAAGAAAAACCGGATATGTACCATAGAATGTCCAGACTCGTCAAAACGGTCAATGGGTGGCATTTTGACTCTGTCTGGGAGCCTTACGACAACCTCGGTGTACCCATCCTCCATGTCGAGAATGGAGTTAAGTCCTTGTGCCTTTTTGAATTGCTTCTCAAGGTTAGCAATTTTTAACAAGGTCGGATCGAGATTTGGATATTTAGGGTAAGTATTTTTTTGCTTTAGCACGTTGCATGCGTGCAATTGTTGCCATATCAAGCATGTTTATCATGAGGTTAAGTGCTTAATTGATATACTCGTTTGAATATAGTGGATGAAGGTTCTTCACTTAAACTAGGATGATTTGATTAATGTACATATGAGAACACTTCCCTCCCGTGGGCTACTTGAAGTTCTTTTTGAATACTGCCAATGGACTTGGAGAATGAAAACTCCCTTTTGTCTTAAGGATGCTGATTTTGTTTTGAATCATGTCTTGTAAATACTTGAGTTGTACGTTTTATTTTCGTTGTCTTTTCTTGTGTTGTTGCGTTAGTTGAGTCTCTTTCTTTGAGTCGCTCTCGTGTACCCTCAGGTTTTCATTTTTCTAAATAAAGAAAACCAAAGTCTAGTATCTGATCATTTTATTGTGCCTATAGTAATTCATGTGCGACCTTTTTAAAAAAAATAGAAAAGCTTCAAAAATTTTGTTTTTGAATGAGATTCCGTTAATAAACTCGAGTGTTGAGAAGGATCCCTCAAATGGTTTGAGTGGATTCTGAATTATCAACGCAAAGTCCTTCATGACTCGTGCCAAAAGGCCATTAGTCCGTCATCACTATGGTGTCTTGGCTCTAGAACTTAGGTATGAGAGGGGAAGGTCATGAATTGAGCACCCCACTCACCTGATCAAAGATCGGCCTCCACTAATCATGATGTGATTTTTATTTACATTATATGCTCTTGTTCTGGTGGCAATCCCAAGAGAGTTTTGAAATGGTCGGAGACAACTTTCGAAAGCTGAATCATATTAGAATCATCATAGAGGTAAACGACCCTAATCTAGGGAAAAGTGCCCAACAAATGGCTCTGAGCGGATTGAGAGATAGGTTGGGTTCGTGCCCCTTGTTCAAATGATGACCTGATCAGATGTACTGAAAATTGCCCCTAGTGTTCAGTCATTGGCCACCGTTTTCAACATTATGCAGGCACGTGTGATGGGGATCATCAGATCCAAGAACGGTTGCCAACAAATCAGACTCATGCTCGTCTTCTTTCTCGACATATTGAAAACTCACTCCAGTCCCCTCCAAAGCAGTGATGGATTCCTCATATATACTTTGCAATGATCATGAATGCAATGCCCCTTGTATAGGTACTCTCAATTTGTTTATGAATTCCACACATGGACTTGTTTTTGAGTTTAGAGCGAACACTTGTGTATGGAATTTTGACCGTACCACTCTGTTAGACTTGAGTGACAGACACGCTATGGTGACTCGATAAAGAGCGCTTTTGAGTGACAGACACGCTATGGTGACTCGATGAAGAGCGTAGACCGAGATAAATACTAGGCACGACACAACAGAACTCACAACTGACCTGAAAGTAGAAAAAAACTCAAGATAACTGATCATTCATAGTGCCCCTAGTATTACTTATATTCCCTTTAGAATCAATTTTGATTCCTTTCTTTTTTCTTTTTTCTTTTTGTGTGTGTGTGTGTGTGTGTGTGTGTGTGTGTGTGTTTGTTCACGTTAGAGATTCTACTATAAATTCAAGTATTGAAAATTGCTCCACTAGTTGATTCAAGCTAGTTCTTTCTTACCCAATGCAAGTATGTGATATGCACAGCAGTCGGTGTAGCTCATAGATTGATGCGAAGCTAATGACGTGAATAAGGCAAGATGATTGAGTCGAGATAGATGACATAGATATGGTTAAGACCGAACTTCAAGATGAAGTTGCCTACGTATTCCAAGAATGGGAATCAGGTCAATGTAGTTCATGGTTGAGGTTTACTCAGGTGTTGACACTCTCCTTTTGCGCTCTAACTTTTGCCAAAGTTGCCCCTTCGGGGTTTTCAACTTGGCAAGCTATATTTGTTTGATTTCTCATTTTTCATGCTTTAACTTTTTCCTAGGTCACCCTTTCGGGTTTTCAGCCCAGCGAGCCTCTCAAGGATAGCATTATAACACTTGCGGTGAATTTGATCAATAGTCATCCTTTCCCTGACACTGGAATTCGCTTTACCTTTATTTGAGCTTGGTTCTCCATTCCTTATGCATGTCTTCTTCTTTTTTTTGCTTCATTTTCAGAGTTGGTTCTTCTCGCAATGTAGTACCTTCTCGTATTGGCTTCCCCAAATTCAGACAGAAGTTCCCTTCCTCACAGTTGCTTGGATTTCATTCCAATGAATACCCCTAGCTTAGCGGTTGACTTTTTTTCTTTTTCTTTTTCTTTTCTAGTCTTTTCTTCTTTCTTTTTCCTTTCTCTTTCCTTTTCTTCTTCTCTTCTTTCTTTTTTTCTCTTTTGGTATCTTTTCTTCATTTCTTTTTTGAAGTAATGAAAACATCAAGGGAGAAATTCTATGATTATGAGGTCTGAAAGTTGCCTTGTACTTGTAGGTCTGAAAGCTGCTTTGTGCTTGCCAAAATGGCGAAGAGAATCCTCAGGACAATGTAGAATACCATGCACAATTCTGAATCTATCTTCGCAAGTGTGCAAAAGAAACAACTTAAAATTGTGAAATCATGAAGGACTTCACGTCGATAATTCAGAATCCACTCAAACCATTTGGGGGATCTTTCTCAACACTTGAGTTTATTAAAGGAATCTCATAAAAAGGTTTTTTTTAAGTTCTCCTATTTTCAAAAGGTTCGAGAACAAGCTCTAATGGTGTATGTTTGGCCCTGATCTAATGGGGCAATTGTCTTAATGCTAAGTTTGTCTGAGCCAAAGAAGGAGCCGTACCCAACTCAACAAAGGCCCAGTCCATCCAATCCCATAAAAAAAACCCACTCAGCGAAGGTCCAGTCCATCTGATCCCCAAAGGCCAACTTAGAAAAGATCCATCCAATGCGAAAAGACCAATTCAAAACCCAATCTAGTCAAACTTGTCTAGACTAATCCAGTTTAGATACATCAAGTACAACCAAGTCGAAATCCTTGTTAGCCAGCTCCCAGCTGCCAACTCAGCAGACCCGTGATGGCACAGAGTCCAGAAAAAGTTGTGGCCATGATAACGGCCCTAAACCAAGAAATTGCCATGCAGGATGAGACCATTGCTGAAATGCAACGCCCATCTGAGGCATCTACCATACATCCAGTTTCGGGCCCCCAGCCTAACTTTGACCCACCTCCGCCAACTGAAGATTTGCAAGGCCCAGATCCTCGAAAAGGGTTGGCTCAAGCTCGAGTTTTCAGACCCCTGGTGCAGCTTAATGAAAAGCCTTTTCCCCTTAATATTAATGATCTTGACCCGACCTTGTTAAAAATTGCTAACCTTGAGAAGCAATTCAAAAAGGCACAGGGACTTAACTCCATTCCCAACATTGAGGATGGGTACACCGAGGTTGCGAAAGGCTTCCAGACGGATGCAAAATGCCACCCATTTACCGTTTCGACATGTCTGGAGATTCTATGGTACATATCCAATTTTTCTTGGACGTCCTAAAATCGATGGCTCTGACTAAGCCTCAAAAACTCTATCTGTATGGAAGAACCCTATCAAGAATGAAAGCCACTTGGTACGCCAAGTTGGAGGATACAGTGAAGCAAAAAAGGTATAGAAGCCACTTTGTACACCAAGTTGAAGGATACAGTGAAGTAGAACTGGAAAGATTTGGCTGAGGCGTTTGTCAATCAATATTCTTACAATACCCAAATTGAAATGACCACCTAAGAGCTTGAAACAACCCACCAGAATCCTAAAGAACCTTTTGTGGAATTGTTGCAAGGTGGAGAGCAAAGGCAGCACAAATGACAGATCGACCTTCTGAGAGGGACCAAGTACGAACAGTGGTACAGAACCTTGAGCCTGATATGTTACAAAAGTTAATAGTCGCTCCACTATTCACTTTCAAAAATTTGCATGAATTAGGGGTTCAAATTGAGAGTGCATTTAACAAAGGGATTATTCATAGAACAAGCGAACCAACAAGGAGGGTGTTTTCCAAGAGTACCTATGCTAGTAGTAGCACTATTCCCAAACCCACTGAAATCAATACCATCGCCACATATCCTAAAACTGCCGACCCCTTTGCAAATAACAATCCACAAACAGTTGGCCCAACCCAAGCTCAAGGCAGAACTTTCAGCCTCTCTATATCTTAGAATTTAGATGTGAGGCCACCACCATTAGAAAGTAGACTTCTGGTACTTCAATTTTGACTTAAGAATCACCTAAAATCGAGTCCGGATGAGGGAGATATACCCGTTTGAAGTCGGGCTTGAAAAGCAGATTTTTGGACCCGACCGGGGTTTGTGTTAGATCCAACTGTGGCTTGTGTAGACCCAGCCGGGTTTCAATGAAAACTTGTCCAGAATGCCTTTTTAGACCATGCCTTGCATTCTTTGGTCCGGCCGTAGGTTTTTTGGGCCAGACCATGGGTTTTGGGGCCCGGCCGGGTCTCATTAGCGCTAAACAGGACAGTTGGCGGAAATTCACCAGCTATTGTTTTTTGAAGATATTTTATACCAAATTGGCTCAAATTCTATGAATAAACCCCCTGCCTTCAGAATTGAAGGTTAGCAAAATTTCCAAAAGCTTTGAAGAGCTAAAGAGACCCCCCATTCATCTTCAACACCTTTCTTCATCTTCAACCTTCTTTAGGTGTACATACACAATACATACACCATTATAGCTTGTTCTTGAACCTTTTTATTGAGATTTCAAACTAAATTTCAGAAACTCGAGGGTGTTTAGAATCAAGTTTGTTTAACTAAGAGCTTACCTTTCTTTTCAAAAGGTTGGACCTGGCCTTGCATTATTTGATTCGGCCGTGGGTTTTTTGGGCTTGACTGTGGGTTTTGGGGCCCGACAGGGTCTCATTAGCGCCAAACAGGGTAGTTGGCAGAAATTCACCAGCCGTTGTTTTTTGAAGATATTTTTGACCAAATTGGCTCAAATTCTATAAATAGACCTCCTAGATAGTATGTACAGCTAAAGAAGGTTAAAGATGAAGAAAGGTGTTGAAGATGAATGGGGGTTCTCTTCAGCTCTTCAAAGCTTTTGGAAATTTTGCTAACCTTTAATTCTGAAAGCAGGGGGTCTATTTATAGAATTTGAGCCAATTTGGTCAAAAATATCTTCAAAAAACAACAGCTGGAAAATTCCTATCAGCTGTCCTGTTTGGCTCTAATGAGACCCGACCGGGCCCCAAAACCCACCGCCAGACCTAAACAAACCCGGCCGAGTCCAAAAAAACTATTTTCAAACCCGACTTCAAACGGGCATATCTCCCTCATCCGAACTCGGTTTTAGGTAATTCTTGAGTCTAAATTGAAGTCCCAAAAGTATACTTTCCAATGATTGTGGCTTCATATCTAAATTCTAAGTGTACAAAAAGATATGTCTAATTTAGTGAAGGCTACTCATTTCTTTTCTAACGGTTTGATGCCTGACTTTTTCCTAAACTAGTTTTCTTCCATCCCCTCCTATGTTCTTCAACTCCAAACCTATAAAAAAGATGTTTTTAAATATTTTTCAAAGAGTTCACCTCCCTTTCATGTATTTTCACTTTGTCCTTACTCGGTTTACCGATCCCAAAACTGCCGATCCCTTTGCCAGTACCAACCCACAAACAGCCTACCCAATCCAAGATCAAGGCAGAACTTTCACCCCCTCTATATGAGCCTAACCGGCACACTAAAAGTCCTGATGGAAAGAGGGTATCTCAAACCACTTTATCTCCAACCTCTTCCTAACCCACTCCATGCTAGACATAATCCCACTAAATACTGTTCGTACCATCAACAATGTGATCATGGCACCGATCATTGCTACTGCCTTCATCATGAGGTTTAGAATCTCATCGACAACCAGACGATAGCCCCACCTCAAGAACCAAATGTTACCACCAACCCACTTCCCATCTATGACTAAGTACCTCAGCCTTACCTTAACCTCATCTATACATTACCTCCTACCTTCGACCCCAGTATGTATATCACCCTAGCCTATTTATCCAAGCCTGAGGTGTTCATTCCAGGAAGCACGGACTTATGCATGATGGATGCACTTGAACCCTAATCATCTCAAACCCCAAAACTTAACAATAGTCCAATTCCAGGCCAACCTCCATCAAAGAGTCCAACCCAACCTATTCATCAAGACTAACTTGGGTCAGGTACACTGCAGGCACCAATAGCCGAACCCGCTACTCCTGAGTTATTGAGCATGATTGAAGATCTTCAGAAAACTATGGCAAATTTAGCCTTTGGGGTCTTGGCTCCATCATCGACCACATTATATGTCAAAAGGTTCACGTCAAAAAGCTCCCCAATCTTGAGACGAGCTGCAGTTGGAAAGGGCCAACTCGATGCTATCTCAAGTCTGGGTGAAGACTTATCAACAATAAATGGGCATCACTTCGATATAGCCACCCAATTCCTTGGCCAAGCTGAAGCAAGTGGCAACATAAGTAATACTAGGGGCATTATGAATGATCAGTTACCTTGAGTCTTTTTCTGCTTTCGGGTTAGTTGTGAGTTCTGTTGTGTCGTGCCCAGTATTTGTCTCAGTCTTGCAAGTACGAGGCGGCTTTCAAACCTTATAATCATAGAATTTTTCCCCTTGATGTTTTCATTACTTCAAAAAAGAAATGAAGAAAAGAAACCAAAAGAAACCAAACTTGATTCTAAGTGGTTGAATCTAAATTGAAGCCCAAAAGTCTACTTTCCAATGGTGGTGGCTTCACATCTAAATTCTAAGTGTACAAAGAAATATGCCTAATTTAGTGAATGTTGCTCATTTATTTCCTAACAGTTTGATGCCCGACTTTTTCCTAACCTAGTTTTCTTCCATCCCTTCCTATTTTCTTCAACTCCAAACCTATAAATAAGATGTTTTTAAATATTTTTCAAAGAGTTCACAACCATTTCATGTATTTCCACTTTGTTCTTACTCGGTTTACCGAAAAGTGCAATAATTTAATCGAAGTGCGAGCCTCAGAACATCGTAGAAATATTTGGAAAAATATTATGAAAAGAAGGTTTCAAGGTCTAAAATAGTTTGGCCCAAATGGGGTGTATGGTTTGAGATTAGCGCTTGAATCCAAATTTCTTTGCTGAGAATTCAAAAGATTGCACAGTGTGACTTTTATCATCTGGTGTTTGGAATAAAGCGTCCAAGTCTTACGGGCGGTCAAAATGAGTATCTACAGCTTCGTTTGGAAATTGATTATTTTAATTGATTCTTTGATGTCTTATAAAAAGATATACAAAAAAGTAGAGAGAATAATGTGACAATTTATAATAATTTTTTGACTTTTTAACTAAAATCTAAAATCTCCAACCTTAATATATATACATATATACACACATATTGACTTTTGTTTTAAATTGTTCTTAAATATTTTATTTCAAATGTTTAATTTTTTTTTAAAATAAATAAAAATTAATTTATAACACTTTCTTAAACATAAACCAAGAAAACATAAACGTTATCGATTAGGGATGGGCAGCGGATATATCGATCCTCCCAAACTGATCGAACTGAATCGATCCGTCGCATTTTGGATGGATGCGTAATGACGAGCAAGCGGTTGAGGATTGATTTTTTTTCAATCTGCCTAGTTTTGAACGAATGACGGATTTGAGGTTGCTTTGGCCACAATCGAATCGCCAAACCGCGAGTACCCATAGTAATTTGTAAGACTTCGTGTTTTCAATTTATTTAGATATTCTGTTTGTGTTTTTAACTGAAAAAGAGTTTAAATCTTTTGTACAATATATTCTGTTAAAAAGAGTTTTCAACTTGAATATATTTTTTGAATTGAAAAAAATAAATGTATTATTTATCTATATTTTTTTATTTTTGAATCTTTCTCTAAAAATAATAAATAAAAAAGATGATATATGCTGGTTGGTTTTTGTTTTTAAAAATAGATATAGATATAACAATACAAAGACATACAATCTTTATTATTGATTTGTTCATGATTTTTTGGTAGTTTGAATTGTTTTTATATTTTAAGAACCATAAATTGTAATACTTTATATGGATGAGACATGTTGTGATTGTAATATGTGGATGGGACATGCAATGATTGTAATATTCTGAAGTTTCAAACTTTCCTTCTTTGGATAAGATATGCAGTGATTGTAATACGTTTTTAAGTCATTAAATATAATACTTTCTTTTTTTTTTAAGAAGCGCACAAGTTGAATTATATTAAAAATTTATAAAATTTTAAACTGTCAAATCGATTCACATCTATCTGTCAATTCACTCAATTCACATCCACTAAATTAATAAACATATGTAAATTGATTTTTTTCAATCTACTAATTCAACAGACGATTAATAAATTAAAAATTCTACGGCCTCAACCAACCTACACCCACTCCTATTATCGACCAAAGCACTTTTTCTCTTGGATTTATCAGTGGCCCTGGGAGGGTGTCGTGCAAAAAGAGCGCTGTAATCCAAACGAGGCATGGCAATACGAATGCATCCACATATTTTCGTACAAAAATCCAAATGAGATATTTATGTACAAAAATCCAATCGCCTGCACTGCATCAAAATATTTATGTACAAAAAATCTAATATGCTGATGTAGGCTCTTACGTCACTAACATGAAAGGCACAGATGGCCGCCTTGAGCTTTCAAGGCCAATCATGGCCGACAAAACTCAACTAGGCTTGGTTTGGTATAATTTAAAAAAGTTAAAAAGTTAAAAAGTTACTATTTTATTTAAGTCACATCATCTTATTTAAATTACATCACCTTTCTAACACATCACATCAAACCTAATCCAAATTTAACTCATATAAATCAATAAATCAAAAAATACACTTTTTTAAAACATACCAAACCAACGATATGATAGATACTAATTTTTAATTTGTTATTATATTGTTTTGTAGAGTGTATTACTCTTTTTATATTATCATTTTGTAAAGCATTTAAAATGCGAGTCGGTTTTGTATACATTAATATTGGGATGTTTTGAGAATGTTTTGTTAAGTTTTTAGAATTTTTTTAAAAAGTAATTTAAAAAAATGGTTAAAAATTATTTTTAACTTTTTGATTAATATTTATTTATGATGTCACATCATAATAAAATGATCAAATTATCTTATCAAATTTAGAAAATTTATATTTTTACCCATCACTACAACAAAAAAGACCTTTGGTGACAGATTAATTTTGTCTCCAAATATCAAATTTTCATCACTAAAGTGATCTGTGACGAAAAAATTGTCACCACGTTTGTCGCCTATACGTTGTCACTGAAAGTACTTGGTGACAAAAATTTTGTCACCTATTTTTCATTTTTTGACAACAAAATTTTTCGTCTCCAAATGTTACATTTTTCGTCCTCTATAACATCAATTTCGTCACTAAAATTAGATAATATTTTATTTTAATTGTTTTTGGCGACGAATATTTCGTCACCAAATAAATTTTAGTAACGAAAGTTTTCCTCACTAATGATCTAGATTAAGATGACAAAAAAATTCGTCACTAAAATGAGCAAAAAAAAAAAAATTCTTCAATGACAAAAAACATTTTGTCACCCAATATTTCAATTTAGCGACGAAATATTGAACAAATGTGATGAAATTATATGTTTAGATGTATATCATTAGTGACAAAATTATTCGTCATGTTTTTTGAAAACTAATAGCGACATTTTTTATTTCGTCACTAATAATAATTAATTTTTTTTAAAATGATGGTACTATTTTAAAATTAAAATTTTTGTTTTCACTAAAAATTCCCTGCGCATTTCAATAACTTGTTTAATAAAATATCTATTACAGATCAATACAAAAATCCATTCATTTTCATAAACATCACAATCGAATTTCAGCACTATCCACAAAAATACAATATCAACTGCATGCAGATTACCAAACATGTTTCCTAATATGCACAAAAAATATGTCTACTAATATCCACAAAAATACAATATGAACTGCATGCGGATTACCAAACGCATCTCCTAATATCCACAAAAAACATGTCTACTAATATCAACAAAAATATAATATCAAGTGCGGATTACCAAATATGTCCTGTAATACCAACAAAAATATAAAATTTATAACGCAACAAAAATACATGTAAGGTAATATGAACAAAAACACAAAATGAGCTAGCTTCTGCTCTCCAAATTATCAAACATGTCCATATCAAATCTCGAATCTGCAAAAAAAAAAATAAATAAATAAATAAATAAAAATAAAAAAATGGGCAAGTTAGACAATTATTATCTTATCAATTGAATATATAATTTAACATGCATTTTTCGACTTAGTTTTCAAATTGGGAGTCTCGTGCTAGTTCTGTAAGTTTCAACAACTCACATTGGTCCCTTCTAAGGTGTTTGAGGTGTTCCCCGGTCCTTCCCGTGCCTGTTACACAATTTTGGCCCCCAATGACTTATTTACAAGCTTAAGTGTTGGAAAAATTCATTTTGGGACTTACTTTTCAAACCAGGAGTCCCATTGTCATGACCCGAACCCGCCCCTATGGGTTAAGGACATAATCGGCCAGTAATCAAGGGATTACCTACGGCCTCAAATCAAACCAGACATAACTCATCAGAGTAAAGGGGCCAAACGGAAGCAAAATTTAAAACTTAGTCCATAGAGCTGTGATTATATGCACATCATAACATTTCACATAAGTATTCGTTAATAACTCACATCAAATGGAAGTTAACATATAAACTATACAAACAGGATCATTCAAGTCTAAGTCAGTCAAACCCAAATTTTATATACAAAGTGGTCTAATGTTTTCGCCAACATAACAAAACTATAACAAAAGAACAAAAGAGGCGAAGACAAGTCTCGTGTGTGAGATGTTGGGCTGACTTTTCAAAACCTTGACTGTTTACCACACATTTCACCGAGGCTAGGTTTGGACATCCATTGGCTCACCTACACACACATGAATGAGCATGAGCGAAAGCTCAGTGAATAATATCGAATAAAGAAGATACACTATAACAATGTACAACAGACGGCCTAGGGCCTAATTGTTCCTGTCCGACGGCCTTTGGCCCAATCATTTATGTCAAACGGCCTTCGGCCCATTTATTCATGTCATACGGCCTCTGGCCCATTCTTTCGTGTCATACGGCCCCTGGCCCATTCATTCATGTCATACGGCCTTTGGCCCATTCATTCATGTCATACGGCCTCTGGCATATTCATTGATACGTCAGACTATCATTCGAGTCAGACTATCATTCATGTCACACGGCCTTAGGCCCAACCATATGGCATAGCAAACGTTTGTCCACAATTCAAATTAACAAACTTATAAGACCTATAGGGGGAATAAGTAATTGGACAAATAACATACTTCGAAATATCTATATTAAGATATTACTCACAGTGATCGGCTGGATGATTTGTCCTGGAGCTTGACCCTACACATTACATAACACATATGGGTCACAAACGATTCAATCCGTTCTTAATTCACACATCCCTCTTAGGCTTCTTTATTATTCTTTTAATTCGTTTACAATGCTTAATTCATGCCTAGGAGTGCTCAAAAATGAAAGAGAACGAAAAATGAAACACAGAACACCTTTACAAAATTTCTGAAACAGGGGTCCCCGCTCAAGCGTGGGTTTCGCCGCTCGAGCGGACCCTCATGGTCTGCAAAAGTATTGGTTATCTCATTTATACACTCGAGCGTGAATTCGGACGCTCGAGCTAAAGGTCACACTACATGGCTCCCCGCTAGAGCGTGAATCTCCCCGCTCGAGCGGACATCCATGTCTGCAAAACTTCTGGGAGCTCATATTTCCCGCTCGAGCGGCACTTTCCCTGCTCGAGCGGACATGCCAAATTCTGGAAAATCCATAATTGTTCTTGAGGTTCAAACTTGATATTCAAAGGCTTCAAAGCTCGAATTAAGATATCAAAATAGGAAAACACATTATATATCATGAGTACACAAACAATGTGAGGCCAATTGCTCAAAATCATGGCCCAATCTTCAAAATTAATCAACATTTCTTTAATATAATCAAGGCTCATGCATTCATCCCTCAAATAAGCTCAATATCTTCCATAATCAAACATGCATGCAAATTTTTAACTTCATTTCTACTTCAAATCATGCAAATGACACTTATTATTATGGAACCCATGAAAATCATGCATGCATGTGAAGATTGGTGCCCAATTCTCCATGTTCAACATTATTCATGCTAGCTCATGCAAATTTCAAGCTCAAACATACAATTCATGGCAATCTCCTACATGCATGTGTATATTGACTCCCAATTCATCAAAACTAACTCAATTCATGTTCTTGATCACCATTCAACTTTGAATTTATAAAGTTACAAACTAAAATATATGAATTTACTCACCTAGGAGCTTCAAACACCCAAATTCTAGCCAACTCTTGAGTTAATCTTCAAGATTCCTAAGCCTCTTGCTCAAATCTCCAATTGTTTCCTTCTCTCTCTCTCTCTCTAGCCGACTCTCACTCTCTTTCCTTAGAGCAATTTTCAGCTTTGAGCTCAAATGAATGAATATAAGTATAATAAAGCTCCTTTTATAGTCTCTCACTAATTACATTTGATTAGAGTTAAATAATAAAGCTTAATTAATCGTTCTGAATCTAATTATTTTGATCCAAATCAATTTTCAATTAAATTTCACCGTAGGCTCTAAAAATTACGCTAATTACAAAGGCGTAGTCAATTTCAGTTTCTGTGGTCGATAGGGCCTTCAATTCAAATTCCAAAGCAGAAAGTCAAACAGATTTTCCTACGGTGAATAGATAGAAATTCAAAACCACATATATTCATATAAATGGCACTCAAAATCATATCAAACACATAATCATAGTAACAATTAAGATTAATTAGCATAATACGGAGCAGGGTTATCACACCCATGCTACTTCCGTAAGTTTACACAAGTTACAATGGTTGCTTCTGAGGTGATTGAGGTGTTCCTCGGGCCTTTTCGTGATTGTTTAATGATTTAGGGCCCCGATGGCCTATTTTCAAGCTTAAAAGTTGGAAAATGTAAATTTTTTGACTTAGTTTTCACACCGGGAGTCCCATGCTAGTTTCGAAAGTTTTTACAACTTACATTGGTCCCTCCCGAGGTGTTCGAGATGTTCTCCGGGCCGTCTCGTGGGTGTTACATGATTTTGGCCTCCAATGGCCTATTTCAAGCTTAAGTGTGAAAAAGTGCCTTTTTAGACTTAGTTTTCAAACCAAAGGTCCCGTGCTAGTTCTGTAAGCTTCCACAACTTACATTGGTCCCTCCTGAGGTGTTTGAGGTGTTCCCGGGCCGTCTCGTGGCTGTTATACGATTTTGCCCTCCGATGGCCTATTTTCAAGCTTACGTGTAAAAAAGTGCATTTTCGGACTTAATTTTTAAATCGGGAGTCCCGTGCTACTTTCGAAAGTTTTCATAACTTACATTAGTCCCTCTCGAGGTGTTTGAGGTGTTTCCCGGCCGTCTCGAGGCTGTAACATGATTTTGGCCTCCGATGGCCTATTTTCAAGCTTAAGTGTGAAAAAGTGCCTTTTTGAACTTAGTTTTCAAACCGGAAATCCCGTGCTAGTTTCGTAAGTTTCCACAACTTACATTGATCCCTCCCAAGGTGTTCGAGGTATTTCTCAAGTCGTCTCGTGGCTGTTACACGATTTTGGCCTCCGATGATCTATTTTTAAGCTTAAGTGTGAAAAAGTGCATTTTTGGACATAGTTTTCAAACTGGAAGTCCTGTGCTAGTTCCGTAGGTTTCCACAACTCACATTGGTCCCTCCCGAGGTGTTTGAGGTGTTTCCCAGGCCGTCTCATGGCTGTTACACGATTTTGACTTTCGATGGCCTATTTTCAAGCTTAAGTGTAAAAAAGTACATTTTTTGACTTAGTTTTCAAATCGGGAGTTCCGTGCTAGTTTTGTAAGCTTCCACAATTTACATTGATCTCTCCCGAGGTGTTCGAGGTTTTTCACAGGCCGTCTCGTGGCTGTTATAAGATTTTTGCCTTGGATGGCCTATTTTCAAGCTTAAGTGTAAAAAAGTGCCTTTTTGGACTTAATTTTCAAACCGAGAGTCCCATGCTAGTTTCGTAAGTTTCCACAATTTTGAAATGAGATCTTGTATTTTTGAAAGAGCAGATTATGACTAGTGCAAAATAATTGAGCATCTAGATGATTTCTAGTACGAAATGATTGAGTGTCGCCATCTAAGTGAGAAAAAAATTATTGGTGACTTTAGGATGTTACATGATCATATTTTTCATTAATCATAATTTATTATATTCTTTCATATTTTTTAATTACTCAATATAAATTTATGAGTCCAATGTCCTTCACGAATCACAACCTTATTGGGACATCACGTGACGGTATCCCAAGACCAACCAATAAATTCTCCGCCTAAAAAAGTACTTAACTTGTTTAGTATCATAACTAAGGATTCACTTTTTAAAAACCTTGAAATTTTTTTTTTATTTTCATTAAATTTTTTTAATATTTTAAATATATTTTTTTTAATTTTAAGATAATCTAACATAAATAAACTGAAAAAGTATAATATTTGTGAAAAAAAATCTTTAAAAAAATTATTAAATACCAAAAATACAAAGAAAGAAAGAAAGAAAGAAAACTCAATACATTTTTCGTATTCTGGTGTATTTGTTGATTTTTTAAAATATTTTTTTATAAATATTTTATTGTGTAGATACATTTAAGTAAAGTGCATCTAAAAAAGTAACAAAATTATTTCAAATTTTAAAAATATTCAGTAAAATTTTAAAAAAAATATGAAAAAATAAAAAACTAAATTCCTAAAAAATTAAATTTAAAAAATTAAAACCAAACCTACCGAATAATGTTAAGAGTTTAGGGTTGGTTTGGGGTGTCCTAAAAAAGTGCACTTTTTGTCTTTTTACGAAAAGATGTGCAGAAAAGTAGAGAGGTGATGTGATGGAAAAAAGAAAAAAAGATAAAAAGATGGATTATATAGGTTATGCCAAACAAGGCCTTAGTATAAGAATCATCGTAAATGAGGTCTTTGTTTTGTTTTTTTAAACAGCAATGCTAGGTAACATGAAAAATCTTTCATGAAAATAATCATGAAAGCTTTGTGACCCTTGGATTACACTTAAAATAAAGCACCACACACTAATTAAGGTAATCCAAAGATCACAAATCTTTCATGATCATTTTCATGAAAAAATTTCATGATCCCTAACTTTTCTCTTTTTTAAACCCAATTTTGGGACAAAGCTGTATAAATTCTACAGAGCCAATCCATCCACCTCCAATCCCCCAAGCTCCAATGGCTTTACAGAACCACCACCAGCTTCACTTCATTTTAGTACCTTTTATGGCCCCAGGCCACTTCATCCCCATGATTGACTTGGCCAAATTATTGGCACAACAAGGCGTGACTGTCACCGTCGTCACCACTCCTGTCATTGCCTCCAGGTTCCGCCCCATCATCGACCGTGTGATCGAATCGGGCCTCCCCCTACGCCTTCTCCCTCTCCGGTTCCCGTCAGTGGAGGCCGGCCTGTTGGAGGGGTACGAAACTTTAGACGCTATTCACTCTCAAGACCTTACGATGAAATTCTTCAAGGGCATCGACATGTTGCAACAACCATTCGAGCAGTTGTTTGAAACGCTCGAGCCATGTCCCAGTTGCTTAATAGCCGATAAATATATTGCATGGATAGGAGACACTGTTCGTAAGTTTGGAATTCCGAGAATTCTTTTTGATGGAATGAACTGCCTCACTCTCTTATGCGCACACAATTTAGAAAATTTTAAAGATTATGAGAATGTTTCCGAGTCAGAGCCGTTCGAACTTCCTGGCTTGCCTGATAGAATTGAGCTAACTAAAGCTCAGTTGGCTATGTTTTTCAATCCAAGTTCACCAGAATGGCAAGATTTTCGGAATCGAATAAAAGCTGCCGAAGCTGAAGCATATGGGGTGGTGATTAACAGTTTTGAAGAGCTGGAACCGAGATATGTCGACAAGTTTCGAAAGGTGAAAGGAGATAAAGTTTGGTGCGTTGGGCCGCTATCATTGTGTAACAAAGACAACTTGGATAAGGCTCAGAGAGGAAACAAGGCCGCCATCGACGAAAACCAATGTTTGAAGTGGCTCGATGAGCAAGAGCCACGCTCCGTGGTCTACGCATGCCTTGGAAGCATCACACTCCTCTCACTTCCTCAGTTAATTGAGCTAGGTTTAGGCTTGGAGGCTTCGAAACGCCCATTTGTGTGGGTTATAAGAAGCGGAGATAAGGCGGCGGAGATGAAGAAGTGGGTGGAAGAAGACGGATTCGAGGAAAGAACGAAAGGGAGAGGGCTTCTGATTCGAGGCTGGGCACCGCAAATACTCATATTGTCGCACCTGGCTGTGGGGGCTTTTTTGACACACTGCGGGTGGAATTCGACGCTGGAAGGGGTGTGTGCGGGTGTGCCGATGATAACGTGGCCTATGTTCGCTGAGCAGTTTTTGAATGAGAAGCTAGCTGTGCAGCTTTTGGAGATCGGAGTGAGTGTTGGTGTTCAGACAGTTGGGCGCATATTTGCGGAAGACAATTGTGAGGAGTTGGTGGAGAGAGAAGTTGTTAGGGCTGCTGTGGAGAAAGTAATGAGTGAAGGAATAGAAGGAGAAGAGACAAGAAGAAGGGCAAGAGTATTTGGGGAGAAGGCAAAGAAGGCAATGGAAGAAGGGGGTTCTTCATACTTGAATGTGAGATTGTTCATTCAAGATGTCATCAAACTAGTTAGCCACAAGGACTCAACACAAGAACGTGGGTTGGAAAAGCATTAGCTATTCTTGTCTCATGTTATCTGTATAATATACTCCACAAATAGTAAATTATAATATGCATAAAGTGCATTATGGCTTGTCTCTTAATTAAATAATAAAAGTGAATCAACATATTTTTCTTACTACATAATTAATTTAGAATATTATGTAAACAATTAATTTAGAACATCATGTAAAAAACAGTATATGATAGTAGAAATTGCATATTGCCTTTTTATTCTTGTTTTTTCTACGTAAACTTACCTCTAAATTTTAATGGCTTGTCTCATTGAGTCATAGAAACTTGGTGCCAAGTCAGTTTATGCGATGAGGGAAGACCATACATTGATTGTTTTTGTGGACCAAGTATATATTCATCAAAATTGCATATTGCCATTTTATTCTTGTTTTTTCTACGTAAACTTACCTCTAAATTTTAATAGGTAAATTTATTATTTAATAAATCTTATGATAATTAATTATATTTTTCATCAAATATTATTAAAAAATTTAAGTAATTGTTAATTTTTCAGCATAGTTTGAAAATTTTATCACAAAAAATGTCACTAATTTTAAGTTTTACGGACGATTTAAAAAAAATCATCACAAAAATAAGTTACTAATTTTTAACTTTCAGCGACAATTTAAAAAATTAGTCGTAAAAAGTCACTAATTGTAAATTTTAGTGACAATTTATAAAAATCGTGACAAAAAAAATCACTAATTATCAATTTTTAGCAACATATGTAAAAAATTGTCAAAAAAAATTATTTTTAGCGATGATTTTATTAGAATTTATTTTTAATATGATTTGATGAGAATTAAGTTTAACTGTTATGATTTATTGATGCCTTACCATTTTTCTACTAAGATTAAGATCACAAGTGTAAAATAATGTTGTCAATAAATTTTTATTTTAAAGGGTAAAATATAATGAAAAAGGTTATTTTATTATTATTTTTATAATGATATTGTTTTGTTTTTATTATAACAAGACATGTCAACGTAATGTAATTTAGCAGTTTGAGCTAAAATCTGGAATGACATTAAAATCATACATCCTAATACCATGCAATTCAACTTTAGACATATATTGTTGGATACCATTGTAGAAAGATCTATTACAAAAAATCTTAATACTAAATTTGATGTTTGTCCCTTGGATTGCACTGATTTTTGGGTTTATGTTGACTTAATCTGTTGATCTGCTGAGTTTTTCCCTTGAACTGCACTGATTTTTGGGTTTATGTTCTGTTTTGCTTGTTTTGTTCTGTTGATCTTTACTTTTTCTGTTGGTTTCTCACCAACTAGGAGCTTGGAGCTTCGCTTAGCTCCAAGCTCCTCTTTATTGATGTATCCTCCTTACTTTGTTTGGTTTTCATCAATAAAATTTTTCGTTTTTGCCGATCAAAAAAAAAAATTGATGTTTGTCATCAAAGTGTGCACTTTGTTTTATTTTGGTCCTTATTATTTCAATCATGTCAATTTGATCTCCAATAATTCCTATTTAAATTGTCCCAATGCCATTGTCGTTTAAATTTTCATTCAAACTCTTAAAAAAAATATATCTTGCGATGTAAAATTTGGAGAAAACAACCATAAAGACTATTTAAAAAAAAATAGATAACAAACATGATTTATATATTTAGAATTAAAATGACACAATGTGCATGCTTTAGGGACAAACAATGTATTTAATCTTATTTTAAATTTAGAAAAAGTTTTAAAAGTTAGGTAATTAATAAACTGGCCGCTCTTTGAATTAAAATAACTTTGAATTAAAAAACTAATAAATTATGTTTAATGCTCATATATTTTCTGATCTTGCTGCTGCAGCAGGAACTTCATTCTTTTGTCAGGTAAGGTTCACAATTCTTTTGACTGTGTTGTGGTCAACATCTATGCCCCAAATGATGTAATAAGGCGGAAGGCTTTATGGGAGAATCTGTTAACTTTGAAATCAAATTTTGCCAATCCATGGTGCCTTGGTGGAGACTTTAATGAGATTAGGAATGTGAGGGAAAGAATAGGAGTTTCTCGCAGGGATAGAGGCATGCAGGAGTTCAATGACTTCATTGAAACTTGTGAGGTGGTCGATGTCCAAATGCTAGGCAGGAAATTCACTTGGTGTAATACACTTGAAGGAAAAAAGTGGAGTAGAATAGATAGATTTCTCCTTAGTCCTGAATGGTTAGTGAGATATAAACTTAAACTTTGGGGCCTCCCAAGATCTATTTCTGACCACTACCCACTTCTACTCATGGAGGATGGTAGGGATTGGGGGCTCAAACCCTTCAAATTTCTGAATGCATGGACCTTACATCCATCTCTGGCTTCCTTGGTAGAGAGCAATTGGGAAGAACTACATCTGAATGGTTCGGCAGGTTTCATACTGAAGAGGAAATTGCAGTCCCTGAAGTTGGCTCTAAAAAAATGGAATCAAGAGTCTTATGGTAATGTTGCTAGAAAATTAGAAGCCTCTGAATCTTTTTTGCATGATCTTGATTTAAAAGCTGAAACCAGACCTCTGGATGAAAGTGAATTGGTGCTGCAAAGAGAGAAAATGAATGAAATGTGGTCCTTGAGCAGGAAGTTGGAATGGGAATGGCTCCAAAAATCTAGGTTGGACTGGAATCTGAAAGGGGATAGAAACACAAGGTTTTTTCATGTCATGGCCACCAGTAGACAAACCAAAAACACTATTAATTCCATCACAATTGGGGATGTAGTCATTGAGGATCCAGTTTCTGTCAAGAATGAGGTTTGGCTTCACTTCTCTAGCCTTTTCAAAGATGACTGGAAAGTGAGACCAACCTTGTCAGGTGAATTCAAAAACATTAGACTCAGCACCCACTTCCTTGAGCTTGAAGCAGAATTTTCTGAAGATGAAGTTTGGGCAGCAGTAAGTGATTGTAATGGGAACAAAGCACCAGGACCTGATGGCTTTAATCTGTTGTTTTTCTAGAAATTTTGGAAAGTGCTTAAAGTTGAAGTCCTCAATTTTATGCAAGAGTTTCACGCCAGTGGCAGATTATTCCCAGGTTTGAATAGCTCATTCATATCTCTTGTCCCAAAGAAGGAGAAAGCTATAACACTAAATGAATTCAGACCTATTAGTCTAATTGGTTCCATCTACAAAATTCTATCTAAAGTCCTCACAAATAGATTGAAGCTAGTTATGCCTTGTATTATAGGTGATACACAATCTGCTTTTCTGCAAGGTAGAAACATCTTGGATGGTATCCTGATTGCAAATGAAGTTGTGGATAGTTGGGTAAAATCCAAAAAAGCTAGGCTGCTACTTAAAATAGATTTTGAGAAGGCTTTTGACTCCATCAACTGGAATTTCCTTTTTTCAATGTTGGAAAAAATTGGTTTTGGCAAAAAATGGATCTCTTGGATTCAGGAGTGTGTCACTACTGCTAGAATCTCAATTCTTGTCAATGGATCTCCAACCAAGGAGTTTAACCCCCAAAAAGGGTTCAGGCAAGGTGACCCCTTATCACCATTCCTTTTCAATTTGGTTGTTGAGGCTTGAACATCCTTCTTCAGAGAGCTTTGGATCTGAGATTGCTTAAAGGGGTATCACTTGGGGCCAATGTTGAGGTGAAATTATCACACCTCCAATTTGCAGACGATTCACTCTTGTTTTGTGAAGCTGAGCTATCAGAGGTGCTAAACTTGAAAAGAATTCTCCGATGCTTTGAAGTGGTTTCAGGACTTAAAATTAACTACCATAAAAGTGTGGTTTGTGGGATTGGCATCTCCGGATCTACCCTCACTGAGTTTGCTTCCCTCTTGAACTGTAAGTCCCAAAATCTACCATTAAAGTATCTAGGTCTACCCTTGGGTGCAAACCCTAGAAGGAAGAAAACTTGGAAACCAGTAGTTGAAAAGGTAAAGCTAAGGCTAGCTGGTTGGAAAAGGAGGCTTCTATCTTATGCAGGTAGATTAATCTTGGTGAAAGCTGTGTTGTCAAGTATACCTGTGTACTACTTATCACTATTCAAGATACCTGAGGGAATTGCAAAGGAGTTAGATAAAATTTAGGCATCATTCTTATGGGGTGGGCCAGATCTGAAGCGTAAAGTTCACTTAGTAAAATGGTCAGAGGTTACCAAGAGTATAAAGCAAGGCGGTTTGGGGGTTCGAAGAATCAGAGATGTGAATGTGTGTCTACTTCTAAAATGGTGGTGGAGATTTGCTTATGAACCAATGTCACTTTGGTATAAGGTTATTTGCAGTAAATATCGGTTTGTTGGTTGGAAATGGGTTCCAAACCCAAGTTTAAACACCTCACCCTCATTTATCTGGAATGGCATAGTGGCAGCAGGTGAACAAAACCAGTCTCTCTCACTTTTCTATGCTAGCAACCTCCAGTTAAAGGTGGGGAACGGCTTCCGCATTAGATTCTGGGTTGATCCTTGGTGTGGGGATCTCCGTCTTAAAGATGAGTTCCCTCGCCTTTTCAGTTTATCTTTACAAAAGGATGGGCTTCTAAAGGATTTTGTGGAAGTATCTGGTGCAACTAAGAATTGGTTATTCACATTTAGGAGACCACTCTTTGTTTGGGAAAAGAATGAATTGCTAAGGCTCTATGGCATTGTAGGTTCAGCCCCTTCTCTTCATTTGGAGACTTCGGACAGTGCAGTTTGGAGAGCATCCAAGGCAGGGCAATCTTTTGTGTCTAACCTTTACAATCATACCAGCAGTGTTTATGGAGGGACTAAGAGCTTCAGTCGACTGGTGTGGATCAAGTTTCTCCCTCCTAAGGTTCAGTTCTTTGGTTGGCTCGCATGGAAATACAAGATCAAAACTTCTGTCTTCTTGCAGCGGATTGGAGCCTTGCCTAGCTCTGTCTCTTCTTTGTGCGTATTTTGTAAATCACAGCAGGAATCTCTGGAGCATGTTCTCTTGCACTGTCCATTTGTTTGGAGAATATGGTCAGGTCTTCTACAGTGGTGGGGTGTCTCTTGGGTTATTCCTGACTCTGTCATTGGTTTGCTGCAATGGTGGTCAGGATACCCTTGCAGGAAAGCTGAGCAGCGGATTTGGCATTCAATACCTCTGGTATCACTCTGGTCAATCTGGAAGCATAGGAATGATTGTTTCTTTAATGCGTCTAATCCAAATCTGCAGGAGCTGAAAGAGCTGATTCTCATTAAAGTTGCTTTTTGGTGTAAGGCTGCTTCAAAGGAGCTGCATTTTTCGATTTCAGATTTCCTTTACAATATCTCAGGGGTGAGGCAAGGTTTGCTATAGCTTGGGTTCCGGACTCTCTGCGAAATTTTATTCAGTTTGATCTGTCCTGATGGTTGCTGGTGATCTGATCTTTTGGCTTTTGTAGACCTGCTCTAATTCATAGGTTGCTGCTGGTGTTATGTCACTTGCTGGGTTGTGATGCAAGATGCTGGGGTTCAGTCCTTAGGCTGAGTGATCTGATCTGTTCTGTTGGCTGCAAGTGACTTGTTCTCATGGCTGATGTGGTATGTTCTGATCTGTTCTAATGGCTGTTGGTCTGCTCTGTCCTTGGGCTGAGTATGCAAGTTTCTGTCCTGTTCTGCTGGCTGTAAGTGATCTGTTCTGTTGGCTGCAAGTGATCTTTTCTTATGGCTGCTATGGTCTGTTTTGATCTGTTCTAATTGTTGTTGGTGTATCAATCTGAGCATCAAAAGTTGCTGTTTAGTTTTGCTGGTGTATTGATCTATTTTGTTGGTTTAGGTTTGCTGGTGTATTGTTTTGTTCCTTTCCTCGGTTTCTCACCAACGTAGGGGTGCTTGCTTATGATACGATGGGCTATTTCGTGCCAACCTCGTTGGGATGATTTAGCTCATTGTGTTACTCTTGCACCCCTCCTCTTTTTCTCTTTATTGGTGTAATATGTTTCGTACCTTGTACCTCATTTTCATCAATGAAGTCCCTTTCTTTGCCGTTCAAAAAAAAAATATTGAAAAAGTATGGGTGTCATAATCTCAAGAACTAAAAGACTGAGTTGTTAAAATAAGTATACTGAAAAAGTATGAGTATCGTAATCTTAAGGACTAAAAGACTGAGTTTTTTAAATTTTAAAAATTATTTCTTAAATTAAATCAAATAAGAAGAATATTTCTAAATTATAATTGATTGTAATTATTGAAGATTTGATTAGCACTTATCAAATGGTGGGGGATGTTGTTGGTTTCTCCAAGTTCTATGAACTCATTGTTGTCTTTGTGGCAAGGAGTTCCAGTTAGGTTAAAAAAAAGGGGAGGGGGGTCATTTGGGAAACGATTCCATTTGTGATCCTCTGGTTGATTTAGTTTATTAGAAATGATTTTGTGTTTAATAAAGTTCAACCTAATTTGGTTCTTCTTCCCGAGCTCATAGTGACGAGAATGGCTTTTTGGGTTAAATCTAAATCATGCTGCTTTTGACTTTTTTTTATTTTTTTTGATCGGTAAACAAAAATTATTATTGTAAAATAAAAGCACAAGATGTACAAAAATTACATCAAGAAGGCGCAAAAGGTCAGGACAAAAGTATCAAACTTAAAGGTCATATCTCAACTAAGTTGAAACATGAAATAAATCAGTCAAATACAAAATTAATGACCAAAAGAGAAAAATGAAACAAAGCTAGTCAAATGCTTCTCTTGACTTTGGTGTGACCAATTTTGTGTTCCAATTGCAGCAAATCAAGAAGGTTCTTTGAGATTTTTTTACTGTCACAGATGCGGTTGCCATCGAGGACAAAGTTTCTTTTTTTCGGGTCGAGATTTTAGTTTCATATTTTCTTAGTTTTCAGGGTTTCTCTTCTTTGTTACGTCTTGGTGTTGCATAGTTTAATGCGTTATGTGTTTTTGTTAGGATTAGTCCATCCATATGATAAAGGTGAGTCCCATATGGTTATGAGGTTGGTGTATATATGTATTTGGGTTAAGATAGTAGAATTCATAATCTACTAAGAAACCTAATATCTGTAGGATTTAATTACTTAATTGTATGGAACTATAATTCTTATGGGTAGACTATTATAAATAGTCACGTGGACTATAGGATTTTTTTAAGAGAGATTGAGAGAGTAGTGAGGAAAAACAATAGAGACATAAGGGTGAGAGAAAAAATACCGTGGGCACCAGGTTAGCAAGGGCTCAACTACCTTTGAGCATGAGGTTCAGGTAGTGGTGTGGGTTTTGAGTATTTTGGCCATCTCACATATATTCTCTATTTTATTCATAGTGAAAGCTCTCTCTCTTGTGGATGTTGGCAATTTGGACCGAACCACGTAAATCTGTGTGTAATTGTTTTTTTTCCCTCTTTGGTGTGTGAGTGGGTGTGCTTCTGTTAGCATTGGTAGGATGTGGTATAAATCCCAACAAGTGGTAAACATCAGCAAAATGACCCATAGTGGAAGAATGCATGTATTGACAAGCTTTGTTGACAGGAAAAGAGAGCTCAGGTCTGGTAATAGTAAGGTATTGAAGGGCACCAACAATACTACGATATAGAAATGGTTGGGTACAAAGAAGAGACTCATCAGTAGATAAGGGAGATTTAATGGAAACTGGAGTAGCACAAGTTTTGCAATCAATCATCCTTGATTTGGCAAGCAAGTCTGCAGCATACTAGTGCTCAGAAAGGAAGAAACCAGTTGAAGTTGGTTGGACTAATATGCCAAGAAAATAAGAAATATGACCAAACTCTTTCATAGAGAAAACTTGGTGCATATGAAATAAAAGTTGTTGAATATAGATAGGATCAGAACTTGATTAAAAACAAAATAATAGATAGGATCAGAACCTGTGAGAAGAATATCATCAACGTAAATGAGAAGATAGGTGGTAGAAGATGAGGTTTTATGAACAAAGAGAGAAGAATCACAAAGACTTTGGGTGAAGCCTTGATAAAGGAGGAAATAACTAAAAGTAGAATACCAAGCACTTGGAGCTTGCTTTAAACCATAAAGAGCTTTGTGTAACTTGGAAACTAGTGAAAGTGGAAAGGATCAACAAAGCCGAGTGGTTGTTACATATAAACCTCATTTGCCAACTTGCCATTATGGAAGGCATTAGAGATGTCAAGTTTTTTAATGGGGCAATGTTGATGTAAGGCAAGACATAAGAAAATATGAATAGTGGGTTGCTTGGAAACAAGACTAAAAGTTTCTTGAAAAACAATGACATGCCGTTGGAAAAAACATTTGGCAACCAACTGAGCCTTATGCCCAGCAATAGTCCCATCAGAGGCTCTTTTAAGCTTAAAACCCATTTGCATCTAATGGCCTGTTTAGATGGAGAGGGAGAAACCAATGACCAAGTCCCTTGTTGCTGAAGAGCATTGTATTCATTAAGCATGGCTTAAAACCAAACTAGAGAAATCAAAGCACTTTTATAAGAGAGAAGCTTAGAATTTTATGCACAAGCTAGTTTAGCAACCAAGCAAACAGGTCTGGTTTTAGACCTAGTCTACATAGGATGAAAATTAGTAGTGGGAGGAGACAAAGGTAACACAATTGAAATAGAATTAATAGGGATTGCCTCAGACACAGGTGGATTTATGGTGGACAGGGGTTGGACTTGTGCAGACATAGGATCAAATGTAGGTTGTAGTGTAGCAAATGGATGCTGTTGTAGCTCAAATATATACTGCTGCAGTGGCTTAGAGGTATGCTGCTGTAGTGGCTCAAAGAGAGGTGGCCTAGACTGAGGCCTGAACTAAGGAGGTGATGGCCTAGATTGGTGTAATAGTGGCCCAGACTGCAGAGGCAGTGACACATTATGAGGTAAAGACCTAAATTGGATAGAAGAAGACTACATTGAAGATGAAGAAATGGGCAGAGCAGGGGACAAAATAGAAGGAGAAGACTGGGGGCGTAGACCAAAATAAAGATTTAATTTGAGAAACAGAAGCAAGCTGAGGTTGCAAAGAAGAAGAAAAAGAAAAAGGGAATTCATTTTCTTGGAACTGAATATGTCTGGAGAGAATAAGCTTGCTAGTAAGAACATTCAAACACCTTTAACCCTTGGTTGAGGGGTGATACCCAAGAAAAACACAAGAAGTTGATTTGGGAGCTAACTTGTAAGGAGCATGAGGTTTGAGCCAAGGAAAACAAAGGCAACCAAAAACTTTAAGATGAGTATAATCAGGTGGATGATGATAAAGAACCTCATAAGGAGAAGAATTCGACAAAGAGGCACTAGGCATACGATTGATGAGATAAATAGCAGTAGCAATAGCTTCAAGCCAATAAGATAAAGGAAGAGAAGAATAATGCAAAAGTGAACTAGCAGTCTCAACAATATGCAAGTGTTTTCTCTCTGTAACTCCATTTTGAGAAGGAGTATAAGGGCATGAAAATTAATGATGAATACCAGTAGTTTGCATAAAGGACTACATAGAAGTGTTAATAAACTCACCATCACCATCCGACCTTAAAATTTTAAGAGGATAGCCAAGTTGTCTTTTAGCAAACATTTTGAATTCTTGAAATTTAGAACAAACTTCACTTTTATAAGCTAGAGGATAAAGCCATGTAAAATGACTAAAATCATCCACAAACAACACATAAAATCTGTAAGAGGAATTAGAATAGGAAATGGGGCCCCAAACATCAGTGTGGATTAAAGCTAGAGGAGCATTTATAGTAGAATTAGAAAGGTGAAATGGTAATTGATGACATTTTGCAATAGAACAATCATTACAAGAATTGAAATATTCATTTATGGAAACGGGCAAATGTTTTCTTAGAACATGAAATTTATGAGGATGTATGGCCAAGTCTCTTATGCTAGAGGGAAGTAGATTCAGTAGTAGTAGAGTGATGATAAGCATGAGAAAGAGATGATGAATGATGCAGAAAATGATAAAGACCATGAGCATGGACACCTTTATATAGAATGGCCTTGGTGTGATTGTCCTGAATAAAAAAGGAATACCATCAAATGTTACAGAACAATTATTATCTTTAGCCAATTTTTGAACAAAAATGATATTAGAAGAATTAGATGGCACATGTAAGACATGTGTAGACGCGCCCTTGGGCCTCACCCTACAGTTCGGACGCCCCTGTTTTGTTGTGTTGCGGTTCGTAATCTGAACCAAAAAGTCCAACTGTGGCAAATCATTTTGAAGAAAAACAGATTTTTGAAAAGTAGTGCCAAACATGGACTGCTTTGCCAGATACAGAGTCGCCACCTAAATATTTTTTAATGGGAGAATTTAGGAAACCCTGACTCGGTGCCGAAGGCCACGTGTCCGTCATCACCAAAGTTGTCTTGGCTCGGGAGCTTGGGTACGATCGGGGAAGGTCAGCTATGAGCACCCCCTTTCGCCCGGTTCGAAGACCGGCCTCTACTAACCGTGATATCTGATTTTGAAAACGTTATGTGTTCTTATTCCAATTATTAGCCTAGAATTACTATGTTATGCGCGCAGCAAACAAGTATAGACTAGATTGCCTAATTTGGAAATGAGCATTGCACATCCGTTTGTTTTGAAAGTGTTTTGGAATTTGCTACTCACAAGTAGGCTAAAACACGGATTTCAACGAGTTTTTCCAACTCAAGCAATCCAACCTCCACCCACAGGCATTCAAACAGTTTATGTCATATAAGCATTTAGCCACATGGTAATCATACTGTCATGTTAACATTCACACGCATGCGATATGCTAAAGCATAAATACTTACATCGTACTCCGTTGCCAAAACAATAAACTGGTTAGCAAACATGCATGTCCTAGTTCATGTTAAAATGGCTAATGCAACACATACAGAGATGCAGTTTAGAGTAGGCTCGGCTAACCCTAAAATGGCATGTGAAATGCAATCATTCGGTGCACGTATTCAAGTTAGATTTGAAAACACGATGCGGTTTGTATGATGTACCGAGCCCGGTGCATGTAAACAAATGCATGGATGCACGCATGCATTGCATAAGGTATGCTAAAATAAACGTGCCCTAATCTACCATCATAAGCAGGTAAATAAAAGGGAAGAAAGAAGTGGGGGTTGGAAGTCATACACACCACTCACCCACACTTATTACAAATTTACCCTCGCTCGGAGGGGCTAAAATAATAATACAAATTAATTAACTACGCAAGCTAATTAAATATTACAAATTGCCTAACTAATTAACGAATTGAATAATCTAAGAAAAACAGTAAACCGCCTCGGGAAGAGGGCCAGATGCATGTGCGCTCGGATTCCGCTCGGAATTGCACTGCCATGCCTAGCCTGCCTCTGTTTTCCCTGCTTTGCTCCTCTGAACACTGTCAAAGTCTCAAGGATGCCTCTCTGGACACTGGGGGATACCACCGGCTAGATAGAATGACCACCGGCACTAGGATGTGGCCACCGGCACAAAATAGATCCACCGGCCATATATTGACTGCCGATCGGCACTAAATGTTGCCGGCCTGCAATAAGTTCCTGCAGAACCTGCAACTCACAGCAGTAGAGGGCAAAACTTGCATGGCAGCTCAATTCAAGCAATGTATGCACCAAACACATTCCTTATCATGTTTGTGACTCAAAGGAGGATGTGCCTCGATTCTCGGGCCACCAATCACGCATTTCCACGCATGATGGCCCAAAGAACCAAGTGTGCACTTTCATGTCAAATGAAATGCAATGCAAACAACAAACCAAAGGGTCCTAACCTCTATCACACTCACTTCAGGAGGCCAAGCATGCACAATGCAATGCAATCCTAGACTTGTTGGCTAGCATGCAATATGGACAATGCAAGGCACTTATACAAACATACAAGCAAGCATGCAAGGCAAGCATGCAAACCAAATAAAAGAGGGATTTCAACATGAATTAGGCAACTCTAAATAGGCCTAAAATCAGTGGCCAAAAGCAAGGAAGTGAAGGCCAAGATGCACACACACATGCAAGCATTCATGGTCCAATACTTAAGGCATAATGGGGCAACTTTTAAACACATTTAAAAGGGCACAAATATGAACAATTAGCATGCAAGTTAAGCTCTTAAATCATGTTAGAAGAGGTGCCAAACCAACTCACACAAGACAAACAAAAGCATGCAATTGGCCCAAGTACTTGAAGCAAGCCAAGAGGCATTGAACTACACTTGACAAGACCTAACATGGCAAGACTTAAGCAACTAAAATCAGAGTTTTAGCACACAAAATCAAGCCCAAAGGACCACTTAGATGGCATCTAAATGGTTTGAATTCAAAGGCATGCACCATGGTCGAAACATAGGGCATACAACACATGCTCTCAAAGCAACAAAGAAGCAACTAAGGCAAGCATATGAACATGCCAAAGGGACTGAAATTACATGTTGGATGGTTCCGAACCACCAAAATGATGCAATCAACACATGCTACACATTCACGTACTTGAGGCATACAAGCCCGACAAGCCACAAATGCAAAGGAGCTATACTAAGCATGCCAAAATCGATCCGAACAACTATGGACAGACCTAAAGCATGGCAAAATAAGCACAAACATCCACAAGGCTAAGCCTAAAACATGCTCGAATGAAGGCTAACAACCTAAAACATGTTAAGGGAATTACAAGGCATTACATGGCAACTACACTAAACATGAATGGAGTTCCAAAACCAACACACAACATGATTATATTATGGCATAATAAGCATGAAATGCAGCCTAGACATAATCAACACACACTCTAACATAGGCTCCCTCAAGAGGCCAAAAATGGTCCCTTTCAAGGACAACAAGGAGAGGGGGTGGCCCTCCCCTTTTGGAGACTTCAAGGTACCATCTTCACCACTGAAATCCCTCAAGATTTCAGTGGTGAAGAGGCCCAAACACCAAAGTCTCGAAACTTGCACAAAATGACACAAAACAAGGGCCTTTCAAGGCCTAAGAGGGGTCAAACTTCCCCAAAGCACAAAACACTCTTAATAAACTATCAAGAGGGCCTAAAAATAGAACTTTTTTATGTTATACACTAAACACAAAAACAGCTCTAAGATAGGTAGAAATAGGATGCAAAAATGGGAAATAAAAGGGAAGTTTCTTACCCTTGAAGACCACCTTCACAAATGATGCTCCAACAACCCTTCTTGGCTTGAATCCACCTCCAAAACACTCAAACAAGCCTCCAAGAGCCTCAAGTCCAAGAGATGGTGTGTTAGTGTGTGTGTGTGAGCAAAAATGGCACCAAACACACACTTATAGAGATAGAAAAATGTTTCTAACCCTAACCCTAGAACTCAAGCTTTACAAGGCTGTCTAAAATGTCTAACAAGTGTCTAACCTCTATGCCAAGAGAAGACTCTCTCCTATATAGGCAATTCCCTCTTGTAAAGCTTACAAAACAAGCCATTCAAGAGGGAAATCCCTCCATACACGTGTATGGAGGGGGATGGAGTGGGTGCCAGCTATCACAGCTGGCACAAAATATCTACAAAAAGTAGATGAACAGTGGTCGGCCGCTCAAAATTATCATTTTGACAAAATTGAGTGCCGACCGGCAACAAAGAGTGCCGACCGGCAATATATATTGCCGGTGGCAACAAAAACCAGCCGGTGGCTTCTAGCCACTGCCGGTGGTGTGTGGGGATGGCTCACAAGGCATTCCCTACCCCTCCAAGGCAAAACACAAGTGTTTGGTGCAAAACCAGACACAAAACGGTCGAGTTCGGAGATCTTGAGGCAGGGCGCATAGCCGAGACCTCCGGGAAGTCCAAACGAACACAAACATGGATAATCACCGAGTGTTCAAACGGTGATGTCCAAGTCTTGAGGACGGTCAAAAATGGGGTGTCTACAACATGCTGTAAATGAAAAGGATGATGAGGAGTGGGCAAGATACCTTTACCAGTATGCTTGATAAGAAGAGAAGAACCATTACCAATGGTTACTTGATCAGTACCAGTATAAGGCTGATAGGAGTTCAACTGATGAAGATCATGTGTAATTTGATCAGTGGCTGTAGAATCCAAGAACCATAAGGTTGAAACCTGAGAGGAGGCGTCATTTGAAATTAAGGCAACATAGGCCTTAGACTGATAAGGCATTGAAGAAGAAGACAAATTCGAAGTGGATTGATAAAGATGATGGAAATTTGTATCAAGTCTATGCCAACATTCAGATGCAAAGTGATTAGGCTTTCCACAAATTTGACAAATAATGCTAAAATTGGACTTGTGAGATTGAGATCTGCCACGAAAAGTGGAAGAAGATCTGCTACGAGAGGATTTATTACCTTTGTAAGAGCCTTTAGAATCATATCGAGAGTAACCTCAACCAGATTGATATGCAGTAAAACCTTTTGAAAAGGATAAGGTTAGTATAAGCAACTATTAACTCTGAGGATTGTTGAAGCTTGCTTTCAACATGAATTGCTTCGAAGCATAATAAAGAAGAAAGATCTTCCATAGAAATAGACTCAGATCGAGCCCTAATAGCAGTCTTAAGAAGATCATACTCAGCAGGGTGTCCATTCAAAGTGATGAGTACAATGTCTTCATCATCAATTATGGATGATGCTAAACGCAATTGATCAGCTAAATCCGTGATTCGACTAAGATATGTCTCAATGGATTCAGATTTCTTAAAAATTGAACTCAGCTTATGCTTCAATTGATGAATGTGAGACCTAGATAGGTATGCAAATCTCTTATCCAATGAATTCCATACCTCTGAACTAGTTTTAAGATGAAGAATTAAGATGAAAATTGTAGGAGACAACGTAGCTATGAGGCAACTCAAAAGATGAGCATCAATTGTCCTCCAACAAATTGATTCTGGATTCAAAACTTGAATACCTGATGAATTTTCTATCATATGGCTAGGACACATATACGATCCATCAAGGAATTTCAGTAGATCGGTAGCATGAAGAATGTTCTGGAGTTGATTCTTCCAGATTATGAAGTTTGTATAGTCAAGTTTGACTATAACAAACAAATTTGGATTCAAGATAAACATGCTCAAGTTCACAGGAATTGAAGGCGATGAGGAAGACGAAGACTCCATTGTTGAAAAGACCATAGTGGATCGCTCATTGGAGCTTAATCATGCTCTGATATCATGATGAAAGACAAAGATTGATTTTATTCCTTGATTATCATTCCATTGCTACTGATATATATATATATATATATATATCAGTTGTATTTACAAAGACTAACTACACACTAACAATCCAACCACTTATCTAACTAGCTAATGGGATCTTGTTACAAAAGAATTACTTCAGTACATTACAGGAGTATGGTTGTTATGCTAAGTCTCTTCTTCATAGCCTGTAGAATATTTTCCTTATCAAGACAGACTATGAACTAAAATAATAATAATAATAATAATAATAATAATAATAATAATAATAATAATAATAATAATAATAATAATAAAGAAACTTATTCATAAATGCAAATGTAGGATGTAGATTTGATTTTGTTATTGTTTTTTCTTTAGATTGTAATTTGATTTTGATGTTGTACGGCTTAACGATCAATAAATTATGACCTTAAATTATAAATTTTAAGTAATTTTTTTTTTTGTTTTTGTTCATGAGTTTATAGAACTCCTATTGTTTTATGCATTCATATGATTTATATATGGAGGTAGATTTCCTCTGGTTCATTATCTAGATTGAAAGGTATTTGGATCTTTGGAGTTAACTATTGGTCTCGTTTTAATTATTCGCAGTATTTCATGTATTTTAATCACACAAAAATTAGGTTGATCTGATAATTATAACTGATTCTATTTATCGCGTTTTTAAAAATAGATCATTCTTATTTATTTGTGACAGACACGATAAATTAAATGTCTTACAATAATTGGATCAATCTAATTTTTTGTGTGAATGATATATACGAAGTGCCTGACAAAATAAAATGATCAGATTATTGAAACAAGATTTGTGGTGAGCCCAACAGACCTGGACAGTGCAAATTATTGACATCAATCTTTTATACTTGTGTTCTATTACCCTAATTTCTATGTAATTATAGTTAAGGAAGTGATGCATAGATTATATGATTTTTATATAACTTATTTTGGTATCAATATTTTATTAAGAATCTTTTAGTTTAATATATAATATAAAATTATATTTACCTTCTTGATTTGAAATTATATAACTTTCCTATTTTATGTGTTTAGTTTGGTTTCCTGCTTTATTTGTTTTTGTTCTACAAGAATTTGATTTATTATAATAAATAATAGGAGATGGGGTGGTTGGTGTGCTGTAGGGCACAACATTCATTGTTGTGTAGCTATATGAGCCAATTTCAGGATCCTTTTGATGATTCGAACCATTCACATTTTAGAATACATCAAATGGAACATACTTATAAAAAATCAAGTTAGTTAAATATCGTTAACCTTTTCATCTAATCACATTTGTATTCATTTTAATACTTTAAATCACAATTGTCATTGTAGACGTCCCCGAACGTCCAGGGAGGGAAATCCCGTTTTGTTCATTAGGCTCACTATAGTTCAGGACTCAATGTAATGGTCCTGTATCTAATCTCGCAGAGTGCAATGCAAGACCGATGAATCATCAAAGAGTCAAAATCCGGCAAATCATTTTTGAAAACATATTTTTTTGAAAGAAGTGCCAAACATGGACTGCTTTGCCAGATACAGAGTCGCCACCTAAATATTTATTTTGGGGGAATTTAGGAAACCCTGACTCGTTGCCTAAGGCCATGTGTCCGTCATCACCAAAGTTGCCTCGGCTCGGGAACTTGGGTACGATTGGGGAAGGTCACTTCGTGAGCACCCCCACTCGCCCGATCAAAGATCGACCTCTACTAACCATGATATCTAGTTTTGAAAACATTATATGTTCTTATTCCGGTTATTAGCCTAGATTTACTATGTGATGCGCACAGCAAACAAATATAGACCGGATCGCCTGAATTGGAACAAAACATCTCATGTTTGTTTTGAAAACGGTTTGCTACTCGCAAGTAGGCTAAAATGTGGATTTGCCACCCTCAGGTGGGCTTAAAACTAGCAGTCGATGGACTGTTCCAATCCAAATAACCCAACTTTCACCCACAGGCATTTAGGCAGTTATATCATATAAACACATAGCCTCATGGTAAGCATGCTATCATGGCAGTCACTCACACGCATGCAAGGATGCTAAAGCATAAACACTTACCGAGTACTCCAAGCCAAAACAGAAGCTATGTTAGAAATCAATGCATGATCCTAACTATACAGAAATGCCTAATGCAACACATGCAAAAATGCAACTATAATAGGCTTGGCTATTCTAAGAATGGCATATGAGATGCTACAGCTAACACGTATTCAACTTGGAATTGAAATACGATGCAGTTAGTATGATGCGCCGAGCCCGGTGCATGCAAGACAGAATGAATGGATGCAAACATGTGAGCATAAGTATGCTAATTGAAACATGCCCTAATCTAACCATCATAAGCTGGTAAATAAAAGGGAGAAAGACGTGGGGTTGGAAGACATACATCACACACACACACACACTTATTACAATTGCGCCCTCGCTCGGAGATTCCGAATAAATAATACAGTCCGAATAAATAAATACAGTCCGGATAAATAATTACAAAGCCCTAATTAATTAACGAATTAATCTAGGAAAGCAAGTAAATTGGCATGCAAGCTATGGACCGCCTCAGCTCTGTTCCGCAGGATGAATGATGCATGCTTGAGTTGCTTGGCACGGAAATCCATTGCGATGCCCCGATTCACCTCTGTTTGCAATTAATGCCAGAATGCTGTGTAAAGCTTTAGAAAGCTGCTGATTTCTGATTTGCTGCAACAGAGAGCAAGAAAGGGGCATGGCAAAGTATTTTCACATATGTATGCACACCTCGATCCTCGTGCCACCAATCACGCATCTCGATGCGTGATGGCCGGGGAGTCAAATTGCACGACTCACTGTGAAATGAATGCACATATAAACACAACAAGGCCTATACTCCATCATGGTTAATCCGGAGTGTCGGCGACCGGGAATTGAGACACGTTCCGTCACTCAGTGTACGAAACGTCCCTCGTTTCTCGTGCTTGGGCTAACTCCTATCCCAAACACAATGCAAATGAGATGGCATACACAATGCGACTAACATACAACCTAGCATATGCAATGCTATGAAATGGCATACACAATGCTCGATGTAACATGGCATACACAATGCTCTAACACGCAACCTAGCATACGCAATGCTATGGACCGAAATGGCATACACAATGCACGATGGACTTACACCAACATGAGTGGACCTCAGCCACACTCACATCAGTGGCCATATGATGAAAATGAGACAACCGAAATATATGCAAACATGCACGATGCAAGAGACCGATCCTAAGGCATCAAATGCCACTCTACCAAAGCATGGCAGGGGATGAAAGATGGCATAAAATGACACATGATACAGCTCTGAAATAGCATAAAATATGGTCCCGAAACATGCAAATATGGCACATAATGCAAGCTAGGGGGCCCGAGTACCGAAACTAGTGAAGTGCGTTACACTAGAGGTACCCAAAGCAATGCACCGAAGGCAAAATCAACCCCAAACAGACCCTAGGCAGGTCTGAAACAGTGGGAAATTGGCCTAAAATAATGGCTTAACATGCATGAAAATGAAGCTCATTCATTGGTCGGTAAACAAGGCATTCACGCACAACTCTCAAGCACACTTAAAGAGATGAGAACATGGAAATATGGCATTCAAACCAGCTCTAAAATATGATGAAAAATGACCTCAAAACATGAACACACCTCAGCACATGCATGCAATGGACCTCAAAACTCAAAGTTAAGGATATGAAGCATATGAAGGCTCACCCAACCAACCAAAAATAGAAGCATTTCATGCCAAAATATGCCCAAATACCCACTGAAACTCAATCAATGCATGCAAAAATGAGGGGCTCCTTTGGAGAGCCATGCAAGGGGGTATTCTACACCTATATGATAGACAAACAAAAGGGAAAAACCACCTCTGGAAATGAGTTATGACAGACCCAAAACCCACCAAATAGGCCTTGAAATCAGTCTAGGAAACATGCAAAGAAAGGTCCCTTTGAAAGGCCTTGAATGGGATTGCTCTACACATGCATCATAGACATAAAATATGGCAAAATGGGCTCTTGATAGAGCTTAGGCAGACCTTAAAACTCACAAAATGAGGCCTGAAACATGACTTCAATGCATGCAAAAAAGAGTCCCTTTGGAAGGCCAACAATGCTAGTAAAGAGAACAAGGGGTGAAAGGGTCACCCCTCTCTGATTTTGAGGCTCAAAGACACATCTAAGCCATTGAAAATCCACTAGATTTCAGTGGCTGAGAGGCCAAACCAAGGCCAATGCAAATGCTCTAATGCATAGCTCAAAATATGAGGAAATGAAGCATGCAAGGGGGAAGATGACCCCAAACAGAGAAGTGACCTTAAGTAAACATGTTTATAAGCTCAAAAGGAAACTTTTTTAAGTTTATGACAAATCTTGAAAATGCTCAAAAATAGGACTAAGATATGATGCAAAATAAGCCTACAAAGAGGGATAAAGCATACAAGGATGTAGGAGACCTCAAACAGAAAAGTATCCTTAATAAAACTCCAAGAGGAGCTCAAAATATGACACTTTACAGTTTATGACAAAACCCAGAAATTCTTGCAAATAGGGCTAAGCTATCATGCAAAATAAGGCAAGAAAATGGGAAATGGAGGCTTACCCTTGTAGCACAGCAAAGCAACAGCTTCTGGACCAAGTTCGTGAACCTTCAACCCTTGCAAATCAGTCCCAAAGTACTGGAATGGATGATGGAGGTGGTAGGCTATTAGGTATAGTGCAAATGGTGCAAGAAAATTAGGGTTTGGAGGCTCAAGTGTAAAGATATAGGGAGAGAGAGATGTATAAGCCTTCAAATTTTGTTGAACCCTTGCAAATGAAAATCAGCCTCCCCTTTATAGAGGAGAGGCTCTAAAGCTTCTCTAAGAAGCCTCAAATATAATGGCCCCCAGCTAGCATAATTGTAAAGCAGTCAAAGAGAGCAAAAAGCAGATGGCAGGCCGACCAGTTAAGGTGGTCGGCCGGCCACCCACTCTGGTCGGCCGACCAGGGGTCAAAAGGGTCAAGGTGAATTTCTAGTCGGCCACCCCAAATTGGTGGCCTCCCAGATGAGTGCAACACAGTTGCAGGGTGAAAAACCAGAAAAAGTGACCTATGAGAGAGGAAAAACATCTTTTTAGCAAGGTTCAAAAGGGTCAAGAAGAAATATTGGTAGGCCTACCCATATTGGTGGCCTCCTAGGTGTGCACAACACAATGATGGTATGAAAAACCAAAAATTATGGCTCAAAAGTGAGAAAAACCAGCTTTCTGTGAGAAAAACTGGCTGGAGGAGAGAGAAAATAATTTTTGAAAGAATTGCTGGTATCCCACCATCCTACCACCTTCCTAGCAATGAAACAAAGGTCCATACCAAAAATGAACCCAAACCGATGCGAAACGAGGGTTCGGGGGCCAAAACGCTCGGCCCGGGGCCCCGAAAACAGGCTGTTAAGCACCGGAGGTGGCATATGACCACGAAGGTGGTCTCTCGGGCCACAGAGTCCCTCTAGGGAGAGAAAACAAGGTGTGTGCCAAAAATCGGAGCAAAAAGAGGTAGTTAAGCGGTCCCGAACCGAGGCACATGGTCGACGGCTCTGAAAACCGGAAACTAGCCTCCAAACGGGAAAAATGGACTACGACCACGAAACTTAGCCTACGGCCACTGAGAGATGGTCTATGAGACCTCTCCCTCCCTTCGGGAAGAGAAAACAGAGAAAATGGGACCTGGTTCGCAAACTGAGGCAGAGCACAAAAGAGCCCGGAAGTCCGGAGGCAAGGCTCGCAGCTGAGACTCTGAAACTCCAGAACGAGCACAATATGCACTATCACTGAGCGCTCAATCGGTGACGTCTGAGTCTTAAGGTCGGTAAAAATGGGGTGTCTACAGTTGCCCCTCTTTGACAGAACTCGAAAGTCATACGTGACGGGAGTGAATGTCAAAGCCCAGAGACAACCCATTTTTGACAAGGCCGAAGACTTAGACAAACAGACAAGATAACAAAGAAATGTGCCCGCAGGCGGGGGGCAAGATGCAAAATGATATGCACAAAGCCGGACGTAACTCATGATCATGCAAAGCAGCAAGCTGTAATGAAGCGCACACGCAACAGTTTTAAGCAAGAATGCAAAGCAACAACTACATTCATGCAGTTTAAGAATGCGGAGAATTATTCAATTTTCGCCACGTCTCACACGGAGAAGATACAATACCTGCACGATTCGTCTGGTCGCACCAGCTTCAAATGAACCGTACATACAATATCGTGCCTGCAAAAGAGAGAAACTTAACAAGCACAACATAGTTAGCAACACATGTTCAACGCTATATCAAACGTAGACAAACATGGTGCCGATGGGAAAGTGCATCGCAATGCGAGAGACACGCGCGTGACAACGCAAGTTAAGCGCGAGGGTATGACAATACCGATGAAACGTACACAACAATGCAAGTGGTAAGCCTGAAAATGCAAGTGATGTGCATAACAATGCAGGATAAGTGTAAACTCGAATGCATGTTTGTCATGAAACAACGAGCAAAGAAATGCAAGTTTCGACGAGTACAACTCAATCGCGACCTCCGGTTTACCTCCCGGAAGGGTCACAACGTATTCAAAAAGGATACATCTTGCTTTTGACGAGTGATGATGAAACACGCATCGAGAGTTGGCGTTGAAGTTCCCGCGGAGGGATTTCGCGACGAAAAGTGCACTTTCTTTGTACTTTCTCGAGTGCCGGGGACTCTGATCACTACCAAATTTTGCAGGGGTTCAAAGAGACCTTGGAGACCACCTTGGGAACACCACCGACCAGGTTTGGAGTCCACTGGAGGCCACTGTCCAGGTTTGGTGAAGAGGGGTGGTCGGCCTACCAGAAAAGGTGGCCGGCCGACCACCTAGCCCAAATTCGGGGCATTTTGGTACTTTCATGCTCATTTCTTTAAATATACAAAGCCAAACACTTTTTGCTCACAACTCCAAGTCCGAAATCAGTCCCTCTACCTTCCTAGAGCATTTTCTCTCTCAGATCTGTGCTCTATACGCGTTTTCCAACGCCCCACGCAAAGTTGTTTCGCGAAAACTTTCAATTCTCTTCACTTTGAACCGATTAAATTTTGATTTCGGTGCTTCTTTTCTCATTTTCACCACTTGAGGTAAGTTTGTCTCAATATTTGGAAGATTTTCTCGGGGGTTGACTTTTTTTGACTTTTTCATTTCCCAAGAGTTGACTTTTGTTAACTTTTCCCAATTTTGGCTCATTTCGCTCATTTTTGCTTCTTTTTGCAGATTTCTTGAGATGGCGGGTCATTTTCCCCATGGTGGAGGTTCTCCAGGCGCCGAAGGTGAGCCAGAAATCATGTCTTTACCTCCGAGGGTTCGGCCATTCATTCCCGAGAGGTATGACCCTCCGACACACGTCCTCCCTCGGGCAGTTTTCTATCATTTCACCGACTTTGATGCTCGAGCACCTGTGGATTTACTATTGTGGGAGCCGGAGTTCCACCTCTCTCATCAGGCACGAGAGGTATGTACCTCACTTTTTACATTTTCTGCCTTATATATTCTGCATTTTCCATGCATTTCATGCTATGTACGCTTATCTGCTCATTCTAGCACACAGCTTGTTCTGAACACTTAGTTTACAACGCAATATTCTGTTCGCATTTTGAACACACAGCTCAAACACTTGAATTTCTGAACGCGCAGTCCATGTATTGATTATGAACACATAGCACACACTTGTTGAAAGTTGAACACGCAGCCCAAACTTTGATGATGAACACACAGCTGATATCTGATTGTAAACACGCAGCACACACTTGTTGAAAGTTGAACACGCAGCACACACTTGTTGAAAGTTGAACACGCAGCCCAAACTTTGATGATGAACACGCAGCCTATATTTGATTGTGAACACGCAGCACACACGGATTGAAAGTTGAACACGCAGCCTAAACTTTGATGATGAACACACAGCCCATATTTGATTGTGAACACGCAGCACACACTTGTTGAAAGTTGAACATGCAGCCCAAACTTTGAGATGAACACGCAGCCCATTTCTGATTGTAAACACGCAGCACACACGGATTTTGAAAGTTGAACATGCAGCCTAAACTTTGAGATGAACACGCAGCCCATATCTGATTGTGAACACGCAGCACACACGGATTGAAAGTTGAACACGCATCCCAAACTTTGATGATGAACGTGTAGCCCATATCTGATTGTGAACACGCAGCACACACGTATTGAAAGTTGAACACGTAGCCCAAACTTTGAGATGAACACGCAGCCCATATCTGATTGTGAACACGCAGGACACACGGATTGAAAGTTGAACACGCAGCCCAAACTTTGAGATGAACACGCAGCCCATATCCTCGACGTTGAACACACAGTTCGTCATACAACACTGTTTAATCTGAACTCACGGCTCATAACACAGCACTTGGTTTGCACACAGCTCATATATTTCATTCGCACGCAGCTCACTCATTCCATTCGCACGCAGCTTACTCATTTCATTTGCACGCAGCTTACTTATTTCATTCGCACGCAGCTTACTTATTTCATTCGCACGCAGCTTACTCATTTCATTTGCACGCAGCTTACTCATTTCATTTGCACGCAGCTTACTCATTTCATTCTGAAACTGAATACATGTGTTCATTATGAATGCAGGTGTCTTCCCGCGTTACACGGGGATACGGCTCCATTGTCGCGAGGGAGTGGTATGCAGAGCTCCCGGAGGCTGTTCGGGATTGGGTTGACCAGGCAGGGTTTGGACCCTTCTGCACTGGGATTTCTCGCTATCCTGCTAGCAGGACGTTGATGAGCGCCCTTGTAGAGAGATGGTGGGACACCAACAACTCCTTCCATTTCTCCGCTACCGGGGACATGACTATGACCCCGTTTGACTTTGTTGTACTGACAGGCCTTGACGTGGGAGGCTGGGCGATCCCTTATGACGAGGACATGGGCGAGTGGGAGGCCGCCTGGATTTATCTGTTGGGAGCTTGCCACCAGTTGACAGATCCTCAGGCAGGGTCCGGTATACTTGGTTTTCCTCATATTTCAGACAGAGGGAGCCCGAGACTCCCGAGGAGATAGCACAGTATACCCGAGGGTTTTTGATGTTCCTCTTCGGGACCACTCTGTTCGCCGATAGGGGGAATAGCGTTGGGCTATATCTGCTGAGTGCCCTGGTAGACCTCTCGCAGATCAGTCAGTATGACTGGGGTGGCGCTGGCTTGGCTACCCTTTATTGTTACATGAGCGCGACCTCCCGCGGACGGGGGAACATAGTCGGCGGCTACTGGAGAGCTTGGGAGGTACTTTCTGCCCTCTTGATTTACATTTATGTTTTTTCATTATCTGTACATTGCACACACGACACACTTTACATTATGTACTCACATTCTGCACTCAGCATTCTGTATTCAGATTCTGCACTCAGCATTCTGTATTCTGATGGCTTTTGCCCTGTTTTCCACAGTTATGGGTTTTTGCGTACTTCCCGACACTAGCCCCAGAGCTCGAGGTGGAGGTGCCCCTTATGAACCCGTATTCGCTCGTTTTCGAGGGCCAGTACTGGCCACGACCTCGGGAGACTCTCCCCTACCTGCGGCAGTTCTTCGACACAGTGCGGCCGACAGAGGTAATTCAAAACTCTCAGTTTTCCATGTCTTCGACCTTTGATTTATCTTGCGTATCTACAATTTCTAATCGGCTTGTGCATTTGGTTATCCGCAGATCATATGGCAGCCTTGGGCGCCTTTGGGTGGAGAGCCCTGATTTCAGTTTGCCGGCGGATGGGCCGCTTCCCGATATAGGATCTTGTTTGAGGGCCCAGCTGGCAGGGCCTAGTTCTTGGGGGACCGCTTCCTGCGCCAGACTCTGGGCTTCCCTGAGCAGAGTGTTCTCTCAGCACCTCCGGATGATATGCGATCCGTTGATAGTCTCACTCCCCAGGGCGTCGACAGCGCCATGTTGGGCACCGACGTGTTGCTACACTTGGAGGACGGGGATTACGCGACCTACCGTCACACATACTTGATGCCTCCACTGGCAGGTGTCCGTACTCCCGCGAGGAGGTCCACCGGTATGCCATCCTCGAGTCGCACCCGAGCTAGAGACATTCATTCGACCAATAGGGCTGGTACATCTAGAGGTGGGGCTGGACTGGTCCCCCCGATTCCCCCGACTTATCATCACCCTGGATGCCCAGATATGCCGACTGAGTGGATGGGATGGTGATACGGGACATCCTACCCGATTCCAATAGAGCCTCCCATGCCTGGTCACCCATACGTTTGTGATCCCAACTCACCACCGGTATGTTCCATAGTTTTTCATTTATCACTCAGCTATTTAGGTACTCATTTATTCACTGATGATTTGAGCTTGTATCTGCAGCCACCCAAAGAGTACATGGAGGAGATGCTCGGATTGGTGGCCTCACTTGAGGGCATGGTCTTGCGGAGAGAGGCACAGATGTCCATCATCGGTGTCCCGGTACTCTTTAGTGTTTTTGCATTTATCATACTTCTGATGACATGCTGAACTTAAACATTTCACTACATCGATTAACTGTATGTGTAGAGCACATCTGACACACACACACCACATTCATGTACTATATCTGCATACATCCACTCCATGTAGCTTTTTATCTGTGCATCTGATATACATATTTTGGCTGATGCATTCAAATTGCACTCTTTCTTTTCAGATGCCTCCGATATATACCGGGCCACAGGCCGGGCCACCTGGACCTTCCCGGGGAGCTAGACCATCTAGGCCTTCTCGAGGAGCTGGGAGAGGGGAGTCGTCTCACAGACGAGGCGGACGTAGAGCGCATGTCATAGAAGAGGAGTCCAGCGAGGAGGAGGAGTCTGCGCATCCTCAGTCAGAGACATCTGCAGGCAGAGAGGACTCTGAGTCTGGTTCTGAGGGTGGAGGTGATGCCGAGGAGGGTTCCAAGGACAGTAGCTCTGATTCTGATGATGGTGCTGGCGGAGATGGTGCAGGGACTTCTCAGCCGAAGAGGACGAAGAGAGCCTCTTATTCTTGCACTTGAGAGTACAGATGTTCCAGCTTTATTTGCCTTTTTTACTAGTAGTTGTAGCACATTGTACATTATTAGGCAGTTTTATTTTCTGTAAAACCTGTACCCTTGTTGTAAAATGTTGTAACAAAGGAAGCATGATGGAATGAAACAACTTTTATTCAAAAAGTGTTGTATTTTATGTTCTTAGCATTGCATCACATTATTTTGCACAAAAATGAGATTGAATGGAAATCATGCATTAAAAATTGCCAAGTTAGGTAGTGAACCAACGCAACAAACTAAACGACTCAACTTACTAAGAAACAACGGAACCTTAGTAAGTTTACAACTCGATAAGCAAGACACAACAAAGTTGATTAAACTTACAACTCGATAAGCAAGACACAACAATGTTGATTAAACTTACAACTCGATAAACAAGACACAACAATGTTGATTAAACAAAGAGTAACAACTCGATACACAAAACTTGCCAACTCGACAAAACTTAACGACTCGATAAGCAAAACAACTCGGTAAGCAAAACAACAACTCGATAATCAAAATAACAACTCGATAAGCAGGACTTAACAACAACTCGATAAACAAATGCATTTCGGACGATCTGGGTGATGGAACGCATCCGAAACAGAGGAAAACACGCACCTTCAACACTCCCAATGCATGGAAATGCTAGGAACCTTCTTCTAGAGGCTAGAACAAGACCAAAGCCACCCTCCTCTCCATGGTCGACCACCTAAGGGAGCTGGCCGACCAGCTTTTTTGCATTGGGGGGAGAGGGGTGGTCGGCCTACCAGAAAAGGTGGTCGGCCGACCACCTAGCTTGGCCACCACCAAATTTTCGACACGTGTCCCCCGAACAGTGCCTTATCCTCTTTAAAAGCTCCAGCCTTGTGGTTCATTCATTTCATCTCAGTTTTGCATCAGAATGGAAGCATTTCTCACCCAAAATCTCACAGCTTGGATCGCTTCTCTAGATGGCTCGGAAAAGTTGAACTTCCGGGGCTTCAGCTTGAATGCACTATTCACGCTGGCCCGTACTCCGCTGCGTCTTCCTTTCCTCCATGCCACGGCAAGGTTTTGGAACCCGGTAACACACGTCTTTAGCTTTAGTGGGCAAGAAATGTGTCGTACTTTTGAAGATTTCCAAGCTTTAATGGAGTCCGAGCGTAACGAGGAAATCTTGCCTCAACTCCGATTTGGCCACGTCCAAGCCCTAGGGCAAATGTGCGGCCTCACTTTGCATGACGCTCGATCATTGGTTCATGACGGGGAGCTGGACATCCCCAGCTTGGTTTGTCGGTTTTCTGATGCTGGTAACCGCGGCGACCACCATTGGCAGGGCTATCGACAACACGCGCTTTGCCTATGCTTGCTAGCTCATTTCTTGCTTGTTCCGGGCTCCGGTGGATTCAGTGTCCGGTTGATCGAGGTTGCCCAAGGTTTGAAGGAGGGCAAGAGCTGCATTACCATGACATTGGCTGAGACATTGATGGGCCTAGACGCTTTTCATCGTCGGGAGACGGCTAGGCTTGCGGGGAGCCCACTACTATTGTAGGTAATGTTTCCCACCCAATCTCACATATGTATTGCTCACATCACTCGGCCCTCAGGCTCGGTTTTTCTCACAAAACCCTTTTCCTTACTTTTCTCTCATCGTATATCTCTCTATTCTTTATTCTCTCATTTTTCATCCATTCCCAGGTGTGGTTAATGGACAAGTTATAGATTGTGGAGTCTTGTCCCACATACTCAGCTCGCGGCTACTTTTTCCGACAACGCCTGGTCGATGCCCTGGATGAGGGGTGGTGGTACAACTGGATGTGCAATTTGTCTGTAAACCGCATCGCTTGGCACTGCCCTTGGCTCAATCTGCCGGCAATGAGTTACAACATGACCCGTCAGCCTGGGATTCAATTGATTGGCATGACACACTGTGTCTTCTATTTTCCATTCCGATTCTAGCACCAGTTCGGACATGATCAGACTTGTTCGCCAGAGGGGACAGAGTACCCTGCTGCATTCCCAGTCCGAGGCGCACAGCTTGCCCGGTATGCCACAGCATGGAGGACTAGAGAGCTCCTGGTCCCCTCTCCCACTTTCAGTTGCACTTTGTCTGATGAGTGCTTGGATTGGCTCAATGAAGAGGCACAGGAAGGGCCCACTTTGGCATCAGAAGCTTCGACCAGCTCTGAGATGGGGTGCAGGAACACCTGACTTATCTATGCCCCGAATTTATTGCTTTATTAGTACTTTCAAGTTTTCTTTATGATTGTAATAAAAAAGCAACTTCAATTTGTATGCAAGAGCAGGAGAACTCTGTATTGAAATCAATGAAATTGAAGGTTGTGGGTACTGAAAATTTTCCGCTTTTATCCAAAAATGGTCTAAGTTGTAAAAGATTAATTTTGAGCAAAGTCAACTTTTATTAAAACTTTCCAAAACCATTTTCGATACGGATCAGAACTGGACATGCCTGAAATCTGTCACTGAGATGCATAACCCCGGACCCTAGCAACTGGAAAATTGCCCCTAGTCTGAATAGTACCACAGCACTGCACAGCAACGGAAAGTTGCCCCTAGTTTGAAAAGCACTGCACCGGAGATCATAACCGAATTCTTGAATGCTAAATAGGCAAAGATGACCGAGATGAACAAATGGACAAAGTTGATCGGGGAAAAGTTTATGGCTGAACTTCAGGATGAAGTTTCCTACGTATCCCAAAGATGGGAATCAAGCCTTACGTAGTTCAGGCTCGGGTTCACTCGAGTATTTTCACTCTCCTTTTACGCTCTAACTTTTGCCAAGGCCGCCCTTTATGGGTTTTCAACCTTGCGAGCTCAGTTTTTATATTTCAAATTTTTTGTGCTCTAACTTTTGCCTAGGTCGCCCTTTCTGGTTTTCGGCCTAGCGAGCCTCTCAGGGGTAATATTTCTTCAACTTGTCCATATTGATCGGTTGGGAGAACTCTAGGCCATCTAGGTCCATCAGAACTACAGCTCCACCTGACCAGATAGACTTAATGATATAGGGACCAGTCCAATTGGGTCTGAACTTGCCCCTTGGGTCGTGGATGGGAGCTCGGTTGTCCTTGAGCACCAAATCTCCTTCCTTTAGATTCCTGGACTTAACTTTCTTGTTGAAAGCCCTGGCAATTCTGCGCTGATAACCTTGAACATGGTACAGTGCTTTCAATTACGCTCGTCGAAGAGCATGAGTTCCTCAAATCTGCTCTGCTGCCAATCTGCTTCGGCTATCTGACACTCAGCCAACACTCTCAAAGACGGAACCTCAATCTCGATAGGTAGAACGGCCTCCATCCCATAGACTAATGAATACGGAGTCGCCCCAGTAGACGTTCTAATTGAAATCCGATAACCCCACAGAGCAAACGGCAGCTTATCTGGCCAATCCCGATAGGTTTCCACCATCTTCTGCAGTATGTGTTTGATATTCTTGTTGGCGGCCTCGATTGCTCCATTGGTTTACGGCCGATAGGTGGATGACTTATGAAAAGCCACGTTGTATTTTTCCAACAAATCAATCACTTCCTTCTTGAAGTGGGAACCGTTATCTGAAATGATCTCGTTTGGGACCCCATAACGACAGATGATGTTGTTCCTAATAAACTTCGCAACATGTGAAGCCTTCAACACCGCATAGGATTGGGCCTCAACCCACTTTGTGAAATAATCTATCGCGACCAGGATGAACTCATGCCCATTCGACAATTTATCGCGACAGCTTATGCATTCCCAGATGACCTCTCTTATACAATTTACCTCCGCAGATGATAAACTGAACGGCTATTCTTCTGATTGCCCTTTTGTCCTTGGCATTTGCCCCTGGTGGATACGCCTCTTTCTCCAAGACGTTCCAAATGTCGTAATACCAGAGGTTCTCATCTTGAACCTCATCTATCACGGTAATCGACTCGTAAGCCGGCATAAATTTTTGGTCGATAATGACTGGACGCATCCGGACTCCAAACGGGATGTCTATCATGGAAGATAGAGTTGCTAGTGAATCTGCAAACCTGTTGTTTTCTCTTAACAGATGAGTAAAATTTAATTTCTCAAACCGAGGAATTAACAAATCCAAGGTCTGGTGATACATAATCATCTTTTCTTCTTTGACTTTCCAGTCTCCTTTTGCTTGAGACACAACAAGGTTCGAGTCCCCGATGACGTCCAACCGTTTTGCCCCTAGTTCCAGGGCTGCTTCTAGACCGACAATGCATGCCTCATATTCTCCTTCGTTGTTTAAGGCTTTGAACCGGAGTTTGAAGGCTAGAGGGATACGGGAATTGTCGGGTGCTATCAGCAACACTCATATCTTATACCCGTATTGGTTTGACGCTCCGTCAAAGTACATCGTCCAAAATTCGTCGTCGATATGCAAAATGGCCTCATCTGGGAATAAGTACTCAACTGCTTCACCCCCTTCCACTAGATGATCGGCTAAGAATTTTGCTACTGCTCTTCCCCCTTGACTGACTTGCGCGTCACATATTTTAGATCGAATTCGGAAAGCAACAGCAACCAATGAGCTAGCCTACCCGTAAGTGCCGGTTTCTCAAAAAGATATTTGATGGGATCCAATTGTGAAACCAACATTACGGAGTGAGCTAACAGGTAGTGCCGCAGCTTCCTGGTAGCCCATACCAAAGCTAAGCAAGCCTTTTCTAACGGTGTGTAGTGAGTCTCATACTCCAGCATCTTCTTGTTCAAGTAGTAGATGGCTCTCTCCACTTTGTCCTCTGATTCTTGTGCGAGCATACAGCCCATTGTAGTCTCAGTTACTGAAAGATACAAAATCAACGGTCTCCCCGGCTCTGGCGGTGACAACACGGGCGGGTTCTGTAAGTATTCCTTGATCTGTTCAAAAGCAGCTTGGCATCGGCCGTCCCATTGGAATTTCTTTCCTTTCTTCAGGAGGCCAAAAAGTGGTTCACAAGTCAAGGTTAATTTTGAGATGAACCGTCTTATGAATTGCACTTTACCCAGAAAGCCTCGCACCTCTTTTCAGTCCTTGGTGGTGGCATTTCTAAGATGGCCTTGATTTTGGAAGGGTCGACTTCGATACCTCTCTGTGTAATCAGAAACCCCAGCATTTTTCCCGCTGTAACACCAAACGTACACTTCTGAGGATTCAGCCGCAACCGAAATTCTCTGATCCTTTGAAGAACTTTTGCAAGGCGGTGTAGTGGCCCTCTCTTTCTTTAGACTTGACAATCATGTCGTCCACGTACACCTCAACCTCTTTGTGGATCATGTCGTGCAATATCGTGGTCGCGGCCCATTGATATGTAGCTCCAGCATTCTTCAACCCAAATGACATCACCCTGTAGCAGTAGGTCCCCCACGGGGTGGTGAAGGTAGTCTTTTCCCGGTCTTCAGGTGCCATCACTATCTGATTGTAGCCTGAGAAGCCATCCATAAACGAAAGCAAAGCATGCCCCGCTGTGAAGTCCACCAACTCATCAATATGCGGCAAGGGAAAGTCATCCTTTGGACTAGCTCTGTTCAAATCCCTGAAATCCACACATACCTGGATCCTGCCATCCTTCTTCGACACTGGAACAATGTTGGCCAACCAAGTCGGGTATTCGGATACTAGTAGGAACCCTGCATCAATTTTCTTGGTGACCACTTCTTTAATCTTGAGAGCCCAGTCCAGGCGGATCCTTCTGAGTTTTTGTTTGACGGGTCGGGCCTCGGGGTCAAGAGGGATCCGATGCTGTACGATCTCAGGATCGATTCCAGGCATGTCTTCGTAGGACCACGCGAAAACATCTTTGAAATCTTTTAATAAAGCGACTAAGCGCTCGCGTTCCTCCGAAGACAACGTGGACCCGATCTGGACCTGCCACAGGTCCTCCTCAGTACCAATATTCATAGTAGTGATTTCATCCATTAAGGGTTTAACAAATCTCTCCTGCTCTTGTTCAATTAAGCGTTGCAAAACCGGAGGAATTTCTTCCTCGTCGTTTTCATCAAAGTTTTGAAAGTCTGAGTTAATGCAATAAATCAAGGGCACAGAAAAGTACTCAGAAATCACAGCCACATCATTCTCATTAAACACATCCAAATCGTCCGATTCTTCGGTTACAACAGACTCAAAAGAGAAAGAAAAAGACGACTTGGACAAGACTGTGGTATCTGGGTTATCACCCCCTAGAATACCAGACTCAGACTCAGTCGAGTTGGAACCTGATTCCGACTCAATAGATTCGGAGGAATCTGATTCCGGCTCACTACCTGACCCGGTGCTGCTTGAGAAAAATCCCTCTTCATACTGCCAAATGAGAGAGGGTGCGATAGATGCATCCAAAATGTTTGCTGGTAGGCCCGCAGCCGTTTCATTCCCGATCACGCATACCGAGAAGTTATCCCCCAAGCACTTCTGTTCGATCGGAGGATCTGAAAGCAGACACGCCAGCGCTACCCCCATTTCACTTTCGGCGTCCTCAGACTCCACTTTCTTGCTCTGCTCAGCCTCAGCCAATGGGTCCATCTGCTCTTCGGCAACATCCTCCCCGGATAACTGTAGGTCAAAGAAAATCTCAAAACCTGGCACGCGCTTCCTCTCCGCGTTCAGCCACGGCTCTGGAAAGCCACAAAATGGAAAGTCCTCCCCCTCCTGGATGAAGCGTCCGTTTAGGGTACCCTGAATGGGCCGGTGCATTAAGTCAAAAGGCTTCCTCGCCTTCTTCGCTCTGGCTCTCCCAGCCATCTCCTTACCCTTCTTTATCCAATCCTCTTTGGTGAGCAGATAACCCAAGCCAAAGGTATGTGGGTTGTGTGGCACCTCGGCCAACGCTGCAACGCCCTTCCGGCCACTCTTCCCCAATCCCATCTCAGGGATGTGTTGAAGCTTGTTCATGAGGTATACTGATTGAGCACTGACATACAACCCCTCATTAACAGCCATGATGTTCTGCACGACCCGGACCTCAGCCAGGGTAAAACCCGACATAAACACATCCTCCATACTGTGCTCAATTTCCAAAACTGGCGTAGATACTTCCGGCAGTGGATGGATTGATGAATTCCCAAAAACAATGGCTACTCCCTTCCCATGGGGGTATTTCACCATCTGATGCAAGGTGGACGAAACTGCCTTCACCTGGTGCAGCCACGGCCGCCCCAAAAGCATATTGAAAGTTGTAGGAACTTCTAAGACGTGGAAGTCTATTTCATGCTGTCTCGGCCCAACCTTGGTCTGAATTTTCACTGTCCCCATGACGTCTCTGCTCGTGTTGTCATATGCCCGAATCACTTGGGCTGTCGGCGCAAAGTCCGCGGTTTTTAAACCGATTGCATACGCTGTTCTTGCAGGGCAGACATTGATGGCGGATCCGGTGTCGACAAGAACCACTAGAATCCATTTGTCTCTATATTCCACAGAGATGTAGAGTGGCTTGTTATGATTCGCACCCTCAGGTGGCAATTTTTTATCGGAGAAAGTCAACATCGGGGTAGCCCCTCCTGGAAAAACTAAGCCCACCAGCTGTTCAGGTGTGGTGTCTATTGAGAGCTTGGCCTTGTCCATGGCCGATAAGACAGCTTGTCGATGCACTCGCGACGCCATAAGCAGTATCTTTTTCAACTGCTTCAGTACAGCTTCTTCTTCGAGTTGCTTCTCTTTCTGTTTCTCCGCCTCCTTATCTTTCCCAGATGCCTCTGGCTGATCTAGATGTGGGGGCTTGAAATACCGCCCGCTTCTAGTCATATGATTGACTTCACCGATCTACCAGGTATCGTCTGGCTGGTTGCTCCCCCAATCCTCATCTGTGTGGGCAAGACATAAATCATCGTCTTCCTACCACATTTCGTCGGCAGCCCACAGACATCTGTCTGGCTTCGGTACAATTGCACTCGCAGTACTCTCTGTCCAAATGCTCGCAGCATTCTCTATCTTTGCGCACACAGCATTTTCAGTCCCCTCAGGGCCCCCAGCTTTCCTGATTCTCTCAGAATCCTCGAACCTTTCTTGCTCTAACTGCGTCAGTACAGCTGCCTGTTCAACACTCCTTGCATCCACAATGCCCAAGTCCTGAGCGGAATTCTTAGCACCGGCGCTCTCCGGCGGTCCATTCAGATTTCCGACCCTTCCGGCCACAACTGATATTCCTGCCCATGCCGGGCCCCGTTCTAACTGAGCTTCGTCGGCAACATCTGGTAAGTCATCAAGCCACCCGGTTACCTCTGCTGACTCCTCAAAATCTGACCAGTTGACCACCATGTCCTCTGGGTCTTGTTCATTGAAAAATTGGAGGTTAGCAAAGTCCTCTTCCACGGCTGCTAGCTCATCTGTCCTCTGACCAGATTCACTCTCCTGTAACATGCACAGCTCTGCCCCTGCCGGCAATTCAAAGTTCGGCCCAACCTGGCCCACTGATAAAATGTAGTCACTCGGACTGTATACCCCCTCAGCAAAACTCCCGGATTCCTCAGACTCTGGCTCAACATTCCCATTCTCTCCTGAAATCTCCCCTGTTCTGTCTACAGTCACCACCATAGGTTCGGGTTGGGTTCTTGAGATGTCCAACATGCACAAGTCAGTGCAGTCAGGAAGGAGCACCTCCGGCTTGGGTAGGTGACTTGGGGTAATATATATGCTAGGATCGTAAGACACGCCCCCAGTCTGGATAAAGTTGATTCTTTTGGGAGGTGGAGTTTGGTTGTGTGGTGGGAGAGGGTTTGTCGTGACATTGGGTTTTTCTGGAGGCACAATCACCTACTTGTCAACGAGATCCTGAATCTCATGACGCAATCGGTAGCATTGGTCGGTGTCATGACCGTGCTGTTGGTGGAATGCGCAGTATTTGGCTGGGTTATGAGAGGGAGGGAGTAGATTTGGCAATGGCCTCGGCTCCAGGGGCTTTAAGTGCCCTTTCCTGATCAATACCCCTAGAGCCTTGGACAGGGGCATATACAAAGGCATGAAGGTTCTTTGGCCTCTGGGTTGGAATTTGGTGGTTTGTGTGTTGCTTCCGGACGCGCTGGAGAAAGGTGTAGCTGCCATGGGTTTTGGAGGGGGAATGGTGGTGAGCATGCTTACCTCCGAAGCTCTAGCATTTGCGGCATTGCTGGTGCCTGTATTACTGTTGCGGTTGAAGGTTCTTCAGGGTTGCTCTCTGTCTTGGTTAATCAGACCTTGTTTCATAGCATCCTCAATTTGTACCCCCATCTCGTGCAAATCTGAAAAGGTAGGGAAAGGGAGCACAATCATTTTCTGCATCAGTTTTGGCTGGAGATTGTGCACAATCATCTGAATTTGGTCCTTATCGGTGGGCCTTAGGGTCATCATTGAGGCCTTCACCCTCCACCGGGCTACAAAATCTGAAAAGCCCTCCTTATGCTCCTGCCTTGTTGTTTCAAGATCACGGGTTGTAATCTCGATTTGAGTGTTATAGGAGTACTGCGCAATGAAGGCCTCAGCCATCTCGTCCCAGTTTCTCTTAACATCATCCTCTAATTTTGCATACCAGATAGCGGCCACACCTGACAAGGTCCGGCCGAATAGTGAAAGCTTCTGCGGTCTGGTGAGGCCCATCGGTCGCAGTATATCTGAGAACAACTGAAGATGGACCATGGGATCGCCGGATCTGTCGAAGCGGTCGATTTGTGGCATTTTGAACCTATTTGGCAGTGTCACAGCTACATCGGTATATCCATCCTCGATGTCTGGGATGGACTTCACCCCTTGGGATTTCTTGAATAGCTTCTCAAGCTTGCTCAACTTTAGTGCTGTATGGTCCACCTCGAACTCAAAGGGAGAGTCCGGTTGATTGACAAGCGTAGGTGCCTTAGATAGTTGTGGTAGAATCGGGGGCGGAGCTGGACCCGTTGGGATGTCCGTATCTGCCTGGACATTTGGTGCCTCTCCGGGAGCTGGAATTCCTGGTGGGGGAGGAACTTGTTGTGAAGCAGATGCCCCGGTTTGTTGTTGCAGCCTGGCAATTAACTTTGCCTGCTGGGCCATTATATCGGCCTGTTATTTGGCAAACTCATCTCGGCGAACAGCGTCTTGCTGCATGGCTCTCATGGTTTCCTGTATCTAACGCATCATTTCCTCAACTCCTGGTGTTCCTGACATACTGCTCTGATCTGTTTGAACTACTGGCAGGTCTATCTCTATAGCAACAATTGGGATCTCAACCCGACTGTCCACTGATGGGGTAATCCACTGCTCTGGCAACCTCTGCTCGGATACACTGCGCCTTCTCGACCTCCGTCTGATAACCGGGGATAGGGAATGATACACTGGTTGTCCGTCGATTAGATCCTCAGATCAATGGAGTCGGCGACCTCTTGTCCAGAGTGCTTGGGGAATATCTGCTTGGTCTGAAGTAATTGTGCTAAACTAGCCTAGTAAAAAGACAAATAAAGCAATAATAAGGAAATAAACGAGCAGATAAACGGACAGCATAACGGCTTAAAATAAACATACAACGCACAGTTGGGCATCACAAGACACAGTTGATAAGCTAAAAATACACTGTTCTCACAAACTGATCATTATTCCCAAATCACTGCCCCCAAAATTGAATCCGATACCCGCAGATAACTGATTCTGAAAATGCTGAACTGGTGCCCGCAAGCCTTGATAACCAAAATACTGAACTGGTGCTCGCAGGCCTGATACCCAAACTTGTAAACTGATACATGCATTCCTATAGAGACATACTCTAAAAGCACATAGCAGACAAGTGAGAGCCAAAACACCCCTATGTTGGGGGTAAGGTTTCCCTGTCCTATTTTGTCAGGAGCTAGGGTTTCACTACGCACGCAACGGTTTCAAACAACCTATAATCGGGTAAGCAACCTGTCCTAGCTTGGAATGGTCACTATGGATTCTGAATATGCACTTGGTCGAATGGTCAAATGGGTGCCCCGGTGAAAACCGGGGTTTGTGTTCCCGTCGTGGCAGAGCCCGCAACCAGTCAGCCTTATGGCACGCTTCTCGAAGCGAGCTTCCGACAAACTGTTCAGGAATAGCATACGGCAAACACGGTGTCCTAGGCGCACCAATGCAAATGCAATACAAAGAAACACGCAAGTGTAGTCAAAACTAGATATCATGAGTTCGAGTCAAGTTCTCTAATTCCCCAGCGGAGTCGCCAGAAACTGTAGACGTCCCCGAACATCCCGGGAGGGAAATCCCGTTTTGTTCATTAGGCTCACTACAGTTCAGGACTCCACGGTCCTATATCTAATCTCGCAGAGTGCAATGCAAGACCGATGAATCATCAAAGAGTCCAAATCCGGCAAATCGTTTTTGAAAACAGATTTTTTTGAAAGAAGTGCTAAACATGGACTGCTTTACCAGATACAAAGTCGCCACCTAAATATTTATTTTGGGGGAATTTATGAAACCCTGACTCGTTGCCTAAGGCCACGTGTCCGTCATCACCAAAGTTGCCTCGGCTCGGGAACTTGGGTACGATTGGGGAAGGTCACTTCGTGAGCACCCCCGCTCGCCTGATCAAAGATCGGCCTCTACTAACCATGACATCTAGTTTTGAAAACATTATGTGTTCTTATTCCGGTTATTAGCCTAGATTTACTATGTGATGTCCACAGCAAACAAATATAGACCGGATCGCTTGAATTGGAACAAAACATCTCATGTTCGTTTTGAAAATGGTTTGCTACTCGCAAGTAGGCTAAAATGTGGATTTGCCACCCTCAGGTGGGCTTAAGAAAACATGATTTTGCCACTATCAAGTGGGCTTAAAACTAGCAGTCGATGGACTGTTCCAATCCAAATAACCTAACTTTCACCCACAGGCATTCAGACAGTTATATCATATAAACACATAGCCTCATGGTAAGCATGCTTTCATGGCAGTCACTCACACGCATGCAAGGATGCTAAAGCATAAACACTTACCGAGTACTCCAAGCCAAAACAGAAGCTATGTTAGAAATCAATGCATGATCCTAACTATACAGAAATGCCTAATGCAACACATGCAAATATGCAACTATAATAGGCTCGGCTATTCTAAGAATGGCATATGAGATGCTACAGCTAACACGTATTCAACTTGGAATTGAAATACGATGCAGTTAGTATGATGCGTCGAGCCCGGTGCATGCAAGACAGAATGAATGGATGCAAACATGCGAGCATAAGTATGCTAATTGAAACATGCCCTAATCTAACCATCATAAGCTGGTAAATAAAAGGGAGAAAGACGTGGAGTTGGAAGACATACATCACACACACGCACACTTATTACAATTGCGCCCTCGCTCGGAGGGTCCGAATAAATAATACAGTCTGAATAAATAAATACAGTCCAGATAAATAATTACAAAACCATAATTAATTAATGAATTAATCTAGGAAAGCAAGTAAATTGGCATGCAAGCTATGGACCGCCTCAGCTCTGTTCCGCAGGATGAATGATGCATGCTTGAGTTGCTTGGCGCGGAAATCCATTGCGATGCCCTGATTCGCCTCTGTTTGCAATTAATGCCGGAATGCTGTGTAAAGCTTTAGAAAGCTGCTAATTTCTGATTTGCTGCAACAGAGAGCAAGAAAGGGGCATGGCAAAGTATTTTCACATATGTATGCACACCTCGATCCTCGTGCCACCAATCACGCATCTTGATGCGTGATGGCCGAGGAGTCGAATTGCACGACTCAATGTGAAATGGATGCACATATAAACACAACAAGGCCTAGACTCCATCATGGTTAATCCGGAGTGTCGGCAACCGGGAAATGAGACACGTTCCGTCACTCAGAGTACGAAACGTCCCTCGTTTCCCGTGCTTGGGCTAACTCCTATCCCAAACACAATGGAAATGAGATGGCATACACAATGCGACTAACATACAACCTAGCATATGCAATGCTATGAAATGGCATACACAATGCTCGATGTAACATGGCATACACAATGCTCTAACACGCAACCTAGCATACGCAATGCTATGGACCGAAATGGCATACACAATGCATGATGGACTTACACCAACATGAGTGGACTTCAGCCACACTCACATCAATGGCCATATGATGAAAATGAGACAACCGAAATATATGCAAACATGCACGATGCAAGAGACCGGTCCTAAGGCATCAAATGCCACTCTACCAAAGCATGGCAGGAGATGAAAGATGACATAAAATGACACATGATACAGCTCTGAAATAGCATAAAATATGGTCCCGAAACATGCAAATATGGCACATAATGCAAGCTAGGGGGCCCGGGTACCGAAACTAGTGAAGTGCGTTACACTAGAGGTACCCAAAGCAATGCACCGAAGGCAAAATCAACCCCAAACAGACCCTAGGCAGGTCTGAAACAGTGGGAAATTGGCCTAAAATAATGGCTCAACATGCATGAAAATGAAGCTCATTCATTGGTCGGTAAACAAGGCATTCACGCACAACTCTCAAGCACACTTAAAGAGATGAGAACATGGCAATATGTTATTCAAACCAGCTCTGAAATATGATGAAAAATGACCTCAAAACATGAACACACCTCAGCACATGCATGCAATGGACCTCAAAACTCAAAGTTAAGCATGGGTATTGAACTACAAGCATGCAAAACAAACATCATTCGACCATGAGGCCTAAAAACAGAGCTAGGGTAGTCCAAAATAAGCACATTATTAGTTTAAGGCATGGCCAAAAAGTGCTAACATCAAGGGTCCACAAAGCATGCAAAGAAAGCTAGTGAACCATTAGTTGTTCTACAACTATATGAAGCATATGAAGGCTCACCCAACCAACCAAAAACAAAAGTATTTCATGCCAAAATATGCCCAAATACCCACTGAAACTCAGTCAATGCATGCAAAAATGAGGGGCTCCTTTGGAGAGCCATGCAAGGGGGTATTCTACACGTATATGATAGACAAACAAAAGGGAAAAACCACCTCTAGAAATGAGTTATGACAGCCATAAAACCCACCAAATAGGCCCTAAAATCAGTCTAGGAAACATGCAAAGAAAGGTCCCTTTGAAAGGCCTTGAATGGGATTGCTCTACACATGCATCATAGACACAAAATATGGCAAAATGGGCTCTTGACAGAGGTTAGGCAGACCTTAAAACTCACAAAATAAGGCCTGAAACATGACTTCAATGCATGCAAAAAAGAGTCCCTTTGGAAGGCCAACAATGCTAGTAAAGAGAACAAGGGGTGAGAAGGTCACCCCTCTCTGATTTTGAGGCTCAAAGACATATCTAAGCCATTAAAAATCCACTGGATTTCAGTGGCTAAGAATCCAAACCAAGGCCAATGCAAATGCTCTAATGCATAGCTCAAAATATGAGGAAATGAAGCATGCAAGGGGGAAGATGACCCCAAACAGAGAAGTAACCTTAATTAAACATGTTTATAAGCACAAAATAAAACTTTTTTAAGTTTATGATAAATCTCGAAAATGCTCAAAAATAAGACTAAGATATGATGCAAAATAAGCCTACAAAGAGGGATAAAGCATACAAGGATGTAGGAGACCTCAAAAAGAAAAGTATCCTTAATCAAACTTCAAGAGGAGTGCAAAATATGACACTTTACAATTTATGACAAAACCCAGAAATGCTTGCAAATAGGGCTAAGCTATCATGCAAAATAAGGCAAGAAAATGGGAAAGGGAGGCTTACCCTTGTAGCACAGCAAAGCAGCAGCTTCTGGACCAAGTTGGTGAACCTTCAACCCTTTCAAATCAGTCCCAAAGTTCTGGAATGGATGATGGAGGTGGTAGGCTATGAGGTATAGCGCAAATGGTGCAAGAAAATTAGGGTTTGGAGGCTCAAGTGTAAAGATATAGGGAGAGAGAGATGTATAGGCCTTCAAATTTTGTTGAACCCTTGCAAATGAAGATCAGCCTCCCCTTTATAGAGGAGAGGCTCTAAAGTTTCTCTAAGAAGCCTAAAATATCCTCCATACGTATATGGAGGATGCTCCAAATGGCCCCTAGCTGGCACAGCTGTAAAGCAGTCAAAGAGGGCAAAAAGTAAATGGCAGGCCGACCAGTTAAGGTGGTCGGCCGGCCACCCCCCCTGGTCAGCCGACCAGGGGTCAAAAGGGTCAAGGTGAATTTCTGGCCGGCCACCCCAGATTGGTGGCCTCCCAGATGAGTGCAACACAGTTGCAGGGTGAAAAACCAGAAAAAGTGACCCAGGAGCGAGGAAAACCAGCTTTTTAGCAAGGTTCAAAAGGGTCAAGAAGAAATACTGGTCGGCCTGCCCATATTGGTGGCCTCCCAGGTGTGCACAACACAATGATGGTATGAAAAACCAGAAATTATGGCTCAAAAGTGAGAAAAACCAGCTTTCTGTGAGAAAAATCGGCTGGAGGAGAGAGAAAATAATTTTTGAAAGAATTGTTGGTCTCCCACCATCCTACCACCTTCCTAGCAATGAAACAAAGGTCCATACCAAAAATGAACCCAAACCGATGCAAAACAAGGGTTCGGGGGCCAAAACGCGCGGCCCGAGGCCCCGAAAACAGGCTGTTAAGCACCGGAGGTGGTGTATGACCACGAAGGTGGTCTCCCGGGCCACAGTGTCCCTCTAGGGAGAGGAAACAAGGTGTGTGCCAAAAACCGGAGCAAACGGAGGTAGTTAAGCGGTCCCGAACCGAGGCACACGGCCGACGACTCCGAAAATCGGAAACTAGCCTCCAAACGGGAAAAATGGCCTATGACCACGAAACGTAGCCTACAGCCACTGAGAGATAGTCTACGAGACCTCTCCCTCCCTTCGGGAAGAGAAAACAGGGAAAACGGGACCTGGTTCGCAAACCGAGGCAGAGCACAAAAGAGCCCGGAAGTCTGGAGGCAAGGCTCGCAGCTGAGACTCTGAAACTCCAGAACGAGCACAATATACACTATCACCGAGCGCTCAATCGGTGACGTCTGAGTCTTAAGGTCAGTCAAAAATGGGGTGTCTACAGTCATTTACTCTTGTCGATACAAATGTGAGTGGATGAAAAAGTTAATGATATTCGATTAACTTAATTTTTTGCAAGTTTTACTCGATGTACTCTAAAATGTGAATGGTTATGATTATCAAAACGGGCCCCGAAATAGGCCCATATGGCTGCATAATATTGGCTACTGTGCTTCCTGCACAACAACCACTCCATTGTAAGCTTTAGGGTAAAAATAATTTTTCATGATTAATATAATTGGGGGAATATTAAAAAACTTAGAAGATAATAAAATAATTTCAAATGCTTGAAAGTACAACATTTTTATGCACAAATTAGTGCATGAGCCATTTGTACTTTCATTAATTTCAAATTATTTTACCTTATTTCCAATTTTTGATATTCCCCCAATATAATTTGAGTTTATACTCTTTTGTTTCAATCTTGGGTATTATTTCAAGAATCCACCATTGTTAAGTATTTATTCTTAGTATTCTTCATGATTCAACGTGTTTAAAGAATGACCTTGTTTTCGTTACTCTTGAATCAACGGGCTTTAGGATCGTCACTGTTTCGTGTTTCCTGCCCCATCAAGAGGGGACGACTATGTCTGTATCTTGTATCTTTTTTAACATAGTGAAAAGATTAACCATGAATGTAGCTCTAGTTTTGCGGTGGACCACCTAAATCATTTTGTTCTCATGTGCTTGATTCTTATTCTTATTCTTATTTTTATTTATTATATTTTTATATTTCGTGGATCTTTATTAAAACAAACAAAAGAACAAAAGAACAACAAAGCAAGGCCACAAGAAAGGTGAAATGATAGAGATGAGAAAGCAACAAGACAATCATATTTAGTGAAGAATGTTCTATTCCCAAGCAATTGCACAACTACCTCTATTATGATTGAAAACTCAGGTTTCGTTTGTCAATTACACATTTAGTCAAAAAGTCACTATAAGTTGTCACATCACTGTAGCCCGACTTTCCGCGCTCCTTTCGGAAGGTGAATAGCCCTACAGTTCGGACTCCACTTGTGGTTCTGAGTCTGATTTCACAATTGCAATGTGAAATAGTGAAAACACGAAAAGAGTCTAAATCCGGCAATTCTTTTTGGAAAATCAATGTTTGAATCAAATGCCAAAAATGGACTGTTTTTTCAAATTACAGAGTCGCCACCTAAATATTTTTGGAAAATTTAGGAAACCCGAGACTCGTGCCAAAGGCCATTAGTCTGTCATTATCAAAGTGTCTTAGCTCGAGAACTTAGGCACGAGAGAGGAAGGTCATGAATTGAGCACCCCACTCGCCCGATCAAAAATCGGCCTCTACTAATCATGATGTGTTTCTTATTTACATAATATGCTTTTTTTCGGATTTATTAGCTATTTACTATGTGATGTGCACACAAGATATAGACTAGTTTACAAGAATTGAAACACTTGATCTCATGTTTTGTTTTGAAATTGTTTTGTGAATTTGCTACTTAAAAAAAGTGGGCTTAAAATGGACATTTAATCAAACCATCCTAGTTCAAAGAACTAGCCTTCATTCACAGGCATTCAAACAATTATATCATTTAAGCAATTAGCCTTATGGTAGTTATGCTTTAGATATGTTAACACAAACATCTGATGCAATGTTCTAAGACATAAAAGCTCAACTAGTACTCCGAGCCAAAAAAGGTGAAAGAGTTAGAAAAATATGCATGTTCCTAACTTATGCAATATGACTAATGCAACACATGCTTATGTATTTTTATAGGCTTGGCTATGAGCATGGCTTATGATTTCATTCAAGACATAAGAGCACGTATTCAAGTAAATGAGTTTGAACATTTGATATCAGGTTAGCATGATGAGCCGAACCTTACATACATGCAAGACAATGGATGTAAATCATAAGAATGCTAATGAAACGTGATGCCCTATACTAACCACCGTAAGCAAGTAAGTAAAAGAGAGAACGGCGTGGGATTGGAAAACATACACATTATTACAACATTGCCCTCGTGCAAGAGGGTGCGAATTAAAGTTTGAAAAGTCTGAATTTAATTAATTATTACAAAATCGAATGAATAAACAAACGAGTCTAATTAACTAGCTAACTATGCTATTACAACAAGGATAAATAAGATAAATAAACTGGCTATTTAAACTAATTAACTACAACAATTACAAATAAACAATAATAATTATTACAACACTTAATAATTAACGAGACTAATTACAATAAATAAAGTTAAATTAACTAATTACAATGATCATAATGTAAGCGAGGATGCACAAGAATTGCATGCATGCACATGTACGTGCATGGTGTTCAAGAATAGCTCTGTCTGCCTCAGGCTTGCTCTGTTTTACCTCAGCCACTGCCCTCTGTTTTCTGCAAAAATACACTGCTGACCAAACATTGAGGGCCGACCGGCCCTCAATGAAGCCTGGCCAGGCCTAAAGAAGGCCGGCCATGCCTTAATTTTATACAAAACTATGTTTTGTGTTCTGAAGTGAAAACAGTGCAGACAGAGTTGTTCAAGCTCTGTTTGTCTCTTCCTTCCTTCTCTGTCATGGAAAATCCTCGAGAGAAGGTTCAAATTGTTTCCAAAACCATCAATGAGTAAATTGATTGCTTGATGATTCCAGATACAATTTTGGACAAAAATCAATGAATGCAATGAACATGATCACTTATTCCTCTTGTTATAGAGTGAACTCAAAGAGGGAGGTAGAGACACTTCAAGAATCATCAAAATGCCATGAATTAGCGCATGATTATTCTTGACTTGATAAACTTGGCATAACGTCTGGCCAAGCCCAAGCAAGATGATTCATTTTCTTTATGTGTGTTGATTGCTTTTAAGCCAATTCTTTTAGTCATTTTCATTCTTTAGTCCATTTGTCCGAAGTAGTGATTAATTCTTCTAAAAGGAGAGAAGCATCAAATGGGAAGTAGTTCTCAACATGAAAGAGAGATTATGCCATTGACAATGAATCTCCGTAGAGCTTAAGCCATTAAGCGTGAATCTCTAGTTCATGTGTTGAATAATCATCAACCGATTGAAACAACTCTCAAATGAAAGAAATGAGTAGCAAGTTGATTCTTAAAATGAGGTTATAATCATGAAAGTTAGACAAAGAAAGGCTAAGAACAACATAATACAAGCTATGTACAAAGACCGATGCTACAATAAATGAATTAATCAAAGCTTGAACCAATTAAATAGAGTAGGAAAACCCTAAAGCAGTCTCTAATAAGCCAAAAACAGTGGCTGAAAATGTAAGAAAAGAGCTCAAAAGCTAAACAAAAGGTAAAGGTAATGGAGCTATGTAAGCAAAAACAAGGAGTGATATCCAATCCTTCCAATTTTAAGACTTCAAACCATGTTTTTGGCCTTAGTTCAACTCTGAAAATCAGTTCAAAAAAAAAAAAAAAAAAAAAGAGTGTAAAGGAACCAAGGGTTGAGCTATAAAAATAGGTGCAAGTAAGGGTGTTAACCTTACCACCTTTGGTAGCTTGTCCAAACTCAAGTTCTAACACTTAAAATGTATGTAAAACAGCCCAAGAATACAAGAAATAGGTAGAAATGAAGTAAGCAAAAGCAAGAACAAAAGTTACAAGCTTATACATCTCAAAATGGAGTAAGCTTTGGTTGATGATCAAACTCACTCTGGACACACTCTCAAGCTTGAATTATGCTTCTCAAGGGTCAACCAAGGTTCTAAGATGATGAGTCAAGATTGTGTATGGTGTATATAAATGATACAAGGTTGGTAGGTTAACTCAAAGGTAGCTTGCAATGGAAGAAAGAGGAAGAAGGAGCTCTCTCTATATGTATAGGCTTTCTCTTAATTGTTCAACCCCCAAAACAGAGGTATATGATCGTATTTATAGAATTTTGAGCACAAAAGGTGATAAATATCTTCAAAAATGGATAGCTGGCGGTGTCCCACCCAGAACAATGTTTCTCGCTATTGAAGCCCAGCCGACCCTCAATAGCTACGGCCGGCCCTCAACAAGGCACGGCCGGCCCTCAATAAATTCTCCTATTTCTCTGTTTCAGCCTCAACACAGGGTGGTACAAGGTGTACAAAGGGATTTCTTGGGTATAATCAATGGGAATATGGAAGGTTTGGGGTTGTTTCGAAGCTTGAACAAGACTCTTTCGTTGAGACCTCAAGCTACGCACAATACCACTTTCATCATCGAGTGTTCCGAGTAAAGCGTTCGAGCCTTGCGGATGGTCAAAAATGGGGTGTTCACAATCACTTTCTCTACTTTTCTTCACATCTTTTTATAAAATACCAAAAAGTTACTAAAATAGCATATTCCCAAACGAGGCCTCAATTAGACCTTACCTATGACTCTGTTTCTTCACTTTCTCTTGTTTTGAGCTTCAAGACAATCATAATTAGAACATTTGGTTTAGAACTGCAGATTGTAAACATATTATAATTATTCACAATATGATCATAAAAATTATTCACAACTTAAGAATTGTTTATATGATTGTTTAAAGGTTTATTTACATTAAGACCTCCTAAACTATTAAGAAGTACCACTTTGACCCCCGAAATTAAAAAAACGTATAAATAAAACTTAAACTATTGAGAAGTATTACTTTATTCTCTAAATTATAAAAACGTATAAATGCCCCTAAATTATAAAAAAAAACGTACAAATTAAACTGTTAACAGAAGTGGTTAAAGTGAAATACGCCAATAGTTTAGGGAATTAATTTGTATGTTTTTATAGTTTAGGAAGTAAAGTAATACTTCTCAATAGTTTAAATGGTCTATTTGTACGTTTTTAAAGTTTAAGAAGTCAAAGTGATACTTCTTAATAGTTTAAAGAGTCTCTATATAAATAACTCTCGTGTAAAACTAGTTCTATAAAAATATCAATAAGTCTAGGAGTCTTCCCAATTCACCCAAAAATTTACCAACTTGATAACCTAATTCATTGAAATGTTATATATATATTCGGTAACAAATTATATAAAATCTAAACTGTTCGGTTCAGTTCCAACTTGATTTGTAGTTATATAACCACAAATCGAATCATGAATTACAATTTGCCTATTTTAAAAATTAGAACCGAGTCATGCATAAAGAAAACCAAACCAAACTGTGTAGTTTGGTTTGGACTGGACTGGTTTACGATTTTTTTCAATTTTTATACTCAACCCTACTATTTAGTGGTGTTTTGTAAAATTTGTAAAAAGTTGACTTTTTTTGACTTTTTTGTGACTTTTTAGCTTTTTTGTGTTAAAAAAGTTAACTTTTTGTGACTTTTTTGTATTTTTTTTTTGGCGTAAAAAAGCTAAAAAGTAAAAAAGAAATTAACTTTTTTAAAATGTTCTCAAAATGGCCCTTGTGCTCCATTTGGGGTGTTCGGTTTAAAATAATCAAAAAATTCAATCACATCACTCAATGTACTTTTTTACGGGTCTTTCCATAATCAATTAAAAAGCTAATTTCCAAACCAGTAATGATACGTAGCTCGAAAATTTCCAAACTTGAATTTACCCCGAATTCACCCCGAATTCAAAATGACGTCGTTTTAAACGGTAGTTTCGTTTTACGAGGTAGTTATTTAATGAAAATTATCTTACCGGCAAGAAAATTTTAATATATCTTACCGGTAAGAGAATCCAAAACGACGTCGTTTTGGGCAGTCGGGGGCTTCGGGGAAGAAAGATTCGGGGAACAAAACATTATTGTTTCCAAACAGATCTTCCAAAAGTGCTCTTTTCCATAAATCTAAAAGAAAAAATTTATATACATAACAAACTGTAATTAAAAAAATCATAATTTTTAATTTTATCAATTTAAATTGTAAAATTTTACTTTTTTTTTAATTCAAATTATTTGCCTATATTCATTAAATAAAATTATCAAAAAAAATGTATTAAACTCAGTGAAAACAAATATTTTAGAAATTTTTTCGTACACTTACATTGAATTTAATGACTAAAATATATTTTTTCAAACAATTTATTTAACAAAAATAAGCTAATAGTTTATATTGAAAATAAATGAAAAGAATAAAGTTTAAATAAAAATCAGGATTTATTTATTTACAAGGCTCAAATCATAATGCTCTATTTGGCTCACTGGAATGAGTTGAAATGGAATAGAATGATCATTATTTCGATTCTCATATGGAATGATCATTCCCTTGAAATGGTGAATAATAATTCTACTTATAATTCATTTTGTCATTATTTTTTAGTCAACCTAACATGGGAATGAATATTTTGATTAAATGATCATTCCATTTTTTTTTTTTTTTCATTCTAGTAAACCAAACATTACCTAAAGTTTTTTATAATTTTTTCTTTCTTTTTTTCGTTTTATGTGATTACTTGTGTGGATCAATTTTGTGATTGATTTCTTATTTAGAAATAATCATTCATAAAATAAAAAAAATTAAAATAATATTTTATCGTGTATTTTGGTAATATAAAATTATTTTAAAAATTGTGACATATAGTATTATTGAATCCAAAATTACAATCTATTTTAAATTATTTTGAACATGTGCCGAAAGGGTAGTAGGCACACAAATAATCACAAAGTTATTCTATAGAATGAAATACAGAAACACATTTATGTTCCCAGCTCCATTCCAATAAAAATTGACAAAAGGAAAATGTTAAAATTACAAGAATTTGTTCCCCCGACTGTGTTTCTAGGACTGTTCTAAAAAAAAATAATTTGACAAGAGGAAAATTTTAAAATTACAAGAATTTGTTCCTCCAGTAATGTTAGAACTGATAGTGACATCCAAAAATAACTCTGTTGTGTTCACTGTCACCCCTTCCTACTCTTTCTCTCTCGTTTATTTGTTTGTTTGTTTTTTTTTTATATTTTTTTTGAATAAGACAACTGTTTGGTTTACCGCTCTGTGCGAGTCCATGATATATCGCCACATAGTTGAGTGATCTTACTATGTAACACTATTTAAGAGTGACCTTTAAGATTTTGACTCCTTAAGATTTAACATTAAAAGTCACCCCTGTATAGTTAAGCCCAAGACAACTGTCTGGTTTGATTCTTGAAGTCTAGTAGTATTCAAGAGCTTTATTTTTTTGGCATTGTTAAACTCTGTTTTGTCAGACAGACTATGAACTAAAATAATAATAATAATAATAATCATAATAATAATAAAGAAACTTATTCATAAATGCAAATGTAGGATGTCGATTTGATTTTGTTCTTTGATTTTTATTTTTTCTCTTTAGATTGTATATTTTGATTTTGATGTTGCGAGGCCTGATGATGAATAAATTATGACCTTAAATTATAAATTTTAAGTAATTTTTCATTTTTGTTTATGAGTTTATAAAAATCCTATTATTTTATGCATTCATATGATTTATATATGGCGGTGGATTTCCTCCGGTTCATAATTTGGATTGAAAGGTGTTTAGATCAGTGGAGTTCACTATTGGTCTCGTTTCAATTATTCGAATCATTCATTTTTGTTGAGCATTTCATGTATTTCAATCACACAAAAAATAGGTTGATCCGATAATCATAACTGAATCTATTTATCGTATTTTTAAAAATAGATCATTTTTATTTTTTGTGACAAACATGATAAATTAAATATGTTAGAATTATAGGATCAGTCTAATTTTTTGTGTGAATGATATACATAAAATATTTGACAAAATAAATTGATCGAATTATCGAAACACGATTCGTGATGAGCCACACGGACCCCGGCCAGGGCAAATTGTTGACACCAATCTTCAATACTTGTGTTCTATTAAGTGATGCAGAGATTATATGTTTTTTATATAATTTATTTTGATATTAATATTTTATTAAAAACTTTAAGTTTAATATATAATATAGAATTATATGTAGCTTCTTGATTTGAAATTATTTCACTTTCCTATTTTGTGTTTATTTTTGTTTCCTGCTTTATTAGATTTTGTTCTACAAGAATCTGATTTATTATAATAAATAAGAGGAGATGGGGTGGTTACTGTGTTGTGGGTCACAGCAGTGATTGCTGTGCAACTATATGGGTTTATTTCAGGGTCCGTTTTGATGATCCGAATCTTTCACAATTTAGAACACATCAAGTAGAACATATCTTTAAAAAATCAAATTAGTCGGATATCGTTAACTCTTTCATCCACTCACATTCGTATTCATTTTAATACTTTAAATCACAATTGTCATTTATTTTTGTAGATACAAATGTGAGTGGATGAAAAAATTAACGATATCCGATTAACTTGATTTTTTGTAAGTATGTTCTACTTGATATATTCTAAACTGTAAACGGTTCAGATTATCAAAACGGGACACCAAAATGCGCCCATATGGTTGTACAACAGTGACTACTGTGCCCCTGTACAACAACCAATCCATTTCTTAAATAATAATTGTAATCTTTAGGGTAAAAATAATTTTTCATGATTAATATAATTGGGGGAATATTAAAAAAGTTAAAAGATAATAAAATAATTTTGAATGCATGAAATTATAATATTTTTTTTTTGTGCACAAATTAGTGCATGAATCACTTGTACTTTCATTAATTTCAAATTATTTTACCATCTTTCCAATTTTTGATATTCCCCCAATAAATTGTTATTTGTTTGGTTAGGGTTTTTTGGTTAAAGAAAGCATGAAAGATAAAATAGACTAAATAATTTTATAAGACAAAATGTCACATCTAACTATAATTATTTTTATTTTTTCTCTCATAAAAGTCAAAAAAGTAAAACCAAACAAACTTTTATTTCCAAGTTAAAATTGTCAAAAAGCTAACTAAAGAAGTCAATTGCCAAACAAACCCAATAAATAAATAAATAAATAAAAATCTCAACAATATGAATGAGAGTAATCTACTATCTACTATTATTTTGAAAGTGTGAAGAGTCTGTTATGTTTTCTATTTTTTTAAATCTCAATTTTACCCTTTCAAATTTACTATATTTACAAAAAGTTATGAAGAGTCTTATATAAACCAATTATTTCTTTATTTTTGAAGTTAAACACTCAAAAACGATATATTTGCTTCCAAGAGTATTATACATATAAGCAAATTGTCTCACTTTTAATCCAAAAAAAATAATAATAAAAAAAAAATTCTCCATATTTGTTATATCGATGATGATTGAAGAACAAAAAATAATAATTATTTTTTTTTTCCTTGTATCTGCTACTATATTGATATGTATAGTATTTACAATTATTCATCATGCATCAAATTGTTGTGAATAATTTTGGTTGAATCTTAAAGTTGTGTGCATCCATTCAAATCTAGATAAAAGAAAGCGCATACGTTTTTTAAAAAAAAAATTGTGCTATATCTTAAAAATTCACAGGTAATCTTCATACACACTTTGTTTTAGTTTAGATTTGATTTTCTCATTTATAATACTTTACATGGTACTTTAATAGTCAAAGTATGATGTCAAAACTCTAAAAAAGAACCACTTTTGTTGGTTTTATTTTTTAAATTTATTTTTTAGTTTTTGATTTTTCATATTTTTGTTGTTTATTTTTCATATTTTCTCATTTTTGGTGATTAATGATACTGAAATTTCTTCATATTTTATATTTAAACTATATTTTTATATGAATATTTAATATCTAATAATCTAAATAGAATTAAAAAGTAAAATACTGATAAAAAAATCTACAAATTTAAACATGTACTGATTATCATTATTGTTTAATATTAATAAAAATTTTTCAAAAAGAAAACACAACAACTTATTTTTTAAGTGTATTTACATTAAGTGAATCTAAATCTAAAAGTAAATTATAAAATAAAAAAGTCTTATTATATAAAGTGAATCTAAAAATAAAATAAAATAAAAGGGTTACTAAAAAAACAATGTCAAAGACATGAAAATCAAAAAATTCAAAATAAAAGTTTGAAAAATCAAACCAAACCAAACATTGTAAGGTTCTCTTTTTAAAAAATTTTCTTCACTAATCTCTAATTTTACACAAATTATTCATAAATTCCTTTTAATTTTATGTGCATTTAATAATCTAATTAAAAAATAGTGGATACACACAAAAAACACAAAAATGTAACATTAAATATCTACATTATGACTAACTATTTAATTATAAATAATTAACTTCTTGTTATTACTAGTATTATATTGTTGCAAAATGCTTGATATATTACTTTTATAATATCTTATATATGTTAGTATCTAGATATATATATATATATATAAATAAATAGAAAACAACATATAAATGTAAATTTATATATGCTACTGTATTCATACATTACCAATCCGTAATGCTATATACCATTGGATACTTTCTAACATGTATCGCTTTAGTCATATAGTTATATTTGCTAAGAAATAACTACGGAATTGTGTATTGTTCTCTTATCAATTTATGTTCAATACATTTACATACATGTCATACAAATAAGTGTCCACAACGAACACTTTCAATAACAAATTGAGACTTTGCAAAACACCTCTATCATGACAATAGTTGTACTTTTTTCCCTTCACAAAAAAAAAAAAAAAAAAAAAAAAAAAAAAAAAATTCACATTATTGAGGGAAAATGGATTTTGAAATTCATAATTGTTGAAATGTATCCCACATTGCTTGGAGTTGTCCTATTTGTACTGGTTATAAGCCGTCCAGATTTTTAGAGAAAGAAAAAAAAAAGTATTTTATATTGGAAGGTGCTTTATGAGTGTTTCCTTGATGATTTGAGAGTGATCAACGGATTCATGAACTTTATATCAACATCATCAAGTGGTTTGTTTGTTTTCTTTTATTTACAAAAGAGAGAGTTGTTCTTTAGTGGATTCTGGTGAATTTGGGCCTGAAGCTTTGGTAGATTCCGAAGTGGATCATTGTCGTAGATTTGACATCAATGTTGTGGATTCAATGTTGGGCAAGACAATTCCGAGGTGAAGACGGTGGCGGAAGAGGCACATTGGGATCAGTTCAAGTTGGATGTGGATTCGCCAGGTAATTGAGGGTATATACACTTGTGTAATTTCTTTTAGTCTTCTTAGTGGATTGTTTTGTGGCTTTTACTCATAGTTTTTTTTATCACAATTGGAGGCGCTCCAATTGTAGTTTTTCCACGTTCAATTGTTGTGTCGATTTACCTTTTATTGTTTGATTGAGATTGTTGTTCATTGTTTGAAATTGAAACATGAGACAAATCAATATCTCGAGGTTTTTAGGATTTTTAAGTTTATGTCTCCCACTCTTTTTTTACCCAACCGTTTCGATTTTTCGTGACCAATAATTCAAATTACTCACCAAAAACATGATTTTTGTGACTAAATCATGTTAATTGTGGAAAATAAAAAATTTTACCTATCAAATTTTTTTTAGTCGCCGAATGTGGTATTTTCACAACTAAAAACTATTTAGTTAGCAAAAGTGTTCGGCAAAAATTTAATTTCCCGTAGAGGTCTCTAGCCACCCATTCAATAGCAAAAATGTTTTCATATCATTTAGGATACTTTATTACTCATAGATATTGGTATTTTGTATCGTAGGGAAAAAAAAAAGAAAAAGAAAAAAAAGAATGAAGTTTTTGGTGACTAAATATTTAATAGAAAAAAAAAAATTTGCCAACCAAATAGTTAGTACTCAAAACAAATCAAGATGAGGAAATTTTTTTTGTTAAAGTCATGAAAAAATATGGCATCCTTTAGCGAATAAAATATTTTGTCATAAAATACAATGGGACTAAAATATTTATTTTTTGGCGACTAAAATATTTAGACATAAACAACAACGGTGCCAAAAGATATCAATTAGCGACTAAGTCAATTTTAGTAGCCAAAAATTGTGAATTAGCAACCAACATAGTTTTAGTCGCCAAATACTATCGCCGACAAGTTATCACCAACTAACTGATCTACTAAAATATTTAGTTGCCATTGACTTTCGACATATAAAAAAAGAGTCTTTGGCTACTAATGTTTTAGTAGCCAAAGGTGTATTTTCCTGTAATGTATTAATACTAACTTTATTACGTGAAGCAGACAAATATAGAGTAAATCACCTATTTTGGATAGTTTCAATCCCCCCTATGATGGAAAATGCTAATAAATGGTTTCCAAGAAAAAAGATGGGAAAACTCTTGTGTGAGAGATAAAGATACTTCCAACTTCGATGAAGTATCCTCCGACCAATGAGTAAACATAGAGATATTTTAAGTAAGAAAATAGCATCATAGTAGTTTGCTAAACATAGTAAGAAAGCAAACACAAGCAGGATGCAAACGAAAATAGAAGCTTAACTAATACTCCTCTGCACCATGCCAAAGCAGGAAAGGTTAGAAAAATACATGACCTTATTTGCACAAATCCACTAAATGTAATAGAACTCACAAAAATAAATCTTATAGACCTAGTTGCAACTAAAGTGTCATATGAAACATTTCAAGCATGATGAATCACTTAAGCATGTATGATCAATATAATAAGATAGTAATAGTATCTATAAAAATGCAATGAACTAGGCCTAGATACACAAGTCAAGATAAGTTCATGCTAGTAAATGCAAGAAAATAAGCAAAAAATAGAGATAGATGAAATCTACCTCCAACACATGAGAATGAGTTTGAATCTCATTCGAAGAATGAGACCAAAGCCTAAACTAATGATACAATGAATTTGTGGAGATAGATTCCATTATCGTCATAAAAACTACTCTAAAAACATAATTAAAAAGTTAAACTACACAAGTAGAGAAAAGAAAAGGGGAAAGGGGTAGATAACATAATGCGTCTACTCTTCAAGATATGGAAAAAGGCGTGGGAAAAAATCAAAGACCTAAATCCATTTAAAAATAAAAAAAAAAAAAATTAATAGATTTAACCCCATTAGGACCCTTGTCTTGGAAATCCAGAGTGACAAACACATTTGAGTTGTAACTCTGTTGTTTTAGTTGCAACGTTGGGAGTTTCTAAGTGAGTAGTGTTGAATCCATGCTTGATCGATCGTGCCTTAGAACTTTCCTTGTGCAATGACTATTCAAGACTTCATGGACCGCTCAAGCGACCAAAGATGTACTCGAGCGAACTTTTCAACCTTGCAGCATCTTAGCCTGTGGACTGAGATGCTGTGAGCCTTGCTTGACCACTCGAGCAGCCATTTGTGCGCTCGAGTGATCTTGTGAACCTTGTAGTTTCTCAGACTGAGTTATAGAGACGTTTGATTTATCACTCAAGCAATAGTTTGTACACTCGAGTGAATGGACCGTTTCACAGGTGTAGTTCAGAATTTGTTAGCACCGCCTTACTAGACACACTGCACAGCGATCATTCCTGCGCCCAAGCAGTCTATGAAACTTTGTTGAGCTATAACCACCTCAGAACCCTAATTCTAGAGTTATCTTGTCCACCTTTCTCTATGACGACTCAAAAAATAGAGGGTGATCTTTATGAGAGTGTTTGCTTGATTTCCCTTGATGTTTTAGTGAGATTTTCGCATTTCATGGAGTAGCTTACAAACATCAAGGGGCCTTCAACGGATTAACCTTTCTCATGTAACATCGGTGGAAGGATTTGTGCTTGGAAGCTTTGGAGGATTCTGAAGTGGCTCATCGTCATGGATTCGGCATTGGCATCCTGGATTCAACATTGGTTGAAGTATTTTCGAGATGAAGATGGTAATAGAAGAGGCACAATGAGTTGATTTCAATTCGAGTGTGGGTTTGTTAGGTAATTGAGGACTCTCTTGTGTACTTCTATACTTTGTTTAGTGGATTGTTTTATGGCATTGGTCCGTGATTGTTTATCACAAGGAATTGTGGTTTCTCGACGTTAAATTATTTGTGTTTGATTGTCAATTGTGTAGGATCAATCTAAATCACATTCATCTTAACTTGATGATTTAGATTGTCCATTGTTTGGGAATTCTGGTGAATTGAACTTTATCATATTACATAACTTAGGTTATTCAAACCCATCATCTAAGGAGAAAGCTAGAATATGAATATAAAATGAAGCATTAAATGGTATAAGAACATAGATAATGGTCAATATCTACCCTCTAAGCATGGAAATGAGCATGGAATGTCCAAATCCATGAACTAATGGATTGAGGGGATAGATTCAACCATATAGATAAATCATGTTTGAATGCTAGAAAAGTGCAATAAAGTGAAAAGAAAAGTAGAAAGCTACAATAATCAAGAGATCTGACTATGATCTCATCTACTCAAGCCTAATATTCAATCATTACTCTATAGAACTACATCAAAATAATAGAATAAAGATGTTTGGATAAAAAAACTAAAAAATAAAAATAAAAAGAAAAAAATTGGAGGAAATATGATTATACCTTCTCCAAAGCCTCAAGCTATAAGATACAGGCAAAACAACTCCAAAATCCCCTCTCAAGCTTCAAAGAAGACTCCAAAAGCTTCAAGACCAACATTCAATGGATGAGAGACAGTGTTTAGGGGGTGTTTAGACAGAGTTTTGATAAGGTAGAGAGAAAGAGTGTTACAACCTTTTTTTCTTTACATAAAAGGGTGTTTTTATAGGCCAAGTGAGCCTTTTGGAATATATCATTTTGCATGGATATTCAGAATATATGTGTATAGCATATTCCAAGATACTAGGAGGACTACACTCAAGAAACTGTTTGAGATGCCTAACACCTGTGGCTGCTTAACGTTTTTGCGAGCTTATGTATAACCTGCAGCCGTAGAAAAGAGGAACTACAACCGTGGATACGATCTCACCACATGATTACCTGTGAGTATGATTGCCGCTTGTGTGAGCATCTGCATGTATGATTTGTGGGTTGGCTTATCTACTGGTTTGTGAAAACCTGTAGGTGGGCCAACAAACCTACGACTAACTATTTTCTTAAGTGTTTTCCCTCCTTTAGTTTAATTTGATTATGTCTTCGCTCACGTTTGAAAGAACAAGATTTTGGTTGCGAAAATGCAAAGTTGAACTTAGACAAATGTCTGAAATGATATCTTGACCCTTGAAAACACTTTTTTGAAAATATTTTAAAGGCTTAAAAATATTTTGTGGCTAAAAGGGTTTGGGCTTAGAGATTCTGTCCATTTGGAAGGCTTTGCTTGAAGCTAATTGGGATACATCTTTGTTTTATCATTGTGGGATCACCTCGAAGGTGCTCGAGTCTTAAGGCCGGTTATAAATGGGGTGCCTCTACCAATTAAACAATGAATAAATGTATGATTATGACTGTAGCTCTTTCACAACGATGGCATCCTTGTGTAGTGGAAGAACTAGATGTGCTCTAAAGTGGAAGGGTAGCAAGAACTGTGTTAGGATGGTGATCTTTGAATGTCGAAATGTGTCTCCTCAGATAAAAGTATAGAAATAGCTTCTCCAAGGTCAGTAATGGGCTACTGTAGACACCCCATTTTTGACAGCCCTTTGAGACTTGGATGTTCTTGCAGGTACATCTGATGGCGAGTCTGATTGCTCACCGAATGCTCGAAGTCCGCGGCAGAACGCCACAGGTTTGAGTTTTCCAAACCCTGCATCCATTTTGTCTAATCTTTGGACCATGCTTAGGTCTTTTCAGAATGAAGTTGTTGATGGCCTGCCGGCCATCCTTGCAGGCTGCCGGCCATGGCTTTTGGCTTGCCGGCCATTGATGTGCCTTGCCGGCCATCAATGAAGCCTTGCCGGCCATCACTGATGGCCGATCGACCATTAGTGTTTCCTGCAGATATTTTGTGATATTTTGTGCCAGCTGTTTGCACAGGTTCATGCATCTTCCAACACGTGTGTCGCTGGATGTCCATGAGGGAAATTGGTGTTTTTCCATAGACAGGACCCCTCTCTTGCATGTAGAGAAGTTAAAAAATTTGAAGACAAAAAATTCTCTCTCTCTCTAGATTTCTCTCTCTCTCTCTTACAATTTTGTGCCTTGAAGCTTGTTTTCTTTACACTTTTACATACACTACCTTGATCAAAGTTACTTCTCTTTGAGCTGAGGTTCCTTGAGATTTGATTTGAGCTCTAGAAAGTGGTTTTAGCTTGGATTTATGCCTAGAATTGCTCTTTGCATCAAGAGGTAGTTTACTTGCTTTGTTCACTTGTTTAGCATACTTGTTTTCTCATCTTTTTAAATTGTTTTGAGGCTGGTTTTGAACTAAAAAAACCTCTGTTTTTATGAACTAAAAATGGTGGTTTGAAGCCTTTTTTTAGTTAGGGTGTGGTTCACCTTCTTGTTTCTTTGCATGTAAAGCTTTTGTGCCTTTGTTCATCACTTTAAACCCAAATTTTTTGGGCTTTTTAACCACTGAATTTCAGAGGTTTTTCAGTAGAAAAAAGTAATTTTGAAGTCCAAAATTGGAGGGTTAGCCTCCCCTCCTTGTACCTTGTTTGCATGCCTAGGTAGCTTTATGTTTTAGCTTATTAATCTAGCTTGTCTTAGCTCAAGCCCAACATGTTTTAGCCTCTGAAATAACTTGTTTTGGCTTTGTTTTGGGCTGGTCAGTTTGTTTGAGTCTTGTTTTGCGTAGTTGTGGTGCAACCCCATGCATTAGCTTAATGTTTTGGTTTTTTGTGTCTTGAGTCCAGCATGTTTTAGACCATATTTAGGGCTATTTTGCCTCTGTTTTTAGTTGTTTGTTTCATTTGAGCCTTGCATAGCATGGTTGTAGTGTTAATTCCTTCACTAGCATAGCATTTTAAGGCTTTAACTCTCATTGGTGTGAGTTGGTTGTATGTTTTTAGTGATTTTATCACTTAATTTCAGCACTTTTAATCTCTGCAACCTCCCTTATTTATTCACTTTTTGGTTTTGTTTTGAGTGGTTTCAAGCCACTTGTTTCCCTAAGTATGAAATGAAGGTATTATACCTAATGGTTTAATCCCTTAGGGGGTTCATTACCAACAATGTAATGCCTCTTTCATGCCTAAAGAAACTTGTGGTTGAGCCCTCTTTCTTTTAGAAAACACTCACCAATGGACTAATTGACTAAAGAATGATTTGGTAATTAAAATGGGTAAACAAAATTGGCAAGTAAAAGAAGCAAGATAAGCATTCTTTGTGTTGCATTGCATGTGTTTGAATCGGACGTTAATTTGAACACAAGGCAAATGGGACATCTCATACTCAAAAGTGATGAAATGTGCCACTTTCCTTAGTCTCCATTGCCCTTGATCGTGCATGATAGGGTGGTGGTCGTTTGAGTCTTATTTGTGCATTTATCGAAATTGTACAACTTGGATCTTTGGCCATCATGCAATAAAATTGCTTGATTGGTGGTTTTGGATCCAAGTGTGTCACTCCTTTGAGGTTTTGAGATGATAAGAAGGGGTATAGTACAAACAAACCCTTGGAAAAACCTTAATTTTGATCTGTTTATGCTCTGTTGCAGTATGGTGTCCTAGAGCATCAGTGGTCGGTAGTGCCTCATCAATGGCCAGCAAGGCTTCATTTCTGGCCGGCAGGGCACTAGTGTAACCCTCAGCAAAGATTTGGTAAGTTGGAGCAGAAATGTTTTGAAGCATGCTCAACCCTGCAAACAGAGACTTTCGAGAGCAAAACAGAGGTCTTTTTGGGGTGAAAACCGAGCATGTGCATCTTTCACTTCCCGAGACGGAGCAGTGGTAGCATAGTTTAACACCGTGCATGCTTAGTTAGCATGCATTTGTTTTAATTAATTAGTTTACTAGTTGATTAAAGTGTTATAATAATTAGTAATTAGTTTGCTTGTTTTTCATTTGATCTGTAATAATTAGTCTAGTTAGCTTAATTAGATTTGTTAGCTTAGGTTAGATTAGCTCTTATTCATTCAGACCCTCCTTCGCGAGGGCATAATGTTGTAATAAGTGTGCGTGCGTGTGTGTATCTCTTCCAACCCCACATCTTTCTTCCTTTTATTTAATCACTTTTAATGTTTAGATTAGGGTCATATTTCAATTAGCATATCGCATGCTTGCATCCATTCATTTGTATTGCATGCACCAAGGTTCGGTGCATCATTCAAACTGCATTGCCATTTCAAATACTTCTTTGAATATGTGTTTAACAGCATGTTGTTTAAATTCATCCATATGCCATATTAGTAGCTGAGCCTATTAATTGCATTATCGCATGTGTTGCATTAGACACTAAACATAGTTAGGATTATGCATCTTTCTAACTAGTTTCTATTTTGGCTTGGAGTACTCGGTGAGTTTTTACACTTTAGCATACTTGTATGACTGTGATTGCCATATTGCCATGATTAGCATGCTTGCCACGAGGCTATGTGCTTAAATGCTAAACTGCATGAATGCCTGTGGATGAAGGCTTGTTGTTTGGATTGGAACGATTCAACGAATTTGCGTTTTAACCCACTTTGTTGTGCCAAATCATGTTTTAAGCCCACTATGTTTGGTGGCAAATCCGCATCTTTAAGCCCACTTAAGGTAGCAAATTCAAACCATTTTCACAAACAAACATGAGTTGAATTGTTCCAAATTGAGCAAACTAGTCTATTTTTGCTTGTGCGCATCACATAGTAAAACTAGTTTAATAACCGGAATAAGAACACATAATGTTTATAAAACATCATATCATGATTAATAGAGGCCGGTCTTTGATCAGGTGAGCAGGGGTGCTTAATTCATGACCTACCCCTCTTGTACCCAAGTTCTCGAGCCGAGACAACTTTGGTGATGACGAACACGTGGCCTTCGGCACGAGTTAGGGTTTCCTAAATCTCCCAAAAAAAAATAAAATATTTAGGTGGCGACTTTGTATCTAGCAAAGTAGTCTAATTTTGGCATTATTTGATTTAAAATCGATTTTCCAAAAAGGTTTGTCGGATTTGGACTCTTTGGTGTTTATCAGTTTCACATTGCACTTGTGAGACTAGATTCAGAACCGTGGGAGTCCGAATTGTGAGGCCTTTTGTCATGACCTGAACCCGCCCCCCAGGATTAAGGACATAACCGGCCAGTAATCATGAGATTACCTACGGCCTCATACCAAACCAAATGTATTTTAACAGAGTTAATAGGGGCCAAACGGAAGCAATTTAAAACTTTGTCTATAGAGTTGTGCTTACATGGCACATCATAACAAACCATACATATGCACATTAATAACTCACATCAACATATGTACTACACAAAGCTCTGTACATACAGGATCATATAGGTCTAAGTCAGCCGAACAAAACTATATACAACATATCCAAAGACTTCACCCATATGACAAAATAAAACAGAATGACAAAAAGGCGAGGACGGGTCTCGTGCGTGAGACGCAAGGGCTGACTCTTCAAAACCTCTATTGTTCCTCACAGACTTCACTGGGGCTGGGTTTGGACTTCTCTCGGCTCACCTACAAACACATGAATGAGCGTGAGCGATAGCCCAGTGAATAATATCAAATAAAGAAGTTATACAAACGATATGTAGAACAACATGCTTCAAACGGCCTTGGGCCCAATTCGTATTTCGATTTAACATATATACACGCAATTTAAGTCAAGTGACTGTGATTCCGAACATACTGGCCTTTGGTCCATTTATCTTCCATTCGTCAAACCGGCCTTTGGCCCATTCAGACTTTCATGTCAAACTGGCCTTTGGCCCATTCAACCTTTCATTCATGTCAGATTGGCCTCTGGCCCATTCATTCATGTCAAACTGGCCTCTGGCTCATTCATTCATATCAAACTGGCCTTTGGCCCAATCAAACTTTCATTTATTTTAGACTGGCCTCTGGCCCATTCATTCATGTCAAACTGGCCTTTGGCCCATTCATTCATTCGTTTATATCAGATTGGCCTTTGGCCCGTTCAGCTATTCATATCAAACATTTGTCCATAATTCAAACTAGCAAACTTATAAGGCTTATAAGGAAATAAGCAGTTGAACAAATGACAAACTTCAAAATATCGATATTACTCACAGTGATCGATTGGTTGGTTTGCCCTGGAGCTTGACCCTACACATCACATAACACATATGGGTCACAAATAATTCAATCCGTTCCTTAATTCACATATTCCTCTTTAGGCTTCATTCTTATCTCTTTAACTCATTTACAATACTCAATGCATGCCTAAGAGTGCTTACAAGTGAAAGAGGACGGAAAACGAAACACAGAACGCATAAACAAAATTTCAGAAAACAGGGTCCTCGCTCGAGCGTGGACTTCCCCGCTCGAGCGGACCCAAGAGGCCTGCAAAAGTACTGGCTATGTCAAATTTACACTTGATCGTGCACTCTAGCGCTCGAGCGGAAGGCCTCTCTACATGGCTCCCCGCTCGAGCGTGAACTCCTCCGCTCGAGCGGATACCATGTCTGCAAAAAGTTATGGGAGCACGTATTTCACGCTCGAGCGGCAAGTTCCCCGCTCGAGCGGACATCAAAATTCTGGAAAACCCAGAATTGTTCCTTGAGCTCAAATTCAACATTCCAATCAACATTTCATGCATATTATAGCTCAAACTTCAAATATACTTGTGCTAACATGATACAAACACCAAATTTCATCATTATGAAGCTCAATTTCATGAATCAAACACATGCATGTCCCAATTTACACCAAACTTGCTATTATGATAACAATTCCATGTATTTTCAAACTCATTTCTCATAAATTGTACATGCATGTGGGATATCACTTCCATTTCAACTTACATGGTGCAAATGGTGATTACAAACATGAGCTTCAACCAACATTCTACATAGATCATGTATCTTGTGTCCAAACATGCAAATTTCAAAGCAATTACACACATGCATGCACATATGGACTTTCAATTTAACAAAATCAACTTAATTCTTTGCCATGAGCTACCATATCACTTGAATTCACAACATTACAACTTAAACTCATGAATTTACTTACCTAGAGGCTCAAACTTTTGAATCTAAAGCAATTTCTTGAGTAATCTTCCAAAATCTCCAAGCCTCAAGACCAAAACCCCAATCTCCTACACCTTCTCTCTCTAGTTCGGCTCTCTCACACCCAAGAGCCCAAAATCAGCCAAAAATGGATCAAAAGAGAGAGGTTGAGTGCATATAACCCTTTATATAAAGCCCCACTAATTCCAATTTAATAATAATAAATAGCTGGGCACTAATTCATCAATTTAATCAATTTAATCTGGTCCGAATCAGATTTTCAATTAAACTTCACCGTAGGCTCTAAAAATTATGCCATTCACAATGGCGCGACCAATTTCGGTTTCGGTGGTCGATAGGGCCTTCAATTTAATTTCCAAAACAGACAATCAAACAGATATTCCTACGGTGAACAAATAGAAATTCAAAACCACATATTTTCACATAATGGCACACGAAATCATGTTAAACACATAATCATGCTCATATTAAGGACCAATTAACATATTACGGAACAGGGATATCACACCTTTCTTTCAAACCTTTCCGAAAGGCGGGGCGCGCAAAAAGGTGAGTCCACAGTTTCTGGTGACTCTGCTGGGGATTTAGAGAACTTGACTCGAACTCATGATATGTTGTTTTATTAGCACTTATGTGTTTCTTTGCATTTGCATTTGCATCGGTGCGCCTAAATCACAGTGTTTTCCATCTGTTATTCCTGAGCGGTTTGCTAGAGGCTCGCTTGGAAAAGCTTGCCAAAAGGCTGACCGGTTGCGGGCTCTGCCACGATGAGAACACAACCCTTGGATCTGGACTATCGCTGTATCGTTTGATCCTCCTTTCACTTCTCGGTGTTAGGTGTGAGAGGTATATTAGGTAGTCTTGCTGATGAACCCTTTTTGACCAATTGATCTAGTTGCATATCGAAAACCATAGAGACTATTCCAAACTAGGACAGGTTGCTTACCCGAATGTAGGAATCGTATGAAACCGCTTGTTTTGCATAGTGAATCCCTAGCTCCTGACGAAATTAGGACAGGGTAACCCTACCCCATCATAAGGGTGTTTTGGTTCTCACTTGCTTGATATATGCTTTTGGAGTGAAACTCTATACGAATGTATGCGTCAGTTGCAAGTCTAGGTATCAGTTTTAGGGCAGAAATTAGTGTTTGAGTATAGTTCTCCAGCTTATGATTGCAACTGCATGTTGTTTCTGTCTGAGCCGAGGTGCTGTGCAGTTTCTGATTTTTGTTTCTTTTTGCTTTATTTTCTTTTTGCAAGGTAGTTTTTCACCATTGCTTCAAATGATTCTGTTACCTCCCAAGCACTCTGGACCCGAGTTAGAAGGATTTGCAGATCCGGGGATCTAGTCAGGGGACAGCCAGTGTTTGTTTCACTCCCGCCGGTTACAAGACAGAGGAGGATTAGGCAGAATTCACCAATCCGGCAATCACCTTTTGCTTCGCCTGTGTCTAGTCAGGCCCAATCTTCTACTTCTATCCCAGACAGAGAGTATTCGCCAGTTCCGGTAGTTCAAAGTCCTTAAATCAGCATGGAAGATATGCTTCGTCAACTCTAGCAAACTATTGAGAACATGCAGCTAGATGCTGCTCGGCAAGCTGAGACCACAGCTTGCCAAGCCGAGGTTGTAGCTTGTCAAGCAGAGGTAATAGAAAGGCTTCAGCGACAGCAACTACAACTGGCAGTGGCCATAGCATCTCATGCACCCCCAACGGGAATTCTGGCACCCGAGGTCACAATTAATATCCTGGAAAATGCGAGCATTCAAGCAGAACTAATCCCACCTCAGAACTCCAAGGTACTCGTTTACCTGATAGAGGCGCCGTTTGAATTCGAGGTTGACCCTACCGCATTGAAGGCCAGCAAGCTAGAAAAACCCTTCAAACGGGCATAGGGCGTAAATTCAATCCTTAATATTGATGATGGCTATACTGATTCGGCAGTGACTTTGCCAGATAGATTCAAGATGCCGCATATAGACCGGTTTGACAGTTCCAGGGATCCTATGGTCCATCTATGGTTATTCTCTAATATCCTACGACAAACGGGTCTCACCAGACTACAGAAGCTGTCACTCTTTGGCCGGACCCTGTCGGGTATAGCGGCCATCTAGCATGCTAAGCTTGAAGACTCTTTGAAGGGAAACTTGGAGGAAATGGCCGAGGCCTTCATAGCACAGTACTCCTACAATACTCAGATCAAGGTCATTACTCGTGATCTCGAAGTGACTCGTCAGGAGCCGAAAGAGGGTTTCTCAGATTTTCTGACCTGGTGGAGGGCCAAGGCCTCTATGATGACTATCTGGCCATCTGGGAAGATGATGACCTGCATCTTGTCCACATTGATGAGGATTGGGGTGAAGGTATTCCTGACAATACTTGGTATGTGGAAGAAGTCGACCACATGACAAGAAGTGGCCGATATTTCAAACCCCCGCATCTAGACGAACCCAAGGCATCTGGGAAGGACAAAGAGGTAGCGAAACAGAAGAAAAAGTAGTTAGAAGAAGAGGCTGTACTGAAACAGTTGAAGAAGATTCTGGCCGACATATCTATCTGGGGGTTGCTTATGGCCTTGCAAGTACACAGACAAGCTGTACTGTCGGCGATGGATAAAGCGAAGTTGTCCATCGATATCACTCCGAAACAACTGGTGGGATTAGTTTTCCTAGGAGGCACTGCGCCTACTTTGACCTTTTTCGACAAGGAGTTATCGCCAGAAGGCTCTATACACAACAAGCCTCTATACATATCCGTAGAGTGCGGGGAAAAATGGGTGCCAGTTGTACTAGTCGACACTGGGTTAGCGATTAACGTCTGTACATGCCGCATGGCTTATGCTATTGGCCTGAAACTGGCCGATTTTGTGCCTACAGCCCAGGTGATCCGGGCTTATGACAATACAAGCAGAGAGGTGATGGGAACAGTGCAGATCAGAGTGTAGGTTGGACCCGCGCAACAGGATATTGAATTTCACGTCCTGGATATTCCAACCACTTTCAACTTGTTACTTGGGCGACCCTGGCGACACCAAGTAAGAGCTGTCTCTTCCACCCTCCACCAAATGTTGAAGTACCCCCATGGAAAAGGGGTAGCCATAGTCTTTGGGAATTCATCTATACATCCTCTGCCAGAGGTCGCTATACCTGTATTGGAGATTGTGCATGGCGAAGAGGATGTTTTCATTTTGGGGTTTACCTTGGCTGAGGCCTGGGTAGTCCAGAATATCCTAGCTGTTGATGAGGACTTCTATGTCAGTGCCCAATCTTTGTACTTGATGAACAAATTGCAGCACATACCCGGAATGGGATTAGGCAGAGGTGGACAGAAAGGCATCGCTGCATTGGCCGATGTGCCACATAATCCTTATGCCTTTGGTCTTGGCTATACGCCTACCAAAGAGGACTGGGTGAGGAACGGCAAAGAAATGGTTGGAAGAGCTAGAGCAAAGCAAAGCGGGAAGCACTACGAGCTTGTGCACCGACCAATTCGGGGAACCCTAAATGGCTACTTTGTTCAGGAGGGGAAAGGCTTCCCATTCTGTGGTTTCCCTAATCCTTGGTTCAACTCTAAGAAGCAACGAGTTCCCGGTTTTGAGATTTTCTTCAACTTGCAGTTGCAAGAGAGTGACGCAGAGGAATAGACTGAACTAACTACTGAGGCTACCAAGGGCACAGAAAGTGATTCAAACAGCAGTGAACTTGAGGTAGGAGCAGTACTGGCATGTCTCCTTTCGAATCCTCAGATCAACCCGGAGAGCTTGGGGGATGACCTTACCGTTTCCATGATCGGAGACCAATAAGCTGTGGACCCTTCCGGTGGTATCTTTGATGCATCTAACGCACCGTCCCTCATTTGGCAGTTAGAAGAGGGCTTCTTGTCCAGTAGCTCTGAGTCAGGTAGTGAACCAGAATCTGATTCCACAGAGTCTGTGGAGTTGGGGTTAGATTATGATTCGTCTGAGTCTGAGTCCGGTATTCCTGGGGTTGATAACCCGGATACCGAGGTTTTGTCCAGGTCATCTTTTTCCCTTTCTTTTGAGTCGGTTGTAACCAAGGAACTGGATGAGTTGGACTTTGTGAATGAGAATGCTATCACAGGTTTTGAGTACTTCTCTATGCCACTTGTATATTGCATTGATCATGACTTTCAAAATTTTAGTGAAAACGACGAGGAAGGCATCCCTCTAGTTTTGAAACATTTGATTGATCGAGAGGAGGAGAGGTTTGTAAAACCCCTTGTTGATGAAATCATTCCAATTAATATGGGTACTGAGAAGGATCTGCGTTTGGTCCAGATTGAGTCCACGTTGTCTTCGGAGGAACGCGAGCGCTTAGTCGTTTTATTAAAAGATTTCAAAGATGTTTTCGTGTGGTCCTACGAAGACATGCCTGGAATCGATCCTGAGATTGTACAACATTGGATCCGTCTTGACCCCGAGACCCGACCCGTCAAGCAAAAGCTTCAGAGAATATGCCCAGATTGGGCTTTGAAGATTAAGGAAGAGGTCACCAAGCAGATAGACACAGGGCTTTTTCTAGTATATGAGTATCCGACTTGATTGGCCAACATTGTTCCGGTGCCAAATAAAGATGGCAGAATTCGGGTGTGTATGGATTTCAGGGATCTAAACAAAACTAGTCCGAAAGACGACTTTCCTCTACCGCATAGCGACGAGTTGGTGGACTTCACCGCAGGCCATGCATTGCTCTCCTTCATGGATGGATTTTCTGGGTATAACCAGATTCTGATGGCACTCAAGGATAGAGAGAAGACTACCTTCACCATGTCGTGGGGAACCTACTGCTACAGGGTGATGCCGTTTGGATTGAAGAATGCTGGGGCTACCTATCAATGGGCTGCAACCACAATTCTACATGATATGGTCCACAAAGAGGTTGAGGTGCATGTGGATGACATGATTGTCAAGTCCAAGGAAAGAGAGGGCCACTACACCGCCTTGAAGAAATTCTTCCAACGGATCAGAGAATTTCGGTTGAGGCTAAATCAACAGAAGTGCACTTTTGGCGTAACAGCAAGGAAAATGCTAGGTTTCTTGATCACACAGAGGGGCATTGAGGTAGATCCTTCCAAGATCAAGGTCATCCTAGAAATGCCACCACCAAGGACTGAAAAGGAGATGCGAGGCTTTCTGGGTAAAGTGCAATTCATAAGACGGTTTATTTCAAAATTAACCTTAACTTGTGAACCACTATTTGATTTCCTGAAGAAAGGAAAGAAATTCCAACGGGATGACCGATGTCAGTTTGCTTTTGAGCAGATCAAGTAGTACCTTCAAAATCCGCCTGTGTCATCGCCGCCAGAGCCGATAAAGTCGTTGATTTTGTATCTTTCAGTAACGGACACAACGATGGGTTGCATGCTTGCTCAGGAATCTGAAGATAGAGTGGAGAAAGCCATCTATTATCTGAGTAAGAAGATGCTGGATTATGAGACCCGTTACACCCCGCTGGAGAAGGCTTACCTAGCCTTGGTATGGGCTACCAGGAAGTTGAGGCACTACTTGTTAGCTCACTCCGTAATTCTAGTTTCGAGATTAGATCCTATCAAATATCTCTTTGAGAAACCAGTACTTACGGGTAGGCTAGCCCGTTGGTTGCTTCTTCTCTTCGAATTTGATTTGAAATATGTTACTCGCAAGTCTGTCAAAGGGAGAGTGGTGGCAGAGTTCCTAGCAGATCACCCAGTGAAAGGGAATGAAACAGTAGAATACCTATTCCCAGATGAAGCTATTCTACAGGTCAAGGAAGAGATTTGGACAATGTATTTTGACGGAGCGTCTAACCAGTACGGTTATGGGATAGGGGTGTTGCTGATAGCGCCTGACCATTTCCATATACCTTTAGCTTTCAAACTCTGGTTCAAAGTATCTAACAACAAAGCAGAATACGAGGTGTGTATCGCTGGTTTGGAAGCCGCCCTGGAACTAGGGGCAAAAAGGTTGGACAGTATTGGAGACTCGAACCTGGTTGTGTCATAAGCAAAAGGAGACTGGGAGGTCAAAGAAGAAAATATGAAGATCTATCACCGGACCTTGGACGTTCTGATTCTTAGGTTTGAGAAGCTAACCTTCACTCATCTACAAAGAGAGAACAATAGGTTCGTTGACGCTTTATTAACTATATCTTCCATGATAGACATCCCATTTGAAGTTTGGATACGTCTGATCATTATTGAACAGAGATATATGTCGGCCTACGAGTTGATCGCCGCAATAGATAAAGTACAAGATCAAAACCCCTGGTATTATGATATCTGGAACTTCTTGGAAAAAGAGGTTTATCTACTAGGGAAAAATGCCAAATATAAGAGGGCAATACGGCGGATGGCCGTTCAATTTATCATCTGCAGGGGTAAGTTGTATAAGAGGGGTCATCTGGGAATGCACAAGCTGTGTGTTGATGCAGAAGAGTCGAAGTGCCTAGTGGAGGCCATCCATGGGGGAGAGTGTGGAGTACACATGAGCGGGGTAATGCCAGCCCGGAAGATTCTCAGGCAAGGTTATTACTAGTCTACTATGGAGGAGGATTGTATTGGTTTTGTTCGGCGATGCCACAAATGCCAAATTCATGCAAATCGCATGAATATCCTGCCGTCGAAGCTATACAACATGACTTCACCATGGCCTTTCTCAGTCTGGGAAATTGATGTCATTGGGGTAGTTACACCAAAAGGGTCAAATGGGCATGAGTACATTCTGGTGGCAATTGATTATTTCATGAAGTGGGTGGAAGCTCAATCTTATGCAGTGTTGAAAGCAGCGCATGTGGCTAAGTTCATCCGCAACAACATTATTTGCCGTTATGGAGTCCCGAACGAGATCATTTCAGACAATGGCTCCTATTTCAAGAAAGAAGTGATAGACTTGTTGGAGAAATACAACATGGCTTTTCATAAGTCATCTACATATCGGCCGCAAACTAACAGAGTTGTTGAGGCTGCCAACAAGAACATCAAGCACATTTTGCAGAAAATGGTTGAGACCTACAGGGACTCGCTAGACAAATTGCCATTTGATCTCTAGGGCTACAGAACTTCAATTCGGACATCTACTGGGGTAACTCCGTACTCTCTTGTTTATGGGATTGAAGCTGTTCTGCCGATTGAAATAGAAGTTCCGTCCTTGTGGGTTATGGCTGAGTGCCAAATAGCAGAAGCGGATTGGCTGCAGAGCAGGTTTGAAGAACTAATACTGTTCGATGAGAGGAGGTTGAAAGCACTGTACCATGTTCAGGGTTGTCAACGTAGGATTGCCAGGGCTTTTAACAAGAAAGTTAAGTTTTGGAATCTTAAGGAAGGGGATTTGGTATTGAAAGACAATCGAGCTCCCATCTATGATCCTAGGGGCAAGTTTAGACCTAATTGGACTGGTCCTTATATTATCAAAACCATCTGGTCGGGTGGAGCTATTATTCTTATGGACCTGAATGGCTTAGAATTTTCCCAACCAATCAACATGGACAAGTTGAAGAAATATTACCCTTGAGAGGCTCGCTAGGCCGAAAATTCCAAAGGGCGACCTAGGTAAAAGTTAGAGCACAAAAATTGGAAAAAAGAAAAACTAAGCCCGCAAGGTTGAAAACCCAGAAAGGGCGGCCTTGGCGAAAGTTAGAGTGCAAAAGGAGAGCGTTAATACTCGAGTGAACCCGCACCGAACTACGTAAGGCCTGATTCTCATCTTCGGGATACGTAGGCAACTTCATTATGAAGTTTGGCCGTAAAGACCTCCAAATCAACTGTGTCCATATGCTTGATCAAGGCATCCTTGTCTGATTCGTTGTTTGAAAGATCAGTTGTGATCTTTACCCTGAGAGAAGAGCTGATTATAGTGCTGAGCAGTGCTATTCAGTCTAGGGGCAATTTTTCATTTCTGGATTTGGGGTTGTACATCTCGAGCATAGATTCCATGTGTGTCAAATTATGATCCTTACCAAAAATGGTTTTGAAAATTTTTGATAAAAGTTGATTTTTGTTCAAATTAATCTTTTACAACTTAGACCATTTTTGGACCAAAAGGAAAATTTTTAGTGCCCACAACTTCAATTTCATTGATTTCAATACAAAGTTCTCCAACTCTTGATGCAAATTAAAGTTGCTTTTATTACATTCAAAAGAAAACTTGGAAAGTTAGATCAAAGCAATAAACTTGGGACATAGATGAGTCAGGTGTTCCTGTGTCCCCTCCCTGAGCTCGTAGAAGCTTCTGATGCTCTAGTAGGCCCAGCTTGTGCTTCATCTTCAAGCCAAATTAGGCACTCGGCTGAAAGTGCGCAGTTGAAACTAGGGGCAGGAGCTAGAAGTTCTCTCATCCTCCAAGCAGTGGGATATCAAGCCAATTGTGAACCTCGGATTAGGAACGAAGCCGGGTACTCTACTCCCTCTTCTGGGCAAGTCTAGTCATGTCCGAATTGATGCCTGAACCAGAACGAAAAGTAGAATACGCAGAGTATCAGGCCAATTAGTTGAATGCCGGGTTGCCGAGCTATGTTGTAGCTCATCTCGGGCAGATCAAACCAGGGGCAACGCCAAGCTATGTCAGCAGCAGACCTGTTACACATCCAATGGCACCACTATCCCTCGTTCGGGAAATCAACTAGCCGTTGGCGAAAGAAATAGCCTCGTGCTGAATATGCAGGGCAAGAGTCCACTACCTTCAACCTATCCATGAGCTATATCTGGGGAGGGATGAAAGAAAAGAGATATTAAAGAATAGAGAGGTGTGCGTTGTGAGAAAAGGGCTTCGAGAGAAAAACAGAGCATAAATGCCGAGTGATGTGAGAAACACATATGAGAAAGGATGGGAAACATTACCCGAAGAAGTAGTGGACTTCCCGCGTATTTGTTTCTCTCTCACCGATGGAAGGTGTCCAAACTCGTCAAAGTCTAGGCCAGTACCAAGCCAATGCAACTCTTGCCCTCTTTCAAGCCTTGTGCCACTTCAACTAGCCGAATGCTAGACCCGCCAAAACTAGGGGCAAGAAGGAAATGTGCTAACATGCACAAACAAAGGGCGTGTTGTCGAAAACCTCGCCAAAAAAGATCTCCTCAGTTACCAGCGTCAGAAAATTGATGAATCAAACTGGGGATATCCAGCTCTCCGTTGCGAACCAAGGATCGGGCCTCGTGTGGGGTGAGCCCACACATTCTCTCCAAAGCTTGGATGTGACCAAAACGAGGCTGTGGCAAGAGTTCCTCATCGCCCCGGGACTCCATTAGCACTTGAAATTCTTCGATTGTCGGGCATATCCTTTGTCCCCCGAAGTTAAAGACATGTGTAATTGGGTTCCAATATCTAGCCGCGGCATGTAGAAACAGAAAATAAAGCGGAGAACGACTCAGTGGGAATGGTGCATTTATGCCGAAACCTCAGAAATTCAACTTTTCTTAGCCATCTAAAGTTGCAAACCAATCAGAGAGTTTTTCGTTGAAAAATGGCTCCATTTGTGGCAACACAGTAACTGAAATGAAGAAATCACGAAGTTGGAGCTTTTGTAGAAGATAAGGCAGTGAGTGGAAGCCAGGTGTCGACATTTTCGAGGTCCTGCACATTGATGGCCGACAAGGCTCATTGATGGCCGGCATAGGCCCATTGATGGTCGATAGAGGTTCATTGATGGCCGGCAGCCTTTCTTTTGTGCCTGCTGTCCTCCTTTGTGAAGAATCAGTTGGATGCAGGAGTTTTATTCTGTTATTTGTGTGTTCTAAGGTCTTGTTTTGGGTCCTCTTAACTTTAGCAAGTTTGCTGTGATGTTTTTAAGTTGTTTATCGAGTTGTTTTGGTAATCGAGGTCTGTATTGAGTTATTTTGTTGTATATCGGACTGTTTTCTTTGTCGAGTTGGTGCTATTTTGATTATCGAGTTGTATTACTTTCTTAGTGTTGGTTGGTTCATTACTCAATTAAGAGAGTTGTGCCAATGCCATGTTCAAGTTTCATTATCAAATTCAGTCTCATTTGCATGCGATGCGGTGCTTATAATGCAAACTACAACACTTTTTCAAATGAAAGCTGGTTTTCATTTCGATCATGGTAGTTTTTACAAAAGTGCAGTACAAGGTTTTTTAAAGAAAACAAAAACGCGTCTGAGGCTGTACAATGTGCCAACACTAACCAAAAGAAACTAAGCAAAAATAAAGAAATCAGCGTTATCCATCTCAAGATCTAGAGGCCCTCTTCGTCCTCTTCCTCTTCCTCGACGAAGTGGACTCTGCAGCACTGTCTTCATCGGCGCCACTATCTGAATCTGGATCAAAGTCCAAAGTCGTCTCCACTCCCTACCTCGGAACCCTCCTCGGCATCAGCATCCCCACTCTGAGAACCTGAGCCATTGTCATCGTCTTTGCTCTTTGACGACTCTAAATACCGACTTGCCGCCTCTTCGGTCTCAACGTCATCATCACTCAGAATAGGCTCTGAAGGGCCACTCTCAGCTAGGGTGCTGCTAGCTCGGCTTCGGCTTTAGTAGCGTGCTGGAGCTTGTCTCTCTCTTCCTGCCACCGGAGAAGGCACTGCTGGTCCTGGTGCTACTCCTGCTGGCGCACCCGGTATGGGTGGGACCTAAAAAGGAAGTTGTCTTATGTAAGCCATAGTATGTATATCAGATGCAAGTATGGGGCAGAATATGGAAGTGCAGTGTTTTAGAGTATGAATTCAGTATGAAAGTGCAATACTTCGGGTGCAGTGTATTAGTGCAGTATGGGGAAGTTCTCGTGTCAGTTTCAGTGTGTCAGTGGAAATTTGATGACTTGGATGTAAGAAAACTGAAAAATTACCTGAATCCCCGTTGAAGCCGAGTAGTGCCCCCCTCCTCAATATCATGCCCTTGAATGAGGCTAATAGCTCCAGCAAATCCTCGGTGTATCCTGGGGGTGCCTGCAAATGCATTGGGAATGGTTAATGTCCAAAATAAACAAATATCAGAAAGAGATGGGAAAGCTAAAAATGTGCTACATACTGGAGGTGCGTCTTGGGCTCCGGTGTATCTATGCCCAGCTGCCGCGAGCTCAATCGGGATCTGATATGCCTCCCTAGTATACCGCCAGTAGGTAAGTGAAGTGGGCAGCTCTGGCCACCCAGTCCCCTGCCTCACCTGGGAAGCCCCTCTGCAACGAGCTCTGCTCACTTGAGTCTCTCTGCGTCTCACCCTCATGACAGGAGCTCTCATGCCTTCACCCCCGCGAACACTGGTCAGAGGCGGTATCAAGTGTGTCTGGATAAAGGTCGCGTAGTCGCTCTCTACATGAAAATAATCTACCTCCAATCCTACCATGAACTGGATCACCTCGTTGGCAGGTTGCTTGTCTGTCGCTCTCATGGATACTGGTGGTGCCATCGGTATGAACGGGGCATACAGGTCCATGGTCTGGCTCACGAAGCGCTTGCTTAGGAACCAGGCTCGGCAGATCTGGCCCTCAAGAAGGATGTGATAGCGGAAATACCCCAAGCTGCACGGTACTGCGCTTGAAGCCATATCTGTATCAAGGCCCAGGGCTGCCATGTGATTTGAAACGAAAGGTGAACAGGTTATTAGTCATTGTCAGTTGCTAATGTATGGATGAAAATAGTTGTAAAGCAAAAATGATGACTTTGTTTCGGGTTACCTCGTGCGCTGCTACCATGTCAAAATATTGACGAAAAAACATGAAGGACTCACGAGTCCTACGGTGAAACTGGCCGTTGTATACCCGAGAAAAGGGGACTGTCAATGGAACCTCATCTATAGGCTCTGGGGCAAGAGCCGGGAAGTATGCGTATACCCATAACTGTAGAAAGAATGCAGAGGTATATAATCAACACAGTATGAACAGATGCAGAGAACACATGTGTGGAACAAAGATAAAGTAAGAAGTGCTGAATAGAAAATGTAAAGTGTAAAGAGAGAATTGAGATGTGTACCTCCCAAGCTCGTCAATAGCCTCCAACCAAAGTCCCTTGCAGACAGGAAGAAGAACTCATATACCCGTACAATGTGGTGAGGCTGGCTCCGCTCTAATCATAAAACTGAACTTGAGGGAGGACCACCAAGGCGGTGGTATCGAAGATGAACACGGGGAATCCCCTGGCATATTGCTCCATCTCTTCAATCGTCTCGGGCTCAACCTCCCTGAACCGCTCCTCAAACTAACTATATCGCACCATGCCCGCCCGGTATATCGATGGATGTGCCCCAAGTAGCTCGAGCCAAGCTGTCTCCCACTCCCCCATATCAGGATCGAGAGGGATCGGATCACCCCCTACGCCTAAGTCGGTGATCATGGCAAAGTCGTAAGGAGTCATCGTCATCTCCCCTATGGTGGAAAAATGGAAGGAGTTGGTGGTGTCCCACCACCTCTCCACCAGTGCTCCTAAGAGAGGATGGCTAGCTACAACCTGAGTCAAGGTAGAGGAGAAGAGGCCAAAGCCTATCTCGTCAACAATGTCATGAACTCTAGCTGGGAGATCGCCATACCAATCTCGAGTAGTCGTTGTACCATAGCCTCTAAAGGCGTGAGACTCGCCCCTTAGCAATGCATGAAATGCAATCAGATAAAGACAGTGTATGAGATATAGTTAGATGAAGGCAGTGCGTGAAATGCAAACAATTAAGGGCATAAATGCATAGAAACAGATTTCGTACCTCAATGACAATGGCCGATAAATGAGACCCTGGCTACCTCAACAAGAGGTCCTCTGGCGCCTCCACAGCGAAACCAGTAAAACATCTGATGCCACCGACAATGGGCAATATGTGTGTCTGAGGATGATACCTTGCTGGATCAAAAGGTTGTATACTCAACGGTAATGGCTCCAGCTTGGACTCGAAGTCCGCTTCGAAGTCTACTAGAGGAAGCTTGGGAGGAACACCATCATGAGGAGATCATCCGTCATCTGAAAAGGTGCGAGATAGGTGAAAAGTGAAGAAAAGTGAAGAAAAAGGGTAAACTTTGAAAAGTCAACCCTATGAGAGAAAATGGAGGAAAAAGTCAAACCCGAGAAAAACGCATAGAATTCGAGAGAAACTTGAGGGGAATGAACCTAGAATGGTGGAAATGAGAAAGAAGCGTCGAAATCAAATTCCAATCGGTTCAAAATGAAGTGAACTACGAGGATTTAGCGAATAAAGTTTATGTGGGGTGTTGGAAAACGCGTTAAAGGCTTAGATCTAGAGAGGAAAAGCACCTAGGGAAGGAGAGAGAGCATTTTCGGATGTCTTGGTGTGTGGAAATGAAGCCCCAAGCCTTGTATTTAAAGACCCAAGCAAAAAAACCCTTTTTTCCCTTGGCTTCCATCGATAGCCGGCAAGGCACACTGGTGGCTGGCAAGGCACACCAGTGGTTGACATCTCCCTCTTGTGGCCGGCGGCTTTCCAAAGGTCTCCCCTGTGTCCCCGATTCTGTTTTGCGTCCTCAGATCCTGAGAAGTAAAGGGACTATTCAGTGTTTGGTTCATAATGTCTCTACGAAGGCTCAAAATTGCGTTTCCAGGGTACGATGTTCGTCGCTCATCAACATAAGCAAGGCGTATCCTTTTAACATATCGCAACTCTTCTGAGAGGTAAATCGGGAGTTGTTTTTGAATTGGTTTTAACGAATACGCTTTTGTTATTGCATAGAATATGCGCTTCTCACATTGGCATGGAACATGCCTTATCATTATTGTAGAATACACGCTTTTGTTATAGAATATGTGCTTCTCACGTTTGCATGGAACATGCCTTATCATTATTGTAGAATGTGCTCTTCTCACACCTGCATAGAATATGCGCTTCTCACATTTGCATGGAACATGCCTTATCATTAGTGTAATTGTGTATAGATCATGCACCCTTAATATGTTGTACTTGTTGAGTTTCTTTCTTATGCAGGTATGATATTGTAAGTACGGTTCATTCGGTGGAGCAAACACAGACAGATGATATTGTATGTACGGTTCATTCAGAGAAATTCTGGATAAGATCATTCATGTCTCGGTAAGAGAATATTTTCCCTAACTTTGTGCATCTATTGCACTTGTTAACTTTGTGCATCCATCGCACTTGTTCATTTTGTGCATCTATCGCACTCCCCCTAACTCGTGCATCTATCACACTTAATCACTCATGCCCTATGCATCTTTTCACTTTCCCCTCTCACGTTTGGACGCGTTAGGATTACCTGCTTTTGGTCAAAAGCACTCGGGTGCGTCCCGATGTTTACACCACCTCTTTTGGTTAAAAGCACTCGGGTGCGTCCCGATGTTTACACCACCTCTTTTGGTTAAAAGCACTCGAGTGCGTTCCGGTGTTTACACCACTACCTCTTTTGGTTAAAAGCACTCCGGTGCGTCCCGGTGTTTACACTACCTCTTTTGGTTAAAAGCGCTCGGGTGCGTTCTGGTGTTTACACCACTCATTTTGGTTAAAAGCACTCGGGTGCGTCCCGGTGTTTACACCACTTCTTTTGGTTAAAAGCACTCGGGTATGTCCCGGTGTTTACACAACTCCTTGTGGTTAAAAGCACTCGGGTGCGTCCCGGTGTTTACACTACTCCTTTTGGTTAAAATCACTCGGGTGCGTCCCAGTGTTTACACCACTCCTTTTGGTTAAAAGCACACGGGTGCATCCCGGTGTTTACACCACTCCTTTTGGTTAAAAGCATTCAGGTGTGTCCTAGTGTTTACGCTACCTCTTTTGGTTAAAAGCATTCGGGTGCTTCCCAGTGTTTACACCACTTTTGTTGGTTAAAAGCGTTCGGGTGCATCCTGGCGTTTACACTACATTTTCCCCTCGCGTGTGAGACATGTTTGGATTGTTTGTTTTGGTTACAAGCATTCGGGTGCATCTCGGTGTTCACATCATCTTCGTTTTCTTCTGTGTGCGACGTGTTAGGATCTTGTTTGGCATCTCGGATGCGCCCAATGATTTTGGTTGCGCTCTATCTTTCCTGCGCATTGCGTAGTTAAGCTTGCATAATTTTCTTACATCCTTTCTGCATGATATATGGTTCAGGCTTGTAATTCCCACGCGTGGCATGTTTGCTTACTTATTTGCATGTTTAAGATTGTTGTGTCCTGTTTTGGTTTGTTTAAATGTAGCATTTTTATTGCATAACGTTTGCATTTTAAATGTTTCATTGCATAGCCTCATTGCATGATCATAAGTTATGTTCTTGCATCATGCATATCATTTGCATTTTGCCCCAGAACTATGTTAGTTTGATTCCTTGCAAAGGGATACGTAGGCAGCCTGCAAGCGCAACTATTTATTGCTATCTTGATTGTCTATCCAAGTCTTATGGCCTTGTCAAAATGGGTCATCTCTGGGCTTTGACATTCACTCACGTCATTTCATGACTCCGAGTTTTGTCAAAGAGGGGCAACTGTAGACACCCCATTTTTTACAGCCCTTTAAGACTTGGATGTTGTTCTAGGTACATCCGATGGCGAGTCTGATTGCCCACCGAATGCTCAAAGTCCACGGTAGAATGCCATAGGTTTGAGTTTTCCAAACCCTACATCCATTTTGTCTAATCTTTGGACTGTGCTTAGGTCTTTTCAGAATGAAGTTGTTGATGGCTTGCCGACCATCCTTGAAGGCTGTCGGCCATGGCTTTTGGCTTGTTGGCCATTAGTGTTTCCTACAGATATTTTGTGATATTTTATGCCAGCTATTTGCACAGGTTCATGCATCTTCTAACACGTGTGTGGCTGGATGTCTATGAGGGAAATTGGTGTTTTTCTATATATAGGTCCCCTCTCTTGCATGTAGAGGGGTTAGAAAATTTGAAGACAAAAAATTCCCTTTCTCTCTCTCTTACAATTTTGTACTTTGAAGCTTGTTTTCTTTACACTTTTACATACACTACCTTGATCAAAGTAACTTCTCTTTGAGTTGAGGTTTCTTGAGACATGATTTGAGCTCTAGCAAGTGGTTTTACCTTGGATTTGTGTCTAGAATTGTTCTTTGCTTTAAGAGGTAGTTTACTTGTTTTGTTCACTTGTTTAGCATACTTGTTTTCTCATCTTTTTAAATTGTTTTGAGGCTGGTTTTGAACTAAAAAAACCTCTGTTTTTATGACCTGAAAATGGTGGTTTGAAGCCTTTTTTTTTGTTAGGGGGTGGTTCACCTTCTTGTTTCCTTGCTTGTAAAGCTTTTGTGCCTTTGTTCATCACTTTAAAACCAACTTTTTTGGGCCTTTTAACCACTAAATTTCAGAGGTTTTACAGTGGCAAAAAGCTCATTTTGAAGTCCAAAATTGGAGGGGTTAGCCTCCCCTCCTTGTGCCTTGTTTGCATGCCTAGGTAGCTCTATGATTTAGCCTATTAATCTAGCTTGTCTTAGCTCAAGTCCAGTATGTTTTAGCCTCTGAAATAACCTGTTTTGGCTCTGTTTTGGGATGGTTAGTTTGTTTAAGTCTTGTTTTGCATAGTTGTGGTGCAACCCCATGCATTAGCTTAATGTTTCAGCTTTTTGTGTCTTGAGTCCAGCATGTTTTATACCATATTTAGGGCTGTTTTGCCTCTATTTTTGGTTGTTTGTTTCATTTGAGCCTTGCATGGCATGGTTGTAGTGTTAATTCCTTCACTAGCTTAGTGTTTCAAGGCTTTAATTCTCATTGGTGTGAGTTGGTTGTATGTTTTTAGTGCTTTTATCGATTAATTTCAGCACTTTTAATCTCTGCAACCTCCCTCATTTCTTCACTTTTTGGTTTTGTTTTGAAAGTGGTTTCAAGCCACTTGTTTGCCTAAGTATGAAATGGAGGTGTTACACCTAATGGTTTAATCCCTTAGGGGGTTCATTACCAACAGTGTAATGCCTCTTTCATGCCCAAAGCAACTTGTGGCTTGTGCCCTCTTTCTTTTAGAAGGCACTCACCAATGGACTAATTGACTAAGGAATGATTTGGTAATTAAAATGGGTAAACAAAATTGGCAAGTAAAAGAATCAAGATAAGCATTCTTTGTGTTGCATTGCATGTGTTCGAATCGGACGTTAATTTGAACACAAGGAAAATGGAACATCTCATACTCAAAAGTGATGAAATGTGCCACTTTCCTTAGTCTCCATTGCCCTTGATCGTGCATGATAGGGTCGTGGTCATTCGAGTCTTATTTGTGCATTTATCGAAATTGTACAACTTGGATCTTTGGCCATCATGCAATAAAATTGCTTGATTGGTGGTTTTGGATTCAAGTGTGTCACTCATTTGAGGTTTTGAGATGATAAGGAGGGGTACAGTACAAACAAACCCTTGGAAAAACCTTCATTTTGCTCTGTTTGTGCTCTGTTGCAGTATGGTGTCCCAGAGCATCAGTGGCCAGCAAGGCTTCATGTCTGGCCGGCAGATGGCCGGTAATAGCCATCCATGGCCGGCAGGCCACTGGTGTCACCCTCAGCAAAGATTTGTTAAGTTGGAGCAGAAAGGTTCTGAAGCATGCTCAACCCTGCAAATAGAGACTTTCGAGAGCAAAACGGAAGTCTTTTTGGGGCGAAAACCGAGCATGTGCATCTTCCACTACCTGAGGCAGAGCTGTGGCAGCATAGTTTAATACCCTGCATGCTTAGTTAGTGTGCATTTGTTTTAATGAATTAGTTTACTAGCTGATTAAAGTGTTGCAATAATTAGTAATTAGTTTGCTAGTTATTCATTTGATCTGTAATAATTAGTCTAGTTAGCTTAATTAGATTAGTTTGATTAGCTTAGCTTAGGTTAGCTTAGCTCTTATTCATTCGGACCCTACTTCGCGAGGGCATAATGTTGTAATAAGTGTGCGTGCGTGTGTGTATGTCTTCCAACCCCACGTCTTTCTCCCTTTTATTTAATCACTTTTAGTGGTTAGATTATGGTCATATTTCAGTTAGCATATCGCATGCTTGCATCCATTCATTCGTATTGCAAGCACCGAAGCTTGGCGCATCATTCAAACTGCATTGTCATTTCAAATACTTCTTTGAATACGTGTTTAACAATATGTTCAAATTCATCCATATGCCATATTAGTAGCCAAGCCTATTAATTGCATTATCGCATGTTATGCATTAGACACTTAACATAGTTAGGATCATGCTTCTTTCTAACTAGTTTTTGTTTTGGCTGGGAGGACTCAGTGAGTTTTTACACTTTAGCATACTTGCATGAGTGTGATTGCCATATTGCTATGATTAGCATTCTTGCCATGAGGCTATGTGCTTAAATGCTAAACTGCATGAATGTCTGTGGATAGGCTTGTTGTTTGGATTGGAACAATTCAACGAATGTGTGATTTAAACCCACTTTGTTGTGGCAAATCATGTTTTAAGCCCACTATGTTTGGTGGCAAATCCACATCTTTAAGCCCACTTGAGGTAGCAAATTCAAACCATTTTCTCAAACAAACATGAGTTGAATTGTTCCAAATTGAGCAAACTAGTCTCTACTTGCTTGTGCGCATCACACAGTAAAGCTAGTTTATAACTGGAATAAGAACATATAATGTTTATAAAACATCGTATCATGATTAGTAGAGGCCGGTCTTTGATCTGGTGAGCGGGGGTGCTCAATTCATGACATTCCCCTCTCGTACCCAAGTTCCCGAGCCGAGGCAACTTTGGTGATGACGAACATGTGGCCTTCGGCACGAGTCAGGGTTTCCTAAATTTCTCCAAAAAAAAAAATATTTAGGTAACGACTCTGTATCTGGCAAAGTAGTCCAATTTTGGTATTATTTGATTTAAAATCGATTTTCCAAAAAGGTTTGTTAGATTTGGACTCTTTGGTGTTTGTTAGTTTCACATTGCACTTGTGAGACTAGATTCAGAACCGCAGGAGTCCGAACTATGATGCCTTTTTTTCAAACCTTTCCAAAAGGCGGGGAGTGGAAAAAGGCGAGTCCACATCTTTTGGCGACTCTGCTGGGGATTTAGAGAGCTTGACTCAAACTCACAATATGTTGTGTTATTTGGACTTATGTGTTTCTTTGCATTTGCATTTGCATCAATGCGCCTAAATCACAGTGTTTTCCATCTGCTATTCCTGAGCGATTTACCGTAGGCTCGCTTGGAAAAGCTTGCCAAACTGACCGGTTGCGGGCTCTGCCACGATGGGAACACAACGATTGGATCTGGACTACCGTTGTACCGTTTGATCCTCCTTTCACTTCTTGGTGTTAGGTGTGAGAGGTATATTAGGTAGTCTTGCTGAGGAACCCTTTTTGACCAATTGACCTAGTTGCATATCGAAAACCATAGAGACTATTCCAAACTAGGATAGGTTGCTTACCCGAATGCAAGAATCGTATGAAACTACTTGTTTGGCGTAGTGAATCCCAAGCTCCTGACGAAATTAGGACAGGGTAACCCTACCCCATCATAAGGGTGTTTTGGTTCTCACTTGCTTGATATATGCTTTTGGAGTGAAACTCTGTACAAATGTATGTGTCAGTTGCAAGTCTAGGTATCAGTTTTAGGGCAGAAATTAGTGTTTGAGTACAGTTCTCCAGCTTATGATTACAACTGCGTGTTGTTTCTGTCTGAGCCAAGGTGTTGTGCGGTTTCTGATTTTTGTTTCTTTTTGCTTTATTTTCTTTTTGCAAGGTAGTCTTTCACCATTGCTTCAGATGATTCTATTACCTCCCAAGCACTCTGGACCCGAGTTAGAAGGATTTGCAGATCCGGGGATCTAGTCAGGGGACAGCCAGTGTTTGTTTCACTCCTGCCGGTTACAAGGCGGAGGAGGATTAGGCAGAATTCACCAATCCAACAATCACCTTTTGCTTCACCTGTGCCCAGTTAGGCCCAATCTTTTACTTCTATCCCAGACAGAGAGTATTCGCCAGTTCCGGTAGTTCAAAGTCCTCCAGTCAGCATGGAAGATATGCTTCGTCAACTCCAGCAGACTATTGAGAACATGCAGCTAGATGCTGCTTGGCAAGCTGAGACCACAACCCGCCAAACTGAGGTTGTAGCCTGTCAAGTAGAGGTAATAGAAAGGCTTCAGCAACATCAGCCACAACTGGCTGTGGCCTCAGCATCTCATGCACCCCCAGCTGGAATTCTGGTACCCGGGGTCACAATTAATGTCCAGGAAATTGCGAGCATTCAGGCAGAACCAATCTCACCTCAGACCTCGAAGGCACCGATTTACCCGAGAGCGGCGCCGTTTGAATTCGAGGTTGACCCTACAACATTGAAGGTTAGCAAGCTAGAAAAACTCTTCAAATGGGCACAGGGCGTAAATTTAATCCCTGATATTGAGGATGGCTATACTGATTTGGTAGTGACTTTGCCAGATAGATTCAAGATGCCGCATATAGACCAGTTTGATAGTTCTGGGGATCCTATGGTCCATCTATGGTTATTCTCTGATATCCTACGACCAATGGGTCTCACCAGACTGCAGAAGCTGTCACTCTTTGGCCGGACCCTGTCGGGTATAGCGGCCATCTGGTATGCTAAGCTTGAAGACTCTGTGAAGAGAAACTGGAAGGAAATGGTCGAGGCCTTCATAACACAGTACTCCTACAATACTCAGATCGAGGTCACTACTCGTGATCTCGAAGCGACCCGTCAGGAGCCGAAAGAGGGTTTCTCGGATTTTGTGACCTGGTGGAGGGCCAAGGCCTCTATGATGACTATCCGGCCGTCTGAAAAGGACCAGATCAGAATGGTGGTCCGTAACTTGCAAGGAAGATTATTACAGAAGATGATAGTCTTGCCTTTGTCTACTTTTGCTGAATTCCATGAAATAGGGGTGCAAATAGAGGACGCAATAAAACAGGGTCTGATAGACCACGAGAAGGAACAGCCTAAAAGGCCCTTTGCACGTAGCTCCAATGCAGCCACGACTGGTGGCATCTCTACGCGGCCGTCGGATGTGAGCATGGTCACTACCACACCCAAGACTGCCAACCCCTTTGCTGGCACATCCAATACAACTTCCCAAACCTCATGCCATCAGGCCCGAGGCTAGAGGGTCTTCAGCCCACTCTATATGTCTCTATCGGCGGCCCTGAGGGTCCTAATAAAAAAAGGGCATCTTAAGCCGTTAGAACAACGCCCACTACCCGATTCTCTCACTCTGAAACACAACCCGGCCAAATACTGTGCTTTTCATTAATAGCATGGTCATGATATTGATCAGTGCTTCAGATTACGTCATGAGATTCAAGATCTCATTGACAATAAGGTGATAGCACCTCTTGAAAAACCCAACATCACTACAAATCCTCTCCCACCACATAACCAAGCCCCTCCACCCCGACAAATAAACCTCATCCACACACTGGCCGTCCTTTATGACCCTAGTATATATATTACACCCTCTTACCTACCTAAGCTAGTGTTGTTCATCCCTGAGAGCACAGATTTGTGAATGATGAGCACGTCCTCATTCCTACCCAAACCCATGGTGGTGACAGTGGAAGATGAAGGAAGGTCAGCCTTGGTAGAGAATACCAGTCCATTGCCCGAGGGCTTTGAGGACTTATCTGATGGGGTGTACAACCCGAGCTGCTATGTTGTGCCAATCAATCAAGCTAAGCCGTAAGTAGTACTGCCGATTGAGATGGAGGTCAGTGTAGTCTGAGAAGATGGACCGAGCTAGGGATTAAATGATCTAGCCTACCTGGAGGAGGATATGGACAATGTGTAGTTCTTTGATGAACGTGATCAAGGGGATGTGCACATTAATTGGTTCGATCTGAACAGGTCAACTAATAATTCAAGGTGGCTAAGTGATGAGCCTGATGTAGATGAGGGAGTTCAACCGAAGCTGCAACAACAGAAAGTAGAAACCGCAACAATGGCCGGAACGGTCGATAGAAAGAGTAAACTGCTAGAGAACACTGGTACAAAATAAGTGGCTCAGGAACTGGGCATGGTTAGGGCTGTACATACAGAACAAGAAGCCGTGCTGGAGTGGTTTGGGCAGGAAATGAGTGAAAGTGATCAGAAAGTTAGAATAGCTTAATGCCCCGTGGAGAATGTTTCTGCTGAGAGAATACTTAGGCCGAAACCGGACAATTGCTTGTTGGTTGCCGGAGGAATATGGTGGGAAGATGATGACCTGCATCTTGTCCACACTAACGAGGATTGGGGTGAGGGTATTCCTGACAATACCTGGTATGTGGAAGAAGTCGACCACATGATAAGAAGTGGGCGATATTTCAAACCCACGCATCTAGACCAACTTGAGGCATCTGGGAAGGACAAAGAGGTAGAGAAACCAAAGGAAAAACAGTTAGAAGAAGAGGCTGTGCTGAAACAATTGAAGAAGATTCAGGCCGACATACCTATCAGGGGGTTGCTTATGGCCTCGCGAGTACACAGACAAGCTGTACTATCGGGGATGGATAAAGCGAAGTTGTCCATCGACACCACTCCGGAACAACTGGTGGGATTAGTCTTCCCAGGAGGCGTTGCGCCAACTTTGACCTTTTCTGACAAGGAGTTACCGCTAGAAGGCTCTACACACAACAAGCCTCTATACATATCCGTAGAGTGCTGGGAAAAATGGGTGCCAGTTGTACTAGTCGAGACCGGGTCAGCGATTAACGTCTGTCCATGCCGCACGACTTATGCTATTGGCTTGAAATCGGCCGATTTTGTGCCTACAGCCCAGGTGATCCGGGCGTATAACAATACAAGCAGAAAGGTGATGGGAACAGTGCAGATCAGAGTGCAGGTTGGACCCGCACAATAGGATATTGAATTTCACATCCTGGATGTTCCAACCACTTTCAACTTGTTACTTGGGCAACCCTGGCTACAGCAAGTAAGAGCTGTCTCTTCCACCCTCCACCAAATGTTGAAGTACCCCCATAGAAAAGGGGTAGCCATAGTATTTGAGAATTCATCTATACATCCTCCGCCAGAGATCACTACACCTGTATTGGAGACTGTGCATGGCGAAGAGGATGTTTTCATTTCAGGGTTTACCTTGGCTGAGGCCTGGGTAGTCCAGAATATCGTAGCTGTTGATGAGGGTTTCTATGTCAGTGCCCAATCTGTATACTTGATGAATAAATTGCAGCACATGCCCGGAACGGGATTAGGCAGAAGTGGCCGGAAAAGCATCGCTGCATTGGCCGATGTACCATATAACCCTCATGCCTTTGGTCTTGGCTATACGCTTACCAAAGAGGATTGGGTGAGGAAAGGAAAAGAAATGACCAGAAGAGCCAGAGCAAAGCAAAGCGGGAAGCACTACGAGCTTATGCACCGACCAATTCAGGGAACCCTGAATGGCTATTTTGTTTGGGAGGGGGAAGACTTCCCATTCTGTGGTTTCCCTGAACCTTGGTTCAACTCTGAGAAGCAGCGGGTTCCCATCTTTGAGATTTTCTTCGACTTGCAGTTGCAAGAGAGTGACGCAGATGAATAGACTGAACTAACTGCTGAGGCTACCAAGGGCACAGAAAGTGATTCCTACAGCAGTGAACTTGAGGTAGGAGCAGCACTGGCATGTCTCCTTTCGGATCCTCAGATCAACCTGGAGAGCTTGGGGGATGACCTAACCGTTTCCATGATTGGAGACCAATAAGGTGTGGACCCTTCCGGTGGTATCTTGGATGCATCTGACGCACCGTCCCTCATTTGGCAGCTGGAGGAGGGCTTCATGTCCAGTAGCTCTAAGTCAGGTAGTGAACTAGAATATGATTCCACAGAGTCTGTGGAGTCGGGGTTAGATTCCGATTCGTCTGAGTCTGAGTCCGGTATTCCTGGGGTTGATAACCCGGATACTGAGGTTTTGTCCAGGTCATCTTTTTCCCTTTCTTTTGAGCCGGTTGTAACCGAGGAACTGGATGAGTTAGACTATGTGAATGAGAATGCTATCACAGGTTTTGAGTACTTCTCTGTGCCACTTGTATATTGCATTGATCATGACTTTCAAAATTTTAGTGAAAACGATGAGGAAGGCAACCCTCTGGTCTTGAAACATTTGATTGATCGAGAGGATGAGAGGTTTGTAAAACCCTTTGTTGATGAAATCATTCCAACTAATAGGGGTACTGAGAAGGATCTGCGTCTGGTCCAGATCAAGTCCACGTTGTCTTCGGAGGAACGTGAGCGCTTAGTTGCTCTATTAAAAGATTTCAAAATGTTTTCGTGTGGTTCTACAAAGACATGCCTAGAATCGATCCTGAGATTGTATAGCATTGGATCCCTCTTGACCCCGAGACCTGACCCGTCAAGCAGAAGCTTCGGAGAATACGCTCGGATTGGGCTTTAAAGATTAAGGAAGAGGTCACCAAGCAGATAGACACAGGGTTTTTGCTAGTATCTGAGTATCCGACTTGGCTGGCCAACATTGTTCCGGTGCCAAATAAAGATGGTAGAATTTGGGTGTGTGTGGATTTTAGGGATCTAAACAAAACTAGTCCGAAGGACGACTTTCCTCTACCGCACATTCGACGAGTTGGTGGACTTCACTGCAGACCATGCGTTGCTCTCCTTCATGGATGGATTTTCTGGGTATAACTAGATTTTGATGGCACCCGAGGCCAGAGAGAAGACTGCCTTCACCACGCTGTGGGGAACCTACTGCTGCAAGGTGATGCCATTTAGATTGAAGAATGTTGGGGCTACCTATTAACGGGCTGCAACCACAATTCTACATGATATAATCGACAAAGAGGTTAAGGTGTATGTGGACGACATGATTGTCAAGTTCAAGGACAGAGAGGGCCACTACACCGCCTTGAAGAAATTCTTCCAACGGATCAGAGAATATCGGTTGAGGCTAAAATCCACAGAAGTGCACTTTTGGCATAACATGAGGGAAAATGCTAGGTTTCTTAATCACACAGAGGGGCATCGAGGTAGATCCTTCCAAGATCAAGGCCATCCTAGAAATGCCACCACCAAGGACTGAAAAGGAGGTGCAAGGCTTTCTGGGTAAATTGCAATTCATAAGACGGTTTATTTCAAAATTAACCTTGACTTGTGAACCACTATTTGGTCTCCTGAAGAAAGGAAAGAAATTCCAATGGGATGACCGATGTCAGTTTACTTTTGAGCAGATCAAGTAGTACCTTCAGAATCCGTTTGTGTTATCACTGCCAGAGCTGGGGAAGCCGTTGAATTTGTATCTGCCCGTAACGGACACAATGATGGGATGCATGCTTGCTCAAGAATCTGAAGATAGAGTGGAGAAGGCCATCTATTACCTGAGTAAGAAGATGCTAGATTATGAGACCCGTTACACCCCATTGGAGAAGGCCAGCCTAGCCTTGGTATGGGCTACCAGGAAGTTGAGGCACTACCTGTTAGCTCACTCCGTAATTCTGGTTTCGAAATTAGATCCTATCAAATATCTCTTTGAGAAACCAGCGCTTACGGGTAGGCTAGCCCGTTGGTTGCTTCTTCTCTCTGAATTTGATTGGAAATATGTTACTCACAAGTCTGTCAAAGGGAGAGTGGTGGCAGAGTTCCTGGTAGATCACCCAGTGGAAGGGAATGAAGCAGTAGAATACCTATTCCCAGATGAAGCTATTCTGCAAGTTGAGGAAAAGATTTGGACAATGTAATTTGACGGAGCGTCTAACCAGTACGGTTATGAGATAGGGGTGTTGCTGATAGCACCTGACAATTCCCATATACCTTTAGCTTTCAAACTCTAGTTCAAAGTATCTAACAACGAAGCAGAATACAATGCGTGTATTGCTGGTTTGGAAGCCGCCCTGGAACTAGGGGCAAAAAGGTTGGACGTTATTGGAGACTCGAACCTGGTTGTGTCTCAAGCAAAAGGAGACTGGAAGGTCAAAGAAGAAAAGTTGAAGATCTATTACCAGACCTTGGATGTTCTGATTCCTAGGTTTGAGAAGGTAACCTTCACTCATCTACAAAGAGAGAACAATAGGTTCGCTGACGCTTTATCAACTCTATCTTTAATGATAGACATCCCATTTAGAGTCCGGATGCGTCTGATCAATATTGAACAGAGATATATGTCGTCCTACAAGTTGATCGCCGTAATAGATGAAGTACAAGATCAAAACCCCTAGTATTATGATATCTGGAACTTCTTGGAAAAAGAGGTTTATCCACTAGGGGCAAATGCCAAAGATAAGAGGGCAATACGGCGGATGGCCGTTCAATTTATCATCTGCGGGGGTAAGTTGTTGAGGGAGGGGTCATCTGGGAATGCACAAGCTGTGTGTTGATGTAGAAGAGCCGAAGCGCCTAATGGAGGCCATCCATGGGGGAGAGTGTGGATCACACATGAGTGGGGTAATGCTAGCCTGGAAGATTCTCAGGCAAGGTTATTACTAGTTTACTATGGAGGAGGATTGTATTGGTTTTGTTCGGCGATACCACAAATGCCAAATTCATGCAAATCGCATGAATATTCCACCGTCAAAGCTATACAACATGACTTCACCATGGCCTTTTCTTAGTCTGGGGAATTTATGTTGTTGGGGCAGTTACACCGAAAGGGTCAAATGGGCATGAGTACATTCTGGTGGCAATTGATTATTTCACGAAGTGGGTGGAAGCTCAGTCTTATGTAGTGTTGAAAGCAGCACATGTGGCTAAGTTCATCCCCAACAACATTATTTTCCGTTATGGAGTCCAGAAGGAGATTATTTCAGACAATGGCACCCATTTCAAGAAAGAAGTGATCGACTTGTTGGAGAAATACAACATGGCTTTTCATAAGTCATCTACATATCAGCCGCAAACCAACGGAGCTATTAAGGCTGCCAACAAGAACATCAAGCACATTTTGCAGAAAATGGTTGAGACCTACAGGGACTGGCTAGACAAATTGCCATTTGCTCTCTAGGGCTACAGAACTTCAATTAGGACATCTACTGGGGCAACTCCGTACTCTCTTGTTTATGGGATAGAAGCTGTTCTGCCGGTTGAAATAGAAGTTCCGTCCTTGTGGGTTATGGTTGAGTGCCAGATAGCAGAAGGGGATTGGCAGCAGAGCAGGTTTGAAGAACTCATACTGTTCAATGAGAGGAGGCTGAAAGCACTGTACCATGTTCAGGGTTATCAACGTAGGATTGCCAAGGCTTTTAATAAGAAAGTTAAGTTTCGGAATCTTAAGGAAGGGGATTTGGTATTGAAAGACAATCGAGCTCCCATCCATGACCCTAGGGGAAAGTTCAGACCTAATTGGACTGGTCCTTACATTATCAAAACCATCTGGTCGGGTGGAGCTGTTATTCTTATGGACCTGAATGGCCTAGAATTTTCCCAACCAATCAACATGGACAAGTTGAAGAAATATTACTCCTGAGAGGCTCGCCAAGCCGAAAACCCCAAAGGGCGACCTAGGTAAAAGTTAGAGCACAAAAATTGGAAAAAGAAAAACTAAGCTCGCAAGGTTGAAAACCCAAAAAGGGCGGCCTTGGCAAAAGTTAGAGTGCAAAAGGAGAGCGTTAATACTCGAGTGAACCCGCACCGAACTACCTAAGGCCTGATTCTCATCTTCGGGATACGTGTATGAAGTCCGGCCGTAAAGACCTCCAAATCAATTGTGTCCATATGCTTGATCAAGGCATCCTTGTCTGATTCGTTGTTTGAAAGATTAGTTGTGATCCTTACGCTGAGAGAAGAGCTGATTACAGTGCTGAGCAGTGCTATTCAGTCTAGGGGCAATTTTTCATTTCTGGGTGCGAGTTGTACATCTCGAGGATAGGTTCCATGTGTGTTAAGTTGTGATCCTTATCGAAAATGATTTTGAAAATTTTTGATAAAAGTTGATTTTTGTTCAAATTAATCTTTTACAACTTAAACCATTTTTGGACCAAAAGAAAAAATTTCAGTGCGCACAACTTCAATTTCATTGATTTCAATAAAAAAGTTCTCCAACTCGCGATGCAAATCAAAGTTGCTTTTATTACATTCAAAAGAAAACTTGGAAAGTTAGATCAAAGCAATAAACTTGGGGCATAGATGAGTCAGGTGTTCCTGCGTCCCCTTCCTTAGCTCGTAGAAGCTTCTGATGCTATAGTAGGCCCAGCTTATGCTTCATCTTCAAGCCAAGTTAGGCACTCGCCCGAAAGTGCGTAGTTGAAACTAGGGGCAGGAGCCAGAATTTCTCTCATCCTCCAAGTAGTGGGATATCGAGCCAATTGTGAACCTCGAATTGGGAACGAAGCCGGGTATTCTACTCCCTCTTCTGGGTAAGTCTAGTCATGTCTGAACTAACGCCTGAACCAGAACGGAAAGTAGAATATGCAGTGTGTCAGGCCAATCAGTTGAATACCGGGTTGTCAAGCTATGTTGTAGCTCATCTCGGGCAGATCAAACTAGGGGCAATGCAAAGCAATGCCAGCAGCAGACCTGTTGCACATCCAATGGCACCACCATCCCTCGATTAGGAAATCAACTAGCCGTTAGCGAAAGAAATAGCCTCGTGCTGAATATGCAGGCAAGAGTCCACTACCTTCAACCTATCCATGAGCCATATCTGGGGAGGGATGAAAGAAAAGAGAGACTGAAGAATAGAGAGGTGTGCGTTGAGAGAAAAGTGAGAAAAGGGCTTCGAGAGAAAAACAGAGCATAAATGCTGAGTGATATGAGAAACACATATGAGAAAGGGTGGGAAACATTACTTGAAGAAGTAGTGGACTTCCCGCAAATTTGCTTGTCTCCTATTGATGGAAGGAGTCCAAATCCATCAAACTCTCGGCCAGTACCAAGCCAATGCAACTGTTGCCCTCTTTCAAGCCTTGTGCCACTTCAACTAGCCAAATGCTAGACCCGCCGAAACTAGGGGCAAGAAGGAAATGTGCTAACATGCACAAAGGGCGCATTGGCGAAAACCTCGCCAAAAAAGATCGCCTCGGTTACCGCCGTCAGAAAATCGATGAATCAAATTGGGGATATCCAACTCTCCGTTGCGAACCAAGGATCGGGCCTCGTGTGGGGTGAGCCCACACATTCTCCCCAAAGCTTGGATGTGACCAAAACGGGGCTGAGGCAAGATTTCCTCATCGCGCCGGGACTCCATTTGCACTTGAAATTCTTCGATTGTCGTGCATATCTCTTGTTCCCTAAAGTTAAAGACATGTGTAATTGGGTTCCAACATCTAGCCGCGGCATGTAGAAACGGAAAACGAAGCGGAGAACGACTCAGCGGGAATAGTGCATTTATGCCGAAACCTCAGAAATTCAGCTTTTCTGAGCCATCTAAAGTTGCAATCCAATCGGAGAGTTTTTTGGTGAAAAATGGCTCCATTTGTGGCAAAACAACAACTGAAATAAAGAAATCACGAAGTTGGAGCTTTTGTAGAAGACAAGGCAGTGAGTGGAAGCCAGGTGTCGACATTTTGGAAGTCCTGCACATTGATGGCCGGTAAGGCCAATTGATGCCCGGCATAGGCCCATTGATGGTCGGCAGAGGTTCATTGATGGCCGTCAGGGCACCCCTCATGGCCGGCAGCCTTCCTTTTGTGCCTACTGTCCTCCTTTGTGAAGAATCAGTTGGATGCATGAGTTTTATTCTGTTATTTGTGTGTTCTAAGGTCTTGTTTTGGGTCCTTTTAACTTTAGCAAGTTTGCTGTGTTGTTTTTAAGTTGTTTATCAAGTTGTTTTGGTAATCGAGCTCTGTATTGAGTCGTTTTGTTGTATATCGGACTGTTTTCTTTATCGAGTTGTTGCTATTTTGATTATCGATTTGTATTACTTTGTTTGTTAGTGTTGGTTGGTGCATTACCCAATTAAGAGAGTTGTGCCAATGCCATGTTCAAGTTTCATTATCAAATTCAATCTCATTTTCATGCGATGCGGTGCTCATAATGCAAAGTACAACACTTTTTCAAATGAAAGCTGGTTTTCATTCTGATCATGGTAGTTTTTACAAAAGTGCAGTACGAGTTTTTTTAAAGAAAACAAAAACTCGTCTGAGGCTGTACAATGTGCCAACACTATAAACCAAAAGAAACTAAGCAAAAATACAGAAATCAGTGCTATTAATTTCAGGATCTAGAGGCCCTCTTCGTCCTTTTCCTCGGCGGAGCGGACTCTGTAGCACTGTCTTCATCGGCGCCACTGTCAGAATCTAGATCAGAGTCTGAACCGGAGCCGTCTCCACTTCCTGCCTCGAAGCCCTCCTCGGGATCAGTATCCCCACTCTCAGAACCTAAGCCAGAACCATCATTTCTTCTCTCTGACAACTCTGAATATCGACTCGCTGCCTCCTCGGTCTCGCTGGTCTAAACGTCATCATCACTCAGAATAGGCTCTGAAGGGCCACTCTCCGCTCAAGTGCTACTAGCTTGGCTTTGGCTTCGGCTTCGGCTTCGGCTGCGTGCTGGAGTCTGTCTCTCTCTCCTTGCCACTGGAGAAGGCACTGCAGGTCCTGGTGCTGCTCCTGCTGGCGCACCCGGCATGGGTGGGACCTGAAAAAGAAGTTATCTTATGTCAGCCACAGTATGTATATCAGATGCAAGTATGGGGCAGAATATGGAAGTGCAGTGTTTTAGAGTATGAATGCAGTATGAAAGTGCAATACTTCGGGTGTAGTGTATTAGTGTAGTATGGGGAAGTTCTCATGTCAGTTTCAGTGTGTCAGTGGAAATTTGATGACTTGGATGTAAGAAAAATGAAAAATTACCTGAATCCCGTGGAAGCCGAGTAGTGCCTCCCTCCTCAATATCATGCCCTTGAATGAGGCTAATATCTCCAGCAGATCCTCGGTGTATCCTGGGGGTGCTTGCAAATGCATTGGGAATGGTTAATGTCCAGAACAAACAAATATCAGAAAGAGATGGGAAAGCTAAAAATGTGCTACATATCAGAGGTGCGTCCTGGGCTCTGGTGTATCTATGCCCAGCTATTGCGGGCTTAATCGGGATCTAATATGCCTCCCCAATATATTGCCAGCAGATAAGTGAAGTAGGCAGCTTTGGCCACCCGGTACCCTGCCTCACCTGGGAAGCCCCTCTGCCACGAGCTCTGTTCGCTCGAGTCGCTCTGCGTCTCACCCTCGTGACAGGAGCTCTCATGGCCCTACCCCCGCTAACGCCGATTAGAGGCTGCATCAAGTGTGTCTGGATAAAGGTCGCGTAGTCGCCCTTTACACAGAAATACTCTACCTCTAAGCCTACCATGAACTAGATCACCTTGTCGGCAGATAGCTTGTCTGTCGCTTTTATGGATACTGGTGGTGCCATCGGTATGAACGGGACAGGCAGGTCCATGGTTTAGTGCACAAAGCGTTCGCCTAGGAACCAGGCTTTGCAGATCGGGCCCTCAAGAAGAATGTGATAGCGGGAAATACCCCAAGCCGCACGCTACTGGCCTTGAAGCCCTATCTATATCAAGGCCCAGGGCTACCATGTGATTTGAAACGGAAGGTGAACAGGTTATTAGTCACTGTCAGTTGCTAATGTGCGGATCAAAATAGCTGTAAACCAAAAATGATGACTTTGTTTCGGGTTACCTCATGCGCCGCTACCATGTCAAAATACTGGCGAAAAAACATGAAGGACTCACGAGTCCTACGGCGAAGTTGGCTGTCGTATACCCGAGAAAAGGGGACTGTCAATGGAACCTCGTCTACAGGCTCTGGGGCAAGAGCCGGGAAGTATGCATATATCCATAACTACAAAAAGAATGCAGAGGTATATAATCAACACAGTATGAATAGAAGTAGAGAGTGCAAAGCAGAAAACACATGTGTGGAATAGAGATAAAGTAAGAAGTGCTGAACAGAAAATGTAAAGTGTAAAGAGAGAATTGAGATGTGTACCTCCCAAGCTCGCCAGTAGCCTCCAACCAAAGTCCTTCGGAGATGGGTAGAACAGCTCATATACCCGTACAATGTGGTGAGGTCGGCTCTGTCCTAATCATAAAACTGAACTTGAGGGAGGACCACCAAGGCACTTAGTAAATACAGGCCCACGGTGTTCCATTTGTTTGAAAAGAAGGTGGTACCGAAGATGAATGTGAGGAAGCCCCTGGTATACTGCTCTATCTCCTCAATCGTCTCTAGCTTAGTCCTCCTGAACCGCTCCTCAAACCAACTATATCGCACCATGCCCACCCGGTATATCGGTGGACGTGCCCCAAGCAGCTCGAGCCAGACTGCCTCCCACTCCTGCATATCAGGATCGAGAGGGATCGGATCACCTCTTACGCCTAAGCCGGTGATCATGGCAAAGTTGTAAGGAGTCGTCATCATCTCTCCCGTGGTAGAAAAGTGGAAGGAGTTGGTGGTGTCCTACCACCTCTCCACTAGTGCTCTTAGGAGAGGACGGCTCGCTACAACCCGAGTCAAGCTAGAGCAAAAGAGGCTGAAGCCTATCTCATCAACAATGTCACGAACTCCAGTTGGGAACTCGCCATACCAATCTCGAGCAGTCGTCGTACCATAGCCCCTAAAGGTGCGAGACTCGCCCTGTAGCAATGCATGAAATGCAATCAGATCAAGACAGTATATGAGATATAGTTAGATGAAGGCAGTGCAAGAAATGCAAACAGTTAAGGGCAGAAATGCATAGAAACAGATTTCATACCTCAACGGCAATGGCTGATAAATGAGACCCTGGCTCCCTCAACAAGAGGTCCTCTAGCGCCTCATTAGCGAAATCAGTAAAACATCTGATGCCACTGACAGTGGGCAATATGTGTGTTTGAGGATGATACCTCGCTAGATCAAAAGGCCGTATACTCAACGGTAATAGCTCCAGCTCGACCTCGAAGTCCACCTCGAAGTCTACTGGAGGAAGCTTAGGAGGAACACCATCATGAGGGAGATCATCCGCCATCTGAAAAGGTGCGAGATAGGTGAAAAAGTGAAGAAAAGTGAAGAAAAAGGGTAAACTTTTAAAAAGTCAACCTATGAGAGAAAATGGAGGAAAAAGTCAAAGTCGGGAAAAGTGCACAGAATTTGAGAGAAACTTGAGGGGAATGAACATGGAATGGTGGAAATGAGGAAAGAAGCATTGAAATCAAATTCCAATCGGTTCAAAGTGAAGAGAACTAGGAGGATTTAGTGAATAAAGTTTATGTGGGGTGTTGGGAAACGCATAAAAGGCTCAGATATAGAGAGGAAAAGCACCTAGGGAAGGAGAGAGAGCATTTTCGGATGTCTTGGTGTATGGAAATGAAGCCCCAAGCCTTGTATTTAAAGACCCAAGCTGAAAAACCTTTTTTGCCCTCGGCCTCCCATCGATAGTCAGCAAGGCACCATCGATGGCCGGCAAAGCACACTGGTGGCCAGCAAGGCACGCTAGTGGCCGGCAGGTGGCCGACGGCTCCCTCTTGTAGCAGACAGCTTTCCAAAGGTCTCCCTTATGTCCCTGGTTTTGTTTTGTGTCCTCGGATCCTGAGAAGTAAAGGGACTTTTCAGTGTTTGGTTCATAATGTCTTTGCGAAGGCTCAGAATTGCATTTCCAGGGTACGTGTAACGCCCCAAAAATATCTCAACATGAACTACCCACATTAATGAACACTTGCTAAATAATAACAATAATCCTTCCATCTTTCCATATTTAATTAAGAGAGTTTAATACAAAAGCCCCACATGCGGTATACAAATAAAAGAACACCTGAATCTATAGCATGTGAAACGTCTAGTTACAAACAAGATAAATAGAGTGCCCTTACGGGCTACAACTTCCGAGGCTTAAGCCTGGTTACACAAAAGTGGTCTCTCGGACCCAAACCAAAAATAGCCCTCGGCTTTACAATTAATCACAACAAAATAAGAGTACGCTACTCTCCTCAAAATACTTCCACGCCTTCAATTCGGCGGGATCACCACATCTTTATCTACACCAAAACCCATAGGGGTGAACACATAGCCCAGTAGAGAATCCTTAACAAAGTATTTACATTTATGCAAGATTCACAATATTTTATGCAAATGCATATGTTATGCCATGCCATTTGAAGGAAATCTCATATATTGCTTTTCTTGAAAATCATCATGCTTTCAGTCAACATTTATGCAACCTCATTCATTTTCCACACTTCCAATTTTAAATCATAAGGGGGCGGTAAATACATCCCTGATAATCCCTAGGCTGGTGTCTGCAAGACTCTACGAGTGTTACCAAACTGTCATTTTTACTGGTATTAACCGGAAGGCTCGACACCTATCCGCGCAGTTTTCTAGTCTTTCACCGAGGACACACAGGACATCTTATCAAATACAACTACACCCCCTATCCGGACTTACCACGTATTTACCCCTTTAACATTCTCATAATTTTCATTACAATGTAACCTTTCTCAATGTAAATGTTTTCCAAAACTCATGCCATGATGTATAGAAATGACAAAATTTACATGAAGATATAATGCAACGATGATATTCCATAGCATTTCTTCCTTTACCTTCCTTCAATACCATCACACAATTAATCACATATTCCACCGGTGTCAATTAACACCTAGCATTAGCTCATCATCATACATATTTCATAACATTCTAGTCATTCCATGATTATGTGAGACTTTCAATATCAACCTCCAAGTTTTCAATTTTCAAAGTCAATGGTGTTTAATAACAATCTTCTCACCATAAATTATTTTTCCATGCCACAAGCAACAATCTTAAAAGTAAATTCCTCATTTTCATATATCAAGGAAATTATCATTTTTCTTACCAAAATGCAAACTCTACACTCACACACCCATTTAACATAAGAAAAGATGTTTTTCTCCATGGATTTCCATGTTTTCACAAAAGCCCCAATTTCTAGGTTTTCACCCAAAATCTAAACATTTTTCATCTTCTTTATGAACTCTTTCCATACATAACAATCTCAATGTACAAGGTTCCACACTTCTCAAATACTCTCTAAAAAATATGAGATGAGTTTTTCTTTAAGCCAAAATCAACAATTTCTTGAGCCCTAGACTCCATTTTTGAAATACATAGAAGGTTTCACAAAAATCAACAAAAACTTGCATAAACACACATATAACTCAAAGGAAGCCCTACCTCAAAGGCTTGAGAAGGAGCAAGATGAAACCCTAGGGTTAGAAGATGAGAGAGAGCCTTGGATTTGCTTCCACCAAATAAAACCCTAGCTTTGATTCTTCAAGATCTTGAAAGAGATGATGATGCTCTTGACCCAAGATGAGCAAAATCTAAGAGGTGTAAATGTTTGAGGGGTTTTCTAGAGAGAATGAGGAGAAATATATGTTTTAGAGGGAGAGGGAGATGAGTATAATGAGAGATATATTCGGATCAAAATGATACAAAAAACAGAGTTTCAGACTGCCCAGTTGGCCGCTCGTGCGGCCCATTTTCTCCGCTCGTGCGCTCTAGACAGTAGCAAATTTTCTGGGTGTCAAGCTTGGCCGCTCGTGCGGCCCCTCCCACCGCTCGTGTGGCCCACTTTCGCACATGCGGCCTAGGGCCCCGCACGTGCGGCCCTGGCCCAGCAGCTCAAAGTTTCAACTTCATCCTCGGCACCCCGAACTCACCCGTGCACCCTCCGGGACAAACAAAATTCAACACCGGAAGAAAAGAATTTGGAAACCATTCCCGGACACTCCAATTCAACAAGAATAAAACGAGAACGAAGCGAAGGAAAGAGAGAATAAAGAGAAAAAGAAGGCCGGTCGTCATAGTACGATGTTCATCGCTCATCAACATAAGCAAGGCCTATCCTTTTAACATATTGCAACTCTTCCGAGAGGTAAATTGGGAGTTGTTCTTGAATTGGTTTTAACGAATACGTGTAGACACCCCATTTTTGACCGTCCTTGAGACTTGGGCGCCGCTGATTGCTTACTTGATGGTGCAGGCTATCTTGTGCAAAGGTTCAATTTCTTCGGCAAGGAGAGCATCAAATCCCAATCTCACACCCCTTTTTGGACCAAAACCATTTTGACCAAAATATTTTAGGCCTTAAAACCCTCTCTTTCAAAATATTTTTGAAAAGAAGTAAACCGAGCAAGGACAAAGTGGAAATGAATGAAAGAGAGGTGAATTCTTTGAAAAATCTTTCAAAAGACCTTACTTAGAGGTTTGGAGTTGAAGAAAATTAGAGGAGAGGGAAGAAACCAAGTTCGGGAAGAAGATGGGCATGAATCGTTAAGAGAGAGTCAAGCAGCCCTCGCTAAATCGAGCCTATCCATTTGTATACTTGGATTTCAGCTATGAGGCCACCATCATTGGAAATTGGACTTCCGGGGCTTTATTGTACATTCAAGAATCTCCTCAAGCCAAGGCCAGATGAGGGAGATATGGTTGGTTGAAGTTGGGCATCAATCCGGTTGGACCGAAACTGAGTAGTCTTCACTAAAAGAGGGATATCTCTTAGCACACTTAGAATTTTAATATGAGGCTTCGACATTGGAAAGAAGACTTCCAGGGCTTCAGTTTAGGCTTAAGAATGACCTGAAAAGGGGTCCATATGAAGGAGTTATTCCTTGTTGAAGTTGGGGCCTGGGACTACTTTTTGCCGTCGGCCTCTGGGGGAGTGTGCCAGCCAAAAATGGAGCTTGCTGGCCATAGCTAGGCCAAAAGTGATCCTTATCGGCCAACATTAGTAGCTGGTCAGCCACCAAGATGGCCGGTCAGCGAAAAATGTCCAGAAAGCTCAGAATTTGTAGATATTTTGCTCTAGCTGTCTTCCAAATGCTCCAGCTGTCTCTATATTCAGATATTTCGACCAAGGCTCTGATTTTTGCTATATATGAAGGCAATATCTATCATTTTGAGAGGTTAGCAAGTTTGGGAGCCTCTCTCCCTAAAATCCCTCTCTCTCTATACAAAATTTTCTTAGCAAATCTCTGCCTCTCTCTCTAGAGCTCTCTCTCTCTCTTGCCTTTTTATGCATAGAAGTAGAGAAACAGTTCTAGTTTGCCTAGGCATCCTTCATCAAAGTTGCATATCTTTGGGCTGAGGTCCCTTGGAGCCTAATTTGAGTTGTTGAAAGGTTGTTTGAGCCCAAGAAAGTTGCTGTTTTGCTACTGTGCTTCAAGGGTACGGCTTTGCCCCTTGTAAGCTTTATTTTGGTTTAGTCTTTGGTCCTCTTTTTACACTATTTTGAGGCTGGTTTTACCTTTCAAAAAACTCTATTTTTAAGGTTCTAAAATGTTGGTTTGAGCCTAGTGTGGTTAGGGGGTGGTTCCCCCCATTTGCTCTTTGGCTTGTAAAGCCTTTTGAGCCATCTTTCAAGCTTTTGAAACAAACTTTTTTTGGCCTTTAAACCACTGAAATCTAGGGGATTTTCAGAGATAAAAAGTTGGTTTTGAGGACCAAAATAGGAGGGGGTGGCCACCCCTCTTTGTCTCTCCATGCCATGCCTTGTTAGCATTACAAAGTAGCATATTTTTGTCGCTTGTGTTAGCTTATTTCAAGTATGTTTTTGTGACCTTTTGGACCTCCTCTAACTCTGTTTTTCGCTGGTTTCGCCATTTGTCGCTTGCTTTTTGTACTTGTAGTGTAATCTTGCTTACTAGCTTAACATGCCTAATGAGTTAGCCTATCTTTCTACTCTTTTGTGACTTGGTCTCAACATGTTTTTGCTACTGATTTAGCATGCTTTAACTCCGTTTTGAGTGGTCTTGGTCCTTTGAGGCTTGCTTTGCATGGTTGTAGTGTTAATGGCCTTTACTAGCTTTGTGTTTTGGAACATCTAGCACGCTTTGCTTGGATTGTTTTCATGCCATAGCATCATTTAGCATGTTATTTCAGAGCATATATCATTGTCACACTCTCACATATTCCACTCTTTCAATGCTTTTGAGAGTTGTGTTTTGTGCCTTGTTGGTGAGCCAATACTTGATGTTTTTCTTGCTTTTTATGCTACCATCTCAGTATATTTTGGTTACTATTTTGGCATGTTTAAGCTCTGTCCGGAGCTAGTTTGGTCATTTAAGCATTATTTATTGCATGCTTCTAGTGTTGTGTCCTTCACCAGTTTCATTGTTTTTGGCTCTTAACATGTTGTACATGAGCTGTTTGCATGTTATAGTCTTATTTTGCATGCTATTTCAGCACTGAAATTCTGCAACCTCCCTCCATTCTTCATTTTTCCTTTTGTTTTGAGGGTTGTTTGGCCCTAAGTTTGTGTTTAAGCATGAGGTAGGGTTTGTGCTCAAATGGCTTTAACCCTCTTTTGAGGGTTCCTCCTAGTCAAAGGCATAATCCCTCTCATGTCCTAAACCACCCTTTTGGTTGACCCCTCTCATTAGAGGACTATCACATTGGACTTAACCGATTAAGGGATTAATTGGTAAGCTAAAATTTGTAAACAAAAATCAGCCAAGTAAAACATGACTAAGATATGCATGTTGTTTGCATTGCATGTGTTTGGGTCGGGCGTTAATCCAAACACAAGAAATGTGGGACGTTTCATACTTAAAGTGATGAAACGTGTCACGTTTCTTGGTCGCCGTCCCCCTTGATTGTACGTGATAGGGTGGAGGCCTTTTGTGTCTTATGTGCGTATTCATCAAGCTTGTACAAGCTTGATTCTTTGGCCACCATGCATTGAAAATGCTTGGTTGGTGGCTTGAGAACCAAGTGCCACACTCCTTTTAGCTTGAGACATGATAAGGAGGGTAGCAGTACATACATTTCCGTGCAAATACACTGACATGCCTCTATTTGCTCTCTGTTGCAGCAAAAGGAGAAATTTCAGGGAAGCAGTGGCCGACCGGCCACCAAAGCCAGCCGACCGGCCCCCAAAGCCAGCCGACCGGCCAACAGCAGCAGCCGATGGCCACCAATCATGGTCGATCGGCCATTAGTGTATTCTTGAGATCAAACAGAAGTAATCTGGAGGTTGGCACAATTTTTAGAGGTTCAAAGATGTGCAAACAGAGGCACCTAGAGGCAAGGTGGTGGATTTTCGGGAGGACGCAATGGAGCATGCATATCTCCCTCACTTCTTGAGGTTTTTCATTTGAATTGATTAGCTAATTAATTCATTAGCTTAGTCGTTTTGTAATTAATTACCTTAGTGTAGCTAGTTATTCAATTCGGTTTTGTAATAATTAATTAGCTAGAATAGTTAATTAGTTGGTTTGTAATAATTAGCTTAGCATAGCTTGGCTTATTCATTCGGACCCTCCTGCGAGAGGGCATAATATTGTAATAAGGGTGTGTGCTTATGTGCATGTCTTCCAACCCCGCGTCTTTCTCCCTTTTACTTAACCGCTTTTGACGGTTAGTTTAGGGCATGTTTTGATTAGCATACCTTATGTTTGCATGTGTGCATCATTCATTTGTCTTGTATGCACCGAGCTCGGCGCATTGTTCAAACTGCATTGTATTTCAATACTTATTTGAATACGTGTTTCACAGCATGTTATCAAATTGTATCATATGCCATCTTAGATAGCTGAGCTAATTTAGTTGCATTTTTGCATGTGTCGCATTATGCATTGTTTCTAACTAGTTTTCTATTTAGGCTTGGAGTACACTGTAAGTTTTTACGCCTTAGCATCCTTGCATGAGTGTGAGCGTTGCCATGATTGCATGCTTGCCATGAGGCTATTTGCTTACTTGATAAACAACATGAATGCTTGTGGATGAAGGCTTTGTTGCTTGAATTAAGACAATTCATCAAATGTGAGTTTTAAGCCCACTTTGTGAAGTGGCAAAACCTTGTTTTCAAGCCCACTTGAGGGTGGCAAATCCGTGCTTTAGCCTACTTGCGAGTAGCACTTTCAAACCATTTTCAAAAACAAACATGAGTTGTTTTGCTCCAATTCTCGTGATTGAGTCTATACTTGTATGCTGTGCGCATCACATAGTAAAGTTAGATAATAACTGGAACAAGAACACATGTGTTTACAAAAAGAACATATCATGGTAGTAGAGGCCGATCCTTTGATCGGGCGAGCAGGGGTGCTCATTTCAAGACCTTCCCTTCTTGTACCCAAGTTCTTGAGCCGAGGTAACTTTGGTGATGACGGACACGTGGCCTTTGGCACGAGTCAGGGTTTCCTAAATTTTCCAAAATAAAATATTTAGGTGGCAACTCTGTAATCTGGCAAAGCAGCCCATGTTTGGCGCTTTTTCATTCAAAATTGATTTTCCAAAACCAATTGCCAAATTTAGACTCTTTGGTGTTTATCAGTCTCACATTATACTTTGTGAGATTAGATTCAGAACCGTGACAGGAGTCCGAACTGTAGTAAGACCAATTCACGCCTCTCTAAAAGGGGGGCGCGCGAAGAAAGTTGAGTCTACAGTTTCTGGCGACTCCGCTGGGGATTTAGAGAACTTGACTCGAAACTCATGATATTTTGTTTTATCTACATTAATGTGTTTCTTTGCATTGCATTTGCATTGGTGCGCCTAAGTCACAGTGTTTGCCATCTGCTACTCTTGAACGGTTTGCTGGAGGCTTGCTTGAAAAAGCGTGCCATAAGGCTGACCGGTTGCGGGCTTTGCTATGATGGGAACACAAACCTTGGATCAGGATCACCGCCGAGGCACTAGTTGCATATTGAAAGCCTTAGAGATTGTTCCAAACTAGGACAGGTTGCTTACTCGAACGCAGGATTGTTTGAAACCGCATACATGTGTAGTGAAACCCTAGTTCCTGACAAAATTGGACAGGGAAACCCTACCCCACCATAGGGGTGTTTTGGCTCTCACTTGCTTGATATGTGCTATTAAAGTGTGTCTCTACAGGAATGTGTGTATTAGTTGCAAGTTTGGGTATCAGTCTGAGGACATCAGTGTTTGAGGGTATCAGTATTGTGGCAGAAAATTTTGGGGCAGAAATCAGTAAAGAGTATAGTCATTCAGTTATGCTCATAACTGTTCTAGTGAAATCAGGCTGAGATGCTGCTTGTTTTCTCTTTTGCAAGGTAGTCCTGGAACCATAGCTTCAGAAGGCTCCAATATCCCCCAGGTACTCTGGACTTGTATCGATAGACTTTGTCAGTTCGGAATTGGTTCAGAAGCAACCTGTGTTTACCTCACTCCCACCGGCTACAAGACGAAGGAAGTTGAGGCAGAATTCACCAGTGCAGTTTCTACAGCAGTGACACTTCAATTCACCCGGGTCTGGTCTGGTCTGGTTTGAGAATAATTGTCTGCATTTAGCTCAACACGAGATCAATCACCCATTTCTATGGCTCAGTATCTCCTAGCCAGTGTGGAAGAACAGATACAGCACCTGCAACAGACAATCGAGGCATTGCAACAGGACGTAGTTTGTCAGGTTGAAGTCATGGCTCGTCAGGCCAAAATGATAACCTGGCTACAACAACAACAACCTTAGTCGGCTGCGGCCTCTGCATCTTATACACCTCCCACGGGTAACTCGACAGACGGAGCGACTGCCCATAATACTAATGTCCAAGAGACTCAGGGTAATCCGGCAGAGCGAATCCCAGAGCAAGCCTCTAAATCTCCTGTCTATCAAGTCAAAGCTCCATTTGAATTTGAGGTTGACCCAACTACACTTAAGGTCCATAAACTAGAGAAGTTATTCAAATGAGCACAAGGAGTGAACTTCATCCCGGGTTTAGAGGATTGGTATACTGAATCTGCAGTTACCTTACCGGAGCGGTTTAAAATGCCACATATCGACCGTTTCAATGGTTCTGGAGACCCAATGGTGCATCTCCGCCTGTTTTCTGATATCCTAAGGCCAATGGGTTTAACCTCAGCCCAGAAGTTGTCTCTCTTCAGTCGAACCATGTCTGGGATAGCCATAATCTGGTATGCTAAATTAGAGAACTCTGTGAAACAGAATTAGGAAGAGATGGTTGAGGCTTTTATCGCTTAATACTCCTACAACACACAGATCGAGGTCACAACTCGTAATCTCGAAGTCACCCACTAAGAGCCAAAGGAGGCTTTCTCAGAGTTCGTGGCGAGATGGAGAGCAAAAGCCTCGATGGTGACTACAAGGCCTTCCTACAAAGATCAGATCAGTATGATTGTTCGGAATCTATGTGGCAAGTTGCTGCAAAAGATGATCGTTCTACCTCTGTTTACTTTTTCAGATCTTCATGAAATGGGGGTTCAAATCGAGGATGCCCTTAGACAAGGGATTTTTGTGGAAGATAATGAGCCTGTGAAGAAGAATGTTGCTCGCAGTTCCAATGCTACTACTGATGGTTGCACAACTGCGAAATGCTCAGAAGTAGGCACTATCACCACTTCTCTCAATGGCCAAAAACCAACCACTTCAACTCGGCCCCAAGCCCGAAATTTCCATCCTCTTTACATGAGTCTCTCTCAAGCTTTGAAAAGGCTACGAGAAGAAGGGTACCTAGAGCTCTTAGAACCTCAACCCCTTCCAAATCCTCTTCCACCAAGATATGACCCAGCTAAATACTGTGCATATCATTAACAACACGGTCATGATACAGACCGTTGCATCCGCCTCTATCATAAGATTCAGGATCTTGTTGACGAAGAGACCATAGCTCCACCAAAAGGACCTCGGGCTAGTACTGACCCGTCACCTCTACACCTCAATCTAATCTATATACTGCCATTCACTTACAACCCCAGCATATACATCACCCCAGCCCATCTACCCAAGCCTGAGGTGTTTATCCCAGAAAGTAGGGACTTATGCATGATGGATGCACTTGAACCCCAATCATCTCAAACCCGTGAACCCACTACTTCTGAGCTGATGAGAATGATTGAAGATCTTCAGAGAACAGTGGTAGATTTGGCCTTTGGAATCTTGGCTCCGTCATCAACCACATCACATGCTAGAAATTTCACCCCAAAAGGCTCCCCAATCTTGGGACAGGCTACATTGGAAGAAGGCCAATCCCTTGGCAAAGTGGAGGCAATTGGCAAGAACAAGGTAGGGGCAGGCATTGGTCTCCATGAACACCTTCTATGGGCTGTTGAGGCTTTGAAAGCTGAGGGACTGAACAAACAGCAAATGCTCGCAGTTGCTGCAAAAACTGTGGATGACACTTTTGCCACTTAGGATGAGAGCACTCTGAATCAAGGGGCAAGCCAGAAAAAGGGATGTCGTACCAGAAACGCCCCTTTCAGCACCAATCCTATTCTCGGAAGAGATCAGCAAACCCAGTTAGCACCTGCCAACCCGTTTGCCAATACATCCATAACTCCACAAACCTCGAGTTATCAACCCTGAGGCCAGAGGGTCTTCACCCCGCTTTACATGCCTCTATCCAAAGCCTTAGGGGTCCTGATCAGAAAGGGGCATCTTAAGCCCTTTGAATCGCGGCCATTACCAAAGAACCTCCCTCCCTCACACAACCCGGCCAAGTACTGCGCCTTCCATCAACAAACCAGCCATGACACTGACATGTGTTTTTGTCTTCGCCACAAAATACAAGATCTGATTGACAACGAGGTCATCGTCGCTCCAGGTCCTACAAAGTCTATCGGTATTGGATCAGTGAACTTCGGGGATAATGTGATCATGTGATCGGAGGGTGAACCACCTACGAACGGCGCACATTTTTACTCCAGATATGGGGGTGGCACGAACTGTTTTGAGCAATGTGCGAATGCTATTAATTTTACTTTCTGACTTGGGTATGAGGTCAGTCTTGTTGTGTTGTATTGAGTCAGTTTTCTTGTACTGAGTTAGTCGAGTCTGTCTTGTCGTATCAAGTCAGTCCTGTTGTGTTAGGGTCAGGTGATTTCAGGGGTGTTACCTCGGACATCACTACCTTGTTTTGCGTTTGTCTTTCGCACTCTTTCTTTTAAGTCTGTTTCTGCCTTTGAGCCAGTTGTGCCAGAACTTCTGAATGAAACGGCAGTGCTTTTCACCTACTTTTCTGTGCCTTGAAATCATTGCATCGACCTAAGTTTTTCAAAACTTTTCAAACACTATGATGAAAACAAAGAGGGAGGAATTCCTCGAGATTTGCAAAAATTTGATCAATTGAGAGAAAGAGAGGCGTGCTAAGCCCTTAATGAATGAGATCATGTTTGTTAATGTGAGTATTGAGAAGGATCCTCGCTTGATCCAGATTGGTTCTACATTGTCTTCGACGCGAGCGATTAGTCTTCCTTAAAAGATTTCAAAAAATGTTTTGCGTGGTCCTGCGAAGACCTGTGTGGAATCGCTCTTGAGATTATGCAGCGTAGGCTCATTCTCAGCCTCGAGACTCAACCCCTTTTGCTTTCAAACCTTGAACTTGGATTCAGAATGTTCAACGGTCAACCACAAAGTGAGGTTTGCATGGCTAGATTTGAAGCAGCTCATGAACTTGGGGTAATAAGGTCGTATGACATCAAAGAAGGCCTTCCAGGCCAGATTTGAAGCAGCCCTCAAACTAGGGGCAAGAAAGTCAAATCAAGACGGTCAGACGTCATCAGAGGAAGCTTGCAAAGCTAGATCAGAAGTAGCCCTTGAACTAGGGGCAAAAATGTCAGATGTGCTCAAAGATTCCAAAAATGGATCATTCTGCAAACCAATGAAGACTGGCAAGAAGGCCAAATTCCAGTAGCTGGAAGAAGAAAATATTGCTGAAGGATAATCGAGTTCCTATCCGCAACACTAGGGGCAACTTCAACCCCCATTAGATGGACTCCTACATCATCAGCGAACAACAACCATTCTATTAGATTTAGATGGCTTTGAGATCTCAAACTGATCAACATGGACAAGTTAAAGTTTTCTACCCTTGAAAGGCTCGCTGGGCGAAAAACCCAGAAAGGCGACCCAGGCAAAAGTTAGAGCAAGAAAAAGAAAAGAAAAGAACAAAAATGAAAAAAAAGAAGAAAAGAAAAGAACAAAAGAAATGAAATGAAAAGAAAAGTAGAGCTTGAAAACCTAAAAGGCAGTCTTGGCAAAAGTTAGAGCACAAAAGGAGCGTGTCAACACCTGAGTGAACCTTAACCTGGAACTACGTCAGGCCTGATTCCCATGTTTGGGATACGTAGGCAACTTCATCCTGAAGTCCGGCCCCAATCATTTTCAGCCTGCTTGGCTCATCCATGTTGATTGGTTTATCCTTGTTCAACTCGGCTATCTTATCCATGTGCAAATTGGCTCGTCTTCGTTCAAAATTGATTGTCCTACTATGTTAGAAGATTCAGCTGCAAGACAATTCAAGTTCATATCTGAGGTTGTGCATCTCAAGAGTTAATTCTATGTTGGCCGAGCAGTGGCCATTTGCAAAAACAGTTTTTGAGAATTTTTAATGAGGTTGACTAATTCTCTCGAAAATTATTCCATTTTTCCAAAACTGGACCATTTCTTGGACCCAAAAAAGGAAAATTTTCAGTGCTCATAGCCTGACTCGCATGATTTCGAATTAGAAAATTGAACAAGTATGTTAATCTAACTCTCATATTGGTCAAAATTGTTTTAGTAGAAAGCCAAAAACAAAAAATGGTCAAAATGATGAACTAGGGGCACAGTCGAGTTAGGTCTTCTGTCTTTTCCTCCTTGTTAGCATACTCGCCAGAAAGGGCACCATACTTGCCGGAAAGGGCACCGTGTTTGCCAGAAAGGGCACAGCTGAAGCTAATTGCAAATGGCAGAAAGCTCTCTCATCCTCCAAGTAGCGAGGTATCAAGTCATGTACGAAGCACAAATTAGAATGGAGCAGGGTATTCCACTTCCTCATCTGGACAGGTCTGATCACATTCAAGCTAAGCCAAGGGCATCGTCAACCGATGTCAGTGGCAGATCTGCTGCACATCCAGTCGCATCACAGCCCCTCTGTAGGAGAGCTCATTAGCTATGAGCAAAAGATGAGAACCTAGTAGAATACTAGGGGCAAGAGCCCACAACTTCCTGCTTATCCATCAACCACCCAGGAGAAGGATAAAAAAATAAGAGAGATTGAAGAATAAAGAGATGTGCGCTGAGAGAAAAAGTGAGGAAAGGGCTTCTTTAGAGAAAAAGAGATTTAGTGCCAAGTGGTGTGAGAACCACAAATGAGAAAGGGTGGGGAACATTACCTAGCGAAGCTGTGGGCTCCCTTTGAACTGAGAGGTTTCTCGCCATTGGAACACATTTGAGTGTTGTGTGTATGTTTTTGTTTGTATCGATTCTTGTTTTGAGTTGTTTCGAGTGTCACTAGATGTGTTTAGGTTGTTTACCCTTTGTTTTCCTTTGTTGAGTCGTTTTGACTGTGGTCAATTGTAGGCTCAATACTCGGTTAAGAACTCATTTCTTAATTTCAAAACATGAATCGTTTTGTGCTCAGAGTGCTGTGCCGTTCTCCACATTTGTGCAAAATGGGATTTGTTCTTTCATAAAACTGCAAGGTTTGACCCAGGTCATGTGGGAACAGTAAAGCAAGGACCTATCTGAACCTATATGGGTTCCAGACTGCAAAGCAAAAGAAAAGAGGGAAAATCGGAGCATCTGAGTGTGTTTCACCTTCAGCAAATTCCGAGATTGCATTCTGAATGTACTTCCTCAAGCCTTGTCAATGCTCTAAAGTATGAGTGTGCCTCTACCTCAAGCTCAAGCTCAAGCCTGCTTCAAAGCCAGAATGGCGATCACAAGTGCTCTCCCTGAGTACTATTCCCTGCCAGAGGCATCTTGGCTGTGTTTGTAATGAGTTCCTAGGAGACTAACTGCGACGGTGGAAACTAAAGTTCGAATGGTGATACCTAGAACACAAAGGTTTGGAATTTCAAAGACTAAAGTCTGGTTTGAATACCCAGGGGTGTACCCCTGGCTTGAAATCTGTATGGCAGCCCCATAGATTGAGATAGCATGTGTGCGCCTCAATTCTGGATACTGAACCAACCTAGGCTGTCACCCCGTTGGAGAATATGGAAAGTTGTGAATATGATCAGGAAGAAGAGCGGCATCCGTGGCTTCTACATCCAGATGTCACTCCTTGTTAGTATTTTAGGACCTTTGAACTGTGAGTTGAAGGTAAGAGTTCGAAGAACACAAGGGGAGATCCCCGTCAGAGTAGAGCGGTTCATCGCTACTCACTCCATGAGGTGCTTTTTAAAGCGCCGCTTTGTTTGTTTATTGCATTCCCTAAACATCATACATTGCTTGTAACATGTATTGTATCATGGTACTTGTTGCATTGATTTTGCATCTTGTGTTTTCTTGTATCATTTATCCTTTTACACTGAGCAGCATTTAGGATCGTAGTCCCCCGGGGCTTTCTCAGGATGCGTCGAGCGCACTCCTGATTGGTTGTTTTTGGACCTTTTCTCACAATTTCAGTGTGGTTAGAGTGTCCCATTCCTCACATGATTTCAGCGTGTTTGGAATTTATCTCAGGTTGCGTCGAGCACGCTCCTGATTGCTTGTTTTCCGACCTCTTCTCACGATTTCAGCATGGTTAGAGTGTCCCATTCCTCACACGATTTCAGCGTGTTTGGATTTTGTCTCAGGATACATCGAGCGCGCTCCTGAGTGGTTGTTTTCGGACCTCTTCTCACGATTTCAGCGTGGTTAGAGTGTCCCATTCCTCACACGATTTCAGCGTGTTTGGAATTTGTCTCAGGATGCGTCGAGCGCGCTCCTGATTGGTTGTTTTCTGACCTCTTCTCACGATTTCAGCGTGGTTAGAGTGTCTCTTTCCTCACACGATTACAACGCGTTAGGAATTTGTCTTAGGTTGCGTCGAGTGCGCCCCTGAGTAGTTGTTTTCAGACCTCTTCTCACGATTTCAGCGTGGTTAGAGTGTTCCTTTCCTTACATGATTTCAGCGTGTTTGGAATTTATCTCAGGTTGCGTCGAGTGCACCCTTGAGTAGTTGTTTTTGGACCTCTTTTCACGATTTCAGCGTGATTAGAATGTTCCTTTCCTCACACAATTTTAGCGTGTTTGGAATTTATCTCAGGTTGCGTCGAGTGCGCCCCTGAGTAGTTGTTTTCGGACCTCTTCTCACGATTTCAGCGTGGTTAGAGTGTTCCTTTCCTTACACGATTTTAGCGTGTTTGGAATTTATCTCAGCTTGCACAGAACGCGCTCTTGATTGCTTTTCTTCAAACCTCTTCTCACGATTTCATTGTGATTAGAATGTTCCTTTCCTCACACGATTTCAGCGTGTTTGGAATTTATCTCAGGTTGCGTGGAACGCACCTGAGTGGTTGTTTTCAAACCTCTTCTCACGATTTCAGTGTGGTTAGAGTGTTCCTTTACTTACACGATTTCAACGTGTTTGGAATTCATCTCAAGACGCGTGGAGTGCGCCCATGGAAGGTTTTCTTAGGACCTCTTCTCACAATTTTAGTGTCGTTTGAGTGTCCCCTTCCTTACATGATTTGGGCGTGTTTGTGATTTGTTCTTCCTTCTCTCACGATTCCAGCATGATTGGAGTATGTCACCCTTTTGCACTATCTATTACATTTACTGCATCATACCATTTTATCGCCTGCATCCTTTCCATGTTAAGCTTGGTCTGGCATGTGCTCATCTCCTTCGTTGAAGCATGGTTCTGTGATAATGTGTACGCGCCTATTCCACTAAGAGAATTGTGGTCTGAGGGTGTTGGCACTTTTCTGTGTTAGACGTGGTCTGTTTTGTGTCCATACCTTTTCTAGGTAAAATGTGGTTTGGCCGCGCGCCTTATTCACTTCATCCATTGCATCCATTGCATTGTACTTTGTTTCGTTACATTCAGCATGTAGGATCACGATCTTTGCTCAGCAAATCATTCCTCACTTATATCATGCCACCTAATTACTTGTATTCTTTCTGCAAAACACATAGTTCTTCCTGTGCACACGCCTATCCCACCAAGAGAATTGTGGTTTGAGGGTTCCGGCACCTTTTCTATGTTAAACGTAGTTTGATTTTGCATCTCCATCCCTTTATGATATTTTTGTGGTTTCGCACTGCTTGTCGTTTGATTATTTCATTGCATTGTATATCATTTACACTATTTTGTTATATTGTGTATCATGTTGCATTCTGCCCCTGAACTACGCTGGTTTGATTCCTTGCAAAGGGTACGTAGGCAGCCCGCGGGTGCAACCATTTATTTATCTGTATTTTATTTGTTTGTCCAAGTCTTCGGCCTTGTCAAAAATAGGTCGTCTCTGGGCTTTGACATTCACTCATGTCACTTCATGACTTCGAGCTCTGTCAAAGAGGGGCAACTGTAGACACCCCATTTTTGACCGTCCTTAAGACTTGGGCATCGCTGATTGCTTACCTGATGGTGCAGGCTATCTTGTGCAAAGGTTCAATTTCTTCGGCAAGGAGAGCATCAAATCCCAACGTCATACCCCTTTTTGGACCAAAACCATTTTGAGCAAAAGATTTTAGACCTTAAAACCCTCTCTTTCAAAATATTTTTGAAAAGAAGTTTCTACGATGTTCCGAGGCTCGCATTTCATTAAATGTTGCGCTTTTCGGTAAGCCGAGCAAGGACAAAGTGGAAATGAATGAAAGAGAGGTGAATTCTTTGAAAAATCTTTCAAAACACCTTACTTAGAGGTTTGGAATTGAAGAAAATTGGAGGAGAGGGAAGAAACCAAGTTCGGGAAGAAGATGGGCATGAATCGTTAAGAGAGAGACGAGCATCCCTCGGTAAATCGGGCCTATCCATTTGTATAGTTGGATTTCAGATATGAGGCCACCATCGTTGGAAATTGGACTTCCGGGGCTTCATTTTACATTCAAGAATCTCTTCAAGCCGGGCCAGATGAGGGAGATATGGTTGGTTGAAGTTGGGCATCAATCCGGTTGGACTGAAACTGAGCAGTCTTCACTAAAAGAGGAATATTGTTAGCACAATTGGAATTTTAATGTGAGGCTTCCACCATTGGAAAGAAGACTTTCGGGGCTTCAGTTTAGGCTCAAGAATGATCTGAAAAGGGGTCGATATGAAGGAGTTATTCCTAGTTGAAGTCCGGGCCTGGGACTTGTTTTTGCCGTTGGCCTCTGGGAGAGTGTGCAGGCCACAAATGGAGCTTACCGGCCATAGCTAGGCCAAAAGTGATCCTTATCGGCCAACATTAGTAGCTGGTCGGCCACCAAGATGGCCGGTTGGCCAGAAATGTCCAGAAACCTTAGAATTTGTAGATATTTTGCTCTAGCTGTCTTCCAAATGCTCCAACTGTCTCTATATTCAGATATTTCGACCAAGGCTCTAATTTTTGCTATATATGAAGGCAATATCTATCATTTTGAGAGGTTAGCAAGTTTGGGAGCTGTAGACGTCCCCGAACGTCCCGGGAAGATGACTCCCGTTTTGTTCGTTTTGTGGGTCTATTACAGTTCGGACTCAAATTGTCACGGTTCTTAATCTGAACCAAAGAGTCCAAATCTGGCAAATCGTTTTGGAAAACTGATTTTTTGAAAGAAGTGCCAAACATGGACTGCTTTGCCAGATACAGAGTCGCCACCTAAATATTTTTTAAATGGGGGAATTTAGGAAACCCTGACTCGGTGCCAAAGGCCACATGTCCGTCATCACCAAAGTTGCCTCGGCTCGGGAACTTGGGTACGATCGGGGAAGGTCAGCTATGAGCACCCCCTCTCGCCCGATCCGAAGATCGGCCTCTACTAACCGTGATATCCAATTTTGAAAACGTTTATGTGTTCTTATTCCGGTTATTAGCCTAGATTTACTATGTTATGCGCACAGCAAACAAGTATAGACTAGATCGCCTAACTTGGAAACAAGCATTGCATATCCGTTTGTTTTGGAAAATGCTTTGGGTTTTGCTACTCACAAGTAGGCTAAAATACGGATTTCAATGAGTTGTTCCAACTCAAACAATCCAACCTTCACCCACAGGCATTCAGGCAGTTTAACATATAAGCATCTAGTCACATGGTAAGCAGGCTGTCATGGCAATACTCGCACGCATGCAAGGATGCTAAAGTATAAAATACTTACAAAGTACTCCGTGCCAAAACAAGAACATGTTAGCAATCAATGCATGATCCAAGTCCATGTTAAGTGCCTAATGCATCGCATACAAAATGTCACTAGAATAGGCTCGGCTAATCTAAGGATGACATGTGAAATGCACAAGTAGCAGGTATTCAAATTTATTTTGAAATATAATGCAATTAGCATGATGCGCCGAGCCCGATGCATGCAATACTGATGAATGGCGCACGCATGCATAGCATAAGGTATGCTAAATTAAACATGACCTAATACTAACCATCAAAGCAGGTAAGTAAAAGGGAGAAAGAAGTGGAGGTTGGAAGACATACACACACTCACCCACACTTATTACAAATTTGCCCTCGCTCGGAGGGACCGAAAGAATAATACAGACTGAATAAATAATCAACTATTCTAGCTAATTAATTATTACAGACCAACTAAATTAATTAAGAAAATTAATTAATCTAATTTAAGCAATAAACAGTCCCGGGATGAAGGCCCAATGCAGTGCACGCTCGACTTTGCCCGGAAATCCACCGACATGCACAAGATGCCTCTGTTTTCCCTGCTCTGCTCCTCTGAGGTCTACCAAAGTCTCAGGGTTTGCTATATGGATGCCAGGGAACACCACCGGCTGGGGGAGAACACCACCGGCCATATAGAATGGTCACCGGCCACAACTCTGATCCACCGGCCAAAAATGATGGCCGGCCGGCACTAAATGTGGCCGGCCGGACAAAAGTCCCTGCAGAACCTGATTTGACAGCAGCAGAGGGCAATACTTGGCATGGCAATGCATTTCAAGCAATGTATGCACCAATCACACCCCATATCGTGTTTATGACTCAAAGGGGCATGAGCCTTGGTTTTCGGACCACCAATCGTGCATTTCCATGCATGATGGCCCAAGAAGCCAAGTGTGCACATTTAATATGGAATGCAATGCACATAGTCGAACCAAGGGGAACTTAACCTCTATCATAAGCAATTCAAGAGGCCAAGTATGCATGCTAATGCAATGCAACCTGAGCATGTTAACTAGGTATGCAACATGGCAATGCAGAGAGGCATACAATACATGCAAGGCATGAGACAATGCAACCAATAAGCATGCAAGGTGCAATGTAGGTGTCTAAGCATGTGAGCAAACATGTGACTTCATTCAATCATGTAAGTTCAAACATGCAACACACTCATCAATATGCTACAACATACAAGGAGTATATGCAACAAGCAAAGAGATTGACTTAAACATGATTTAGGCAGTCCTAACTAGGCCTAAAACAGTGGCCAAGATGCTAAGGAATGAGGCCAATTGACACACAAACATGCATGAAAACATGGACCAAACATTCAAGCATAAAGAGCAACTTCTAAGCACACTTAAAAGGGGGCATAAACATGGATGCATGGCATGCATAGAAAGCTTTGAAATCATGTTATAGAAGGTGCAAACCAAATAAACAAACAAGCATGGCATACAATAATGGTCCAAGTACTTAATGCTAACCAAAGAGGTGTTGAACTACACTCAAGTGTAACACACATGGCAATGAACTAAGTGACCAAAATTAGAGTTTTAGCATACTAAAATAAAGCCAAAAGGCCACTTAGGTAGCATCTAAATGACTTAAGTATGGATGCATGCATAAGGCCCAAACAAGGAGCATAAGACCTAACCTCTTGAAGCATCAAAGGGGACATTAAATGCAAGCATATGGGCACATCATGAGGTCTGAAATAACATGTCAAGTGGTTCCAAATCACTGAAACAAAGCAAGGTGGCATGCTGGAAGGGCCAAAGCTTAAGGCATACAAGAGGGGATTACATGGTAGCTATACAAAGTAAGGCATGAATGACTCCAATGACTTAAAAACAGTCCCTTAGCACATCAAAACATGCATATAAGCATATAGCTTCACAAAGCTTGGCCAAAAACATGCTAAAAAGGGTCAACACTTAGATGCATGTTAAGGCAACAAAATGGCATTACAAGGCATGTATGCTAAGCAAGCATGGTGTACCAAAACCAACTAAAAACAGGGCATATTATGATATAATAAGCACAAAAATCAGTTAAGGCGTGGCCAACACACTTAAACATGGTGCTCCCTCAAGAGGCAAAAATAGCCCTTTTCAAGGACAACAAGTAGAGGGGGTGGCTCTCTCCTTCCTAGGACCTCAAGGCACCATCCTCACCTCTGAAATCCCTCAAGATTTCAGTGGTGGGGAGGCCCAAACACTAAGGTCCCGGAGCTCACACAAAATGGCACAAAACAAGGGCCAAACAAGGCTTAAGAGGGGTCAAACAACCCCAAAGCTTAAAACACTCTTAACAAACTATTTAGAGGCCTTAAAAACAGAACTTTTATGTATTATATGCAAAGCCAAAAAACAATTGCAAGATAGGTAAAAGTGGTGTACAAAAATGGAGAATAAAAGGAAAAAGTGATTACCCTTGTAGACCTTCTTCACAAATGAAGCTCCAGCAGCTCCTTTAGGTTGAAACCAGCTCCAAAAATCCAAAATCAACCCTCAAGGATCTCAGCTTCAAGAAAAGATGTGATGGTGGGTGTTTGTGTGCAAATCTAAGCTTAAACACACACAAAAGAGAGAGATATGGAGGTAGGATATGAAGAAACCCTAACCCTAGAACTCAAAATCCTAAAAATGTTGTCTAAAATGTCTAACCCCTGAAATAAGAGAGAAGACCTCTCTTTTATAGAGCTTTTGGTCTTGTAAAGCTTACAAGACAAGCTTTTAAAGAGAGAGATCCCTCCATACGTGTATGGAGGGGAGCCAAATGCAAGCCAGTTGTGTCAAAATATCTGCAAAAGCAGATGCACAGTAGTCGGCCGGCTAAAGATGCAATTGACCAAAAAAAGATAGCCGGTCGGCCACCTATAGTGCCGGCCGGCCAAATATTTGGCCGGTGGCCACAAAAACACAGCCAGTGGCCTCAAGCCATGGCCGGTGATGGATGGGGATGGTCTACAAGCCCTACCCTGCCTCTCAAAGGCAAAACACAAGTGTTTGGTGCAAAACCAGACACAAAACGGTCGAGTCGAGAGATCCTGAGGCAAGGCGCGTAGCCAAGGCTTCCGGGAACTCAAGACGAACACAAACAAGGGTGATCACTGAGTGTTCAATCAGTGACGTCCAAGTCTTGAGGACGGTCAAAAATGGGGTGTCTACAGGAGCCTCTCTCCCTAAAATCCTTCTCTCTCTATACAAAATTTTCAAAGCAAATCTCTGCCTCTCTCTCTAGAGCTCTCTCTCTCTCTTGCCCTTTTGTGCATAGAAGTTGAGAAACAGTTCTAGTTTGCCTAGGCATCCTTCATCAAAGTTGCATATCTTTGGACAGAGGTCCCTTGGAGCCTAATTTGAGCTGTTGAAAGGTTGTTTGAGCCCAAAAAAGTTGCTGTTTTGCTATTGTGCTTCAAGGGTACGGCTTTGCCCCTTTTAAGCTTTATTTTGGTTAAGTCTTTGGTCCTCTTTTTACACTATTTTGAGGCTGGTTTTAACCTTCAAAAAACTCTATTTTTAAGGTTCTAAAATGTTGGTTTGAGCCTTGTGTGGTTAGGGGGTGGTTCCCTCTCTTTGCTCTTTGGCTTGTAAAGCCTTTTGAGCCATCCTTCAAGCTTTTGAAACAAACTTTTTTTGGCCTTTAAACCACTGAAATCCAGGGGATTTTTAGAGGTGAAAAGTTAGTTTTGAGGACCAAAATAGGAGAGGGTGGCCTCCTCTCCTTGTCTCTCCATGCCATGCTTAGTTAGCATTACAAAGTAGCATATTTTTGTGGCTTGTGTTAGCTTATTTCAAGTATGTTTTTGTGACCTTTTGGACCTGCTCTAACTCTATTTTTGGCTGGTTTGGCCATTTGTTGCTTGCTTCTTGGACTTATAGTGTAATCTTGCTTACTAGCTTAACATGCCTAATGAGTTAGCCTATCTTTCTACTCTTTTGTGACTTGGTCTCAACATGTTTTTGCTACTAATTTAGCATGCTTTAACTCTATTTTGAGTGTTCTTGGTCCTTTGAGGCTTGCTTTGCATGGTTGTAGTGTAAATGGCCTTTACTAGCTTTGTGTTTTGGAACATCTAGCATGCTTTGCTTAGATTGTTTGCATGCCATAGCATCATTTAGCATGTAATTTTAGAGCACATATCATTGTCACACTCTCACATATTCCACTCTTTCAATGCTTTTGAGAGTTGTGCTTTGTGCCTTATTGGTGAGCTAATACATGAACATGTTTTTCTTGCTTTTTATGCTACCATCTCAGTATATTTTGGTCACTGTTTTGGCATGTTTAAGCTCTATCCAGAGCTAGTTTGGTCATTTAAGCATTGTATTGCATGCTTCTAGTGTTGTGTCCTTCACTAGTTTCATTGTTTTTGGCTCTTAACATGTTGTACATGAGCTGTTTGCATGTTATAGTCTTATTTTGCAAGCTATTTCAGCACTGGAATTTTGCAACCTCCCTCCTTTCTTCATTTTTCCTTTTGTTTTGAGGGTTGTTTGGCCTTAAGTTTGTGTTTAAGCATGAGGTAGGGTTTGTGCTCAAATGGCTTTAACCCTCTTTTGAGGGTTCCTCCTAGTCAAAGGCATAATCCCTCTCATGTCCTAAACCACCCTTTTGGTTGACCCCTCTCATTAGAGGACTATCACATTGGACTTAACCGGTTAAGGGATTAATTGGTAAGCTAAAATGTGTAAACAAAAATGAGCCAAGTAAAAAATGACTAAGATATGCATGTTGTTTGCATTGCATGTGTTTGGATCAGACGTTAATCCAAACACAAGAAATGTGGGAGGTTTCATACTTAAAGTGATGAAACATGTCACATTTCTTGGTCACCGTCCCCCTTGATTGAATATGATAGGGTGGAGGCCTTTCTTGTCTTATGTGCGCATTCATTAAGCTTGTACAAGCTTGATTCTTTGGCCACCATGCATTGAAAATGCTTGGTTGGTGGCTTGAGAACCAAGTGCCACACTCCTTTGAGCTTGAGACATGATAAGGAGGGTGGTGGTACATACATTTCCTTGCAAATACACTGACATGCCTCTGTTTGCTCTCTGTTGCAGCAAAAGGAGAAATTTCAGGGAAGTAGTGGCTGACCAGCCACATGTCCTAGCCGACCGGCCTCCTATACTAGTCGATCGGCCACCAAAGCCAGCCGACCGGCGAGCAGCAGTGGCCGATGGCCACCGATCATGGCCGATCGACCATCAATGTATTCTTGAGATCAAACAAAAGTAATCTGGAGGTTGGCACAATTTTCAGAGGTCTAAAGATGTGCAAACAGAGGTATCTAGAGGCAAGGTGGTGGATTTTCGAGAGTACGCAATCGAGCATGCATATCTCCCTTGCTTCCCGAGGCTTTTCATTTGAATTGATTAGCTAATTAATTCATTAGCTTAGTCGTTTTGTAATTAATTAGTTAAGTGTTTAATTAATTAATTTGGTTTGTAATTAATTAGCTTACTGTAGCTAGTTATTCAATTCGGTTTTGTAATAATTAATTAGCTAGAATAGTTAATTAGTTGGTTTGTAATAATTAGCTTAGCGTAGCTTGGCTTATTCATTCAGACCCTCCTGCGAGAGGGCATAACGTTGTAATAAGGGTGCGTGCGTGTGTGCATGTCTTCCAACCCCGCGTCTTTCTCCCTTTTACTTAACCACTTTCGATGGTTAGTTTAGGGCACGTTTTGATTAGTATACCTTATGTTTGCATGTGTGCATCATTCATTTGTCTTGCATGCATCAGGCTCGGTGCATCATTCAAACTGCATTGTATTTCAATACTTATTTGAATACATGTTTTATAACATGCTATCAAATTGCATCATATGCCATCTTAGATAGCTAAGCCTATTTAGTTGCATTTTTGCATGTGTCGCATTAGGCATCTTAACATAGTTAGGAATCATGCATTGTTTCTAACTAGTTTTCTGTTTTGGCTTGGAGTACACTGTAAGTTTTTACGCCTTAGCATCCTTGCATGAGTGTGAGTGTTGCCATGATAGTATGCTTGCCATGAGGCTATTTGCTTACTTGATAAACTGCATGAATGCCTGTGGATGAAGGCTTTGTTGCTTGAATTGGGACAATTCATCAAATGTGAGTTTTAAGCCCACTTTGCGAAGTGGCAAAACCTTGTTTTGAAGCCCACTTGAGGGTGAAAAATCCGCGCTTTAGCCTACTTGCGAGTAGCACTTTCAAACCATTTTCAAAAACAAACATGAGTTGTTTTGTTCCAATTCTCGTGATTAAGTCTATACTTGTATGCTATGCGCATCACATAGTAAAGTTAGATAATAATCGGAACAAGAACACATGTGTTTATCAAAACAACATATCATGGTAGTAGAGGCCGATCCTTTGATCGAGCGAGCGAGGGTGCTCATTTCGGGACCTTCCCTTCTCGTACCCAAGTTTCCAAGCCGAGACAACTTTGGTGATGACAGACACGTGGCCTTTGTCACGAGTTAGGGTTTCCTAAATTTCCCAAAATAAGATATTTAGGTGGCGACTCTGTAATCTGGCAAAGCAGTCCATGTTTGGCGCTTTTTCATTCAAAATTGATTTTCCAAAACCAATTGCCCAATTTGGACTCTTTGGTGTTTATCAGTCTCACATTGTACTTTGTGAGATTAGATTCAGAACCGTGACAGGAGTTCAAACTGTAGTAAGACCAATTCACGCCTCTCCGAAAGGAGGGCGCGCGAAGAAAGTCGAGTCTACAATATGCTTTTGTTATTGCATAGAATATGCATTTCTCACATTTGCATGGAACATGCCCTATCATTATTGTAGAATACACGCTTTTGTTATTGCATAGAATATGCGCTTCTCACGTTTGCATGGAACCTGCCGTATCATTATTGTAGAATGTGCACTTCTCACACCTACATAGAATATGTGCTTCTCACATTTGCATAGAACATGCCTTATCATTAGTGTAATCGTGTATAGAACATGCACCCTTAATATGTTGTACTTGTTGAGTTTCTTTCTTATGCAGGTACGATATTGTATGTACAGTTCGTTCAGTGGAGCCAACACAGACAGACGATATTGTATGTACGGTTCATTCAGAGAAATTCTGGATAAGATCATTCATGTCTCGGTAAGAGAATATTTTCCCTAACTTTGTGTATCTATCGCACTTGTTAACTTTGTGCATCCATCGCACTTGTTCACTTTGTGCATCTATGACACTCCCCCTAACTAGTGCATCTATCACACTTAATCACTCATGCCCTGTGCATCTTTTCACTTTCCCCTCTTGCGTTTGGACGCATTGGGATTACCTCCTTTTGGTTAAAAGCACTCGGGTGCGTCCCGGTGTTTACACCACCACCTTTTTTAGTTAAAAGAACTACGGTGCGTCCCGGTGTTTACACTACCTCTTTTAGTTAAAAGCATTCGGGTGCGTCCCGGTGTTTACACCACTCCTTTTGGTTAAAAGCACTCGGGTGCGTCCCGGTGTTTACACCACTCCTTTTAGTTAAAATCACTCGGGTACGTCCCGGTGATTACACCACTCCTTTTGGTTAAAAGCACTTGGGTACGTCCTGGTGTTTACATAACTCCTTCTGGTTAAAAGCACTCGGGTGCGTCCCGGTGTTTACACCATTTCTTTTGGTTAAAAGCACTCGAGTACGTCCCAGTGTTTACACCACTCATTTTGGTTAAAAGCACTCGGGTGCATCCCGGTGTTTACACCACTCCTTTTGGTTAAAAGCACTCGGGTGCGTCCTAGTGTTTACACCACTCCTTTTGGTTAAAAGTGTTCGGGTGCGTCTTGGCTTTTACACCACATTTTCTCCTCGTGTGTGAGACACATTGGGATTGTTTGTTTTGGTTACAAGCATTTAGGTGCATCCCGGTGTTTACATCATCTTCGTTTTCTTCCGCGTACGACGCGTTAGGATCTGGTTTGACATCTCAGGTGCGCCCGATATTTTGGTTGCGCTCTATCTTTCCTGCATGTCACGTAGTTAAGCTTGCATAATTTTCTTACATCCTTTCTGCATGACATGTGGTTCGGGCTCGTAATTCCCACGCGTGGCATGGTTGCTTACTTATTTGCATGTTTGAGATTGCTGTGTCCTGTTTTGGTTTGTTTAAATGTAGCATTTTTATTGCATAGCATTTGCATTTTAAATGTTTCATTGCATAGCCTCATTGCATGATCATAAGTTATGTTCTTGCATCATGCATATCATTTGCATTTTGCCCTAGAACTACGCTAGTTTGGTTCCTTGCAAAGGGATACGTAGGCAGCCTGCAGGCGTAACTCTTTATTGTTGTCTTGATTATTTGTCCAAGTCTTACGGCCTTGTCAAAATGGGTCGTCTTTGGGCTTTGACATTCACTCATGTCATTTCATGACTCCGAGTTCTGTCAAAGAGGGGCAACTGTGGACACCCCATTTTTGACGGCCCTTTGAGACTTGGATATTCTTGCAGGTACATCCGATGGTGAGTCTGATTGCTCACCGAATGCTCGAAGTCCGCGGTAGAACGCCATGGGTTTGAGTTTTCCAAACCCTGCATCCATTTTGTCTAATCTTTGGACCATGCTTAGGTCTTTTCAGAATGAAGTTGTTGACGGCCTGCCAGCCATCCTTGAAGGCTGCCGGCCATGGCTTTTGGCTTGTCGGCCATCAATGAAGCCTTGCCGGCCGGCCATCAGTGTTTCCTGCAGATATTTTGTGATATTTTGTGCCAGCTGTTTGCACAGGTTCATGCATCTTCCAACACGTGTGTGGTTGGATGTCTATGAGGGAAATTGGTGTTTTTCTATATATAGGACCCCTGTCTTGCATGTAGAAGGGTTAGAAAATTTGAAGACAAAAAATTCACCCTCTCTAGATTTCTCTCTCTCTCTCTCTCTCTCTCTCTCTCTCTCTCTCTTACAATTTTGTGCCTTGAAACTTGTTTTCTCTACACTTTCACATACACTACCTTGATCAAAGTTACTTCTCTTTGAGCTGAGGTTCCTTGAGACTTGATTTGAGCTCTAGCAAGTGATTTTAGCTTGGATTTGTGCCTAGAATTGCTCTTTGCTTCAAGAGGTAGTTTACTTGCTTTGTTCACATGTTTAGCATACTTGTTTTCTCATCTTTTTAAATTGTTTTGAGGCTGGTTTTGAACTAAAAAAAGCTTTGGTTTTATGACTTGAAAATGGTGGTTTGAAGCCTTTTTTTAGTTAGGGGGTGGTTCACTCTTCTTATTTCCTTGCTTGTAAAGCTTTTGTGCCTTTGTTCATCACTTTAAAACCAACTTTTCTGGGCCTTTTACCACTGAATTTCAGAGGTTTTCCTGTGGTAAAAAAATCATTTTGAAGTCCAAAATTGGACGGGTTAGCCTCCCCTCCTTATACCTTGTTTGCATGCCTAGGTAGCTTTATGTTTTAGCCCATTAATCTAGCTTGTCCTAGCTCAAGTCCAGCATGTTTTAGCCTCTAAAATAACCTGTTTTGGCTCTATTTTAGGCTGGTTAGTTTGTTTAGGTCTTGTTTTGCATAGTTGTGGTGCAACCCATGCATTAGCTTAATGCTTTGGCTTTTTGTGTCTTGAGTCCAGCACGCTTTAGACCATATTTAGGGCTATTTTGCCTCTATTTTTGGTAGTTTGTTTCATTTGAGCCTTGCATGGAATGGTTGTAGTGTTAATTCCTTCACTAGCTTAGTGTTTTAAGGCTTTAACTCTCATTGATGTGAGTTGGTTGCATGTTTTCAGTGCTTTTATCACTTAATTTCAGCACTTTTAATCTCTGCAACCTCCCTCATTTCTTCACTTTTTGGTTTTGTTTTGAAAGTGGTTTCAAGCCACTTGTTTGCCTAAGTATGAAATGGAGGTGTTACACCTAATGGTTTAATCCCTTTGGGAGTTCATTACCAACAGTGTAATGCCTCTTTCATGCCTAAAGCAACTTGTGGTTTGAGCCCTCTTTCTTTTAGAAGACACTCACCGATGGACTAATTGACTAAAGAATGATTTGGTAATTAAAATGGGGAAACAAAATTGGCCAGTAAAAGTGGCAAGATAAGCATTCTTTATGTTGCATTGCATGTGTTCGAATCGGACGTTAATTTGAACACGAGGAAAATGGGACATCTCATACTCAAAAGTGATGAAATGTGCCATTTTCCTTAGTCTCCATTGCCTTTGATCATGCATGATAGGGTGGTGGTCGTTGGAGTCTTATTTGTGCATTTATCAAAATTGTACAACTTGTATCTTTGGCCATCATGCAATGAAATTGCTTGATTGGTGGTTTTGGATTCAAGTGTGTCACTACTTTGAGGTTTTGAGATGATAAGGAGGGTTACAGTACAAACAAACCCTTGGAAAAACCTTCATTTTGCTCTGTTTGTGCTTTGTTGCAGTATGGTGTCACAGAGCATCAGTGGCCGACAGTGCCTCATCAATGGCCGGCAAGGCTTCATTTCTGGCTGGCAGATGGCCAGCAGTAGCCATCCATGGCCAGCAGGCCACTAATGTAACCCTTAGCAAAGATTTCGTATGTTGGAGCAGAAAGGTTCTAAAGCATGCTCAACCCTGCAAACAGAGACTTTCGAGAGCAAAACGAAGGTCTTTTCAGGGCGAAAACCGAGCATGTGCATCTTCCACTTCCTGAGGCAGAGCAGTGGTAGCATAGTTTAATACCCTGCATGCTTAGTTAGTGTGCATTTGTTTTAATTAATTAGTTTACTAGTTGATTAAAGTGTTGTAATAATTAGTAATTAGTTTGCTAGTTATTCATTTGATTTGTAATTGTGATACCCATGTTCCATAATTAGCTAATTGGTCCTTAAATTGAGTATGATTATGTGTTTAGCATGATTTTATGTGCCATTATGTGAATATATGCGATTTTGAAATTGTAGCTGTCACCGTAGGAATATCTGTTTGAATAATCTGTTTTGGAAATTAAATTGGAGGCCTTATCGGCCACAGAATCCGGAATTGATTACGCCATTGTGATTGGCATAATTTTTAGAGCCTACGGTGGAATTTAATCGAAAATTGATTCGGGTCAGATTAAATGGATTAAATTAATGTTATGGTGCCCAATTATTTTATATTAAAAAAATGTATTTGAGGGAGCTTTTAAAAAAGGGCCATGTACACACTCAACTCCTCTTTTTGTCCATTTTGGCTGATTTAACTCTCTAGAGAGAGAGAGACCCAAAATTAGAGAGAGAAAAGGGAGATCATCTAAGTTTTGCTCTTGAATCTTGGAAGTCTTGAAGATTACTCAAGAATTTGCTATAGATTGTGAGAATTAAAGCTCCTAGGTGAGTCTTTCATGGATCCTAGTTTGTAATTTTGTAAATTTAAAGTTGATTAATGATCAAGAGCAAGAATTGTGCCATAAGTGAAGAAATTGTGTAGTATTTGATGAATTTGAAGCCAATAGATGCATGCATGTAGGAAATTGTTATAAAATTCCATATTTGAACACAATGTGTATAATCTATGTTGAATCTTGTTTGAAATCCATGTATTTGATCATCTCTTCACCAATTAAGTTGATATGAATGAATATTTCTCACATGCAAGAGTAGATCATGGAGGTATGAGCTTTGCATGTTTGAATTTGATGTATTGGTGATGAGTTTGGGTTAATTTGAGGCATGCATGTAAGTAATTCAAGAAATTGAGCTTCAATGTGTTATGATTTGGTGTTGGTATCATGGGGATATATGTATGTGTGAAATTGGAGCCATAATATGCAAGAAATGTGGTTAAAATGTCGAAATTGAACTCCAAGAACAGTTCTGGAATTTCTAGAAAGTTTGATGTCCACTCGAGCGGGGAAACCGCCGCTCGAGCATGAATTTCGTGCTCTCAGTACTTTTTGCAGACTTGGTGTCCGCTCGAGCGGGGTATTTCACGCTCGAGCGGGGGGAGCTTTGTAGACAGGCATTCCGCTCGAGCGCTATATTTAATGCTTGAGCGTATTTTTCATGCAACCAGTACTTTTGCAGGCCTTAAGGGTCCGCTCGAGCGGGGTATTTCACGCTCGAGCGGGGACCCTGTTTTTTGAAATTTTGAAAATGCATTTTGTGTTCTGTTTTTTTCCGTTCCCTTTAACTTCTAAGCACTCTTAGGCATACATTGAGCATTGTAATTGAGTTAAGGAAATAAGAATGAAGCCTAAAGAGGAATATGTGAATTAAAGAACGGATTGAATTATTTGTGACCCATATGTGTTATATGATATGTAGGGTCAAGCTCCAGGGCAATTCAACCAACCGATCACTGTGAGTAATATCTGACATATGTTAGTGTCCAATGGCTACTTCTATGTAAGTTTTGTAAAGTTCATTAATTTGAATGGTGGACACAGTTTGGCATAAATGAATGGACCGAAGGTCATTTTGACATAAATGAATGGACCGAAGGTCGTTTTGACATAAGTGAATGGACCGAAGGTCGTTTTGACATCAACGAATGGACCGAAGGTCGTTTTGACATGAATAAATGGACCGAAGGTCGTTTTGGCATAAATGAATGGTCCGAAGGTTGTTTTGACATAAATGAATGGACCGAAGGTCGTTTTGGCATAAATGAATGGACCGAAGGTCGTTTTGACATAAATGAATGGACTTAAGGTTGTTTTGGCATAAATGAATGGACCGAAGGTCGTTTTGACATCAACGAATGGATCGAAGGTCGTTTTGACATGAATAAATGGACCGAAGGTCGTTTCGACATGAATGAGTGGGCCGAAGGCCGTTTTGACACAAATGAATGGGCCAAAGGCCGTTTTGACATGAATGAAAGTCTGAATGGGCCAAAGGCCAGTTTGTCATTTAGATGGGCCAAAGGCCAGTTTGACACGAATGATAGTTTGACATAAATAATAGTTTGACATGAATGATAGTTTGATATAAGTAATAGTTTGACACGAATAACAGTTCGATCTAAATAATAGAATGAATGGGCCAGAGGCCGTTTTGACATGAGCAAAAGTCTAAATGGGCCAAGGGCCAGTTTGTTATGGAAAGATAAATGGGCCAAAGGCCAGTATGTTTGGAACCACAGTCACTGACTTAAATTGTATATATATGTTAAATAGAAACATGAATTGGGCCCAAGGCCATTCGGAATATGTTGTTCTGCATATTGTTGTATCTTCTTATTTGATATTATTCACTAGGCTTTTGCTCACGCTCATTCGTGTGTTTGTAGGTGAGCCCAGAGAAGTCCAAACCCAGCCTCAGTGAAGTCAGTGTGGAACAACAAAGATTTTTGGGGAAGTCAGCCCTTGTGTCTCACGCACGAGACCCGCCTTCGCCTTTTGTCGTTTGTTTCTGTTCTGTTATGTTGGCAAAGTTTTGAGTACGTCTATGTATAGTTTTGTTTGGCTGACTTAGATTTGAATGATCCTGTCTGTACAGAATTTTATGTCATTGTACTTTCTGTCATGAGTTATTAACATATGTATGTAATGATGTGCATATAAGCACGGCTCTATGGATAAAGTTTCAAATTGCTTCCGTTTGGCCCCCATAAACTCTGTTAAAATACATTTGGTAGGGTTTGAGGCCGTAGGTAATCTCTCGATTACTAGCCGGTTATGTCCTTAACCCACGAGGGCGGGTTCGGGTCATGACAGTAATAATTAGTATAGTTAGCTTAATTAGATTAGTTTGATTAGCTTAGCTTAGGTTAGCTTAGCTCTTATTCATTCGGACCCTCATTCGTGAGGGCATAATGTTGTAGTAAGTGTGTGTGCGTGTGTGTATGTCTTTAAACCCCACGTCTTTCTCCCTTTTATTTAATCACTTTTAATGGTTAGATTAGGGTCATATTTCAATTAGCATATCGCATGCTTGCATTCATTCATTCGTATTGCATGCACCGAGGCTCGGCGCTTCATTCAAACTACATTGTCATTTCAAATACTTCTTTGAATACGTGTTTAACAGCATGTTGTTCAAATTCATCCATATGCCATATTAGTAGCCGAGCCTATTAATTGCATTATTGCATGTGTTGCATTAGACACTTAACATGCATCTTTCTAACTAGTTTTTGTTTTGGCTTGGAGTACTCGGTGAGTTTTTACTCTTTAGCATACTTGCATGAGTGTAATTGCGATATTGCCATGATTAGCATGTTTGCCATGAGGCTATGTGCTTAAATGCTAAACTGCATAAATGCCTGTGGATGAAGGCTTGTTGTTTGGATTGGAACGATTCAACGAATTTGCATTGTAAACCCACTTTGTTGTGGCGAATCATGTTTTAAGCCCACTATATTTGGTGTAAATCCGCATCTTTAAGCCCACTTGAGGTGGCAAATTCAAACCATTTTCGCAAACAAACATGAGTTGAATTATTCCAAATTGAGCAAACTAGTCTATACTTGCTTGTGCGCATCACATAGTAAAGCTAGTTTAATAACCAGAATAAGAACACATAATGTTTATAAAACATCATATCATGATTAGTAGAGGCCGGTCTTTGATCAGGCGAGTGGGGGTGCTCAATTCATGACCTTCCCCTCTTATATATATTCAAGTTCTCGAGCCGAGGCAACTTTGGTGATGACGGACACGTGGCCTTCGGCACGAGTCAAGGTTTCCTAAATTTTTCCAAAAAAATAAAATATTTAGATGGCGACTCTGTATCTAGCAAAATAGTCCAATTTTGACATTATTTGATTTAAAATCAAATTTTCAAAAAGGTTTGCCAGATTTGGACTCTTTGGTGTTTATCAGTTTCACATTGCACTTGTGAGACTAGATTCAGAGCCGCGGGAGTCCGAACTGTGAGGCCTTTCTTTCAAACCTTTCCGAAAGGCAAAATGCGGAAAAAGGCGAGTCCACAACTACGGTGAAGAAAGGAAGCATGAACAAGCTCAAAATTATTTGTGAGAGTCATGAGAAACTAAATCAAGCGTTGTTGATCTCAATAATGGTTGAACAACTCTACATTAGTTGTATCAATCCATACTATTTCAAAAAGAGATAGTTGATCCTATAAAGCATACATAGAGGATAGGAAATCATTAATGGAATGACTTTGTGACTAATGCAACTAATGAAGGCTGTTGAGAAGCTAATATTGATTAGATAGGCCAGTGGTTTGCTATTATTCCTTTAAGAAATTCCAAATTGCTTTGGTCGAAGCATAATTACCATCCATTTGAAAAAGACCAAACTAGAGATGAATAGATATGATAGAAGTATTGCGACACCAATGGATTCATAATGGTCAAAAATGCTAGAAAACAATTTGAATGGGTCCAAATAAATACAAAACCAAGAAAAAAAAATGATAAAATTAGCGGCTAGGGCATGTAACAACTAAGGCAACATCGGCACTGGCATCAGCATATCTAGTAGTATCAACAATGAAATCAGCGTAAGCGTATGTAGCAGCGTCAGTGAATATAGAATAAGGTCTAATCCAAGGATAACACCTACATCCAAATGTTCTAAGAAAAGCATAGTCTGGAGATTGATGAAACAAAACCTCAAAAGGAGTAAAAATGTCAAAATTAGCAATAGAAGCCTATTAATGAGAAGCACAATAGTGGCAAGAACATCAAACCAATAGGTGAGAGGTAATGAGGAATGATGCATAAGAGCTGTGGTTGTCTCTATGAGATACTTGTGCTTCCTCTCAGCTACACCATTTTGAGTAGGTGTATAAGGACAACTAAATTGATGTTCAATGCCTTTGCTTTTGAGAAACTCTTAAAATTTAGTGCTAAGATATTTTCCCTCATTATCACTTCTTAGAACTTGTAAATGAGTAGAAAATTGAGTTTGAACAAAGACTTTGAATTCCAAAAACTTAGTAAAACCTTTACTAAGAGCCAAGTAAATTTACTAAAATCATCAATGAAAAGTATGTAATACATGTAATTAGAAACATATGAAGTAAAAAGGCCCCACATATTAGTGTGAGTAAGAGTGAATAGCTTATTAACAATGGAATTGGACAAGCTAAATGAGAGCTTATGACTCTATGAAACACAACAATGTTGACATAGTTTCATACTAGAAGCATGCCTATATGCCAACTGGTGATGCTTAACAATGTGAGGCAATTTCCTTGATGAAGGATGACCTAGTCTATATAGCCAATTAGGTGTAGACTGAGTGGCCACTAAACAATGAAAGTAGGTTGGTAAATAATGTGATGAAGAAAAAGAAGGTAGATGGTAAAGACCATGTGAGTGATGACCTTTGTACAACACCTTCTTCATACTTTTGTCCTGTATGACAAATAAATCCTTATCAAAAGTAATTGTGCAATGGTTATCAACAATCAATTGATGGACTAAAATTAAATTTGAAGATATAAAAGGAACATGAAGCATATTTGAAAGATGAAAAGGAAATGATGGGGTAGGAAAAATGCCTTTACCAATGTGGTGAATAGGCAAAGCATTTCCATCACTAACAGTGATCTGATCACTAACATGATACAACTAATAGAGAGGAAGGTTGTTAAGATTATTGGTGATGTGGCTTGTGGCTGCTGAGTCAAGAAACCAATTGGAGGATGAACTGAGATATGTGAATCACCTGGTGGTGCTATAGAAGATGGGGTGAAGGCAACATATGCTTTGACTTGTGATGGCCTAGAGGATTGATAAGTGGAGTACATCCTATACCAACAGTCCAAGGCAGCAGGATTTACTTTACCACAGATCTGGCAAGTAAGCTAAGAGGCATTATAGGATGAGTTATGCATGTTTGATATAGTTGGAGTAGAATTTCATTGATTTCCTTGAGTATGATAGTTAGATCTACCTTCTCTACACTAATTGCCATTGTTGCCACTAAAATACCTGCCTTCATCTCTCCATCTGCCTCTGTAAGTGCCTCTATAACCACCTCTGTTAGAACTTCTTGAAGCATTATAGGCAAGAAGTATCTTTGAGGATTGTGAGTGCTTGGTAGATACTCTAATATGAATGGACTCAAAACTGAGTAAAGAACATAAAACCTCAACAAAAATAGGCTCAAATCTAGTTCTGATAGATGTTTTGAAAGCACTGTACTCATTCAACAGATCATTGAGAATTAATAACGTTAGATCCCCATCATCAACATGTGAAGTAACCAAAGCTAGTTGATCTGCAACAGTCTTGATCTGACTTCAGTATTCTTTAATTGTGTTTCCTTTTTTTTACAATGTGATTGAGTTTGTTATTCAGCCAGTGTATATGTAACCTTAACAAGGATGTGAAGCATTTGGAAAGAGCACTCCATACCTCATGACTTGTTGTGTAATAAAAACCAAAGGTAAAAACATATGGTGATAAAGTGGTAGTCAAACAACTAAGCAGGTGAGCATCGATTATCATCCATTGTGTATAGTCTAGATTCAAATTCTCAGCATTGTTTGAATCAATCACAATATATAATGGAGATACCTTTATTCCATCGACATAGAAGACAAGCTGTGTAGGTCTCAATTTGTTTTGAAGTTGATTCTTCCAAACAATGTAATTGGTTTAATCAAGCTTCACATTGACAAGCGAGTTTAGATTTGAGATGAGTAAAGTGAGATTTGAAGGTATTGATATTGCTGAGATAGAAATAGATGGAATTAACATTGATGGAGATAACATCATGGATGGACCTTCCTGGATCTCTAGCTTGTGTAGCTCTGATAAGAAGAAAATGAATCATTAGTCATTAATCAACAAGTATAAAGATTGACATTGTGATAACCCTGCTCCGTATTATGTTAATTAATCTTAATTATGATTGTGATTATGCATTTGATATGATTTTGAATGCCATTTATATGAATAGATGTGGTTTTGAATTTCTATCTGTTCATCGTAGGAAAATCTGTTTGATTATCTGCTTTAGAATTTAAATTGAAGGCCTTATCGGCCACAGAAACCGAAATTGACTATGCCATTGTGATTAGCGTAATTTTTAGAGCCTCCAGTGAAATTTAATTAAAAATTGATTTGGATCAAAATAATTAGATTCAAAACGATTAATTAAGCTTTATTATTTAACTCTAATCAAATGTGATTAGTGAGAGACTATAAAAGGAGCTCTATTATACTTATATTCATTTATTTGAGCTGAAAGCTGAAAATTGCTCTAAGGAAAGAGAGTAAGGGTCGGCTAGAGAGAGAAAGAGGGAAACAATTGGAGATTTGAGCAAGAGGCTTGGAAATCTTGAAGATAAACTCAAGAATTAACTATAATTTGGAAGATTTAAGCTTTTAGGTGAGTAATTGGTTATGATTTCATAAGATTGAAGTTGTGATTTTGTGAATTCAAGTTAGATGATCATCTAGAGCTTGAATTGAAGTTGGTATGTTCATGCATGCATAAAATTGCCATGAAATTGCATAAGCTAGCATGTAATATGTTGATCATGAAAAATTGAGCATTGAAGCATACATGCAAGCATGGTTTTGTTAAGTTTCATGATTATAGACACCAATGGTGTCATTTAAAATGGAATTGGAGTCAAAAGTAAGCATGCATGTATAATTCAAGGAGTTTTTGGAGTTTGAGCACATGTATATTGATATTGAATTTTGAAGCTATGTGCTTTGTTGTGATGAATTGAGGGTTGGATTGTGATTATGAGCAATTGGCCTCATATTGCTTGTAAACTCATGATATACAATGTGTTTCCATGTTTTTTGGGCCAAAATCATGTGCTTAAAGCCTTTGAATGTCGAATTTGAGCCTCAAGAACAGTTCTGGAAAACCCAGAATTCATGATATCCGCTCGAGTAGGGAATTCATGCCAGCCTATTTCTAAAACTCCCTACAAAGTGGCTACTGTGGAAATGAAAGAACTAAAAGAACAGTTGCAAGACCTGCTTGATAAAGGGTTTATCCGACCTAGTACCTCACCATGGGGTGCACCAGTGTTGTTTGTGAAAAAGAAAGATGGAACCTTACGTTTGTGTATCGACTATCGAGAATTGAACAAGGTAACGATAAAGAATAAATATTCCCTACCACGTATTGATGACCTGTTTGACCAGTTGCAGGGATCACAAGTGTTTTCCAAAATTGATTTGAGATTCGGGTACCACCAATTGAAAGTAAAGGCAGAAGATGTTGAGAAAACCGCATTCAGAACGAGGTATGGTCATTTTGAATTTCTTGTTATGCCGTTTGGGGTGACTAATGCTTCGACAGCGTTTATGGACTTAATGAACCGAATTTTGAAAACCTACCTTGATGAATTTGTTGTGGTTTTTATTGATGACATTTTGATATACTCGAAGAATAGACGTGAACATGAACATCATTTGAGAACTGTCCTGCAAACACTTAGAGAAAAGAAATTATTTGCCAAACTAAAGAAATATGAATTTTGGTTGGATGAAGTTATCTTTTTAGGGCATGTGATCAACAAGGAAGGAATTTCAATGGACCCACAGAAAATAAAGGCAATTGTGAATTGGCCTACACCGACTAACGTGACAGAAGTTCGCAGTTTCATGGGCTTAGCCGGGTACTATATGAGATTTGTGAAGGATTTCTCAAAACTAGCCGTACCTCTTACCTAATTGACACGCAAAGGGCAACCATTTGAATGGGACGACGAAAGAGAATCTGCCTTTCATGAACTAAAAACGAGATTGACCACTGCACCAGTTTTGACGCTACCATCAGGTATGGAAAATTTTGTGATTTTCAGTGATGCATCTTATAAAGGTTTGGGTTGTGTATTAATGCAAAACGGAAAGGTTGTTGCTTATGCCTCTTGGCAGTTGAGGCTACCCAACACATGACTTAGAATTGGCCGCGGTTATGTTTGCTCTAAAAATCTGGCGGCGTTATTTGTATTGGGCAAAGTGTGAAGTCTACAAGGATCACACAAGTTTGAAATACTTTTTACACAGAAGGAGTTGAACATGCGGCAAAGGAAATGGCTTGAATTGATAAAGGATTATGATCTTGAAATTCAGTATCACCCCGGGAAAGCTAATACAGTTGCTGATGCCTTAAGCAGAAAATCAATGGGGAGTATGGCTTGTTTTCTTACTTAACAGAAGGAGATCATGCAAGATTTTGAGAAGTCTTAAATTGAAGTGGTATTGTGTGAACAGGGCGGATTGATAGCCACTATTTCAGCTGAACCAACGATCATTGATGAGATTAAACAGAAACAAAAAGAGGATGAATCCCTCAAGAAAGTGATTGATGAATTTGAAACAAGTCCGAAAGCAGAGTTCAACATTAAGGGCGAAGTGTTGAGATTTCGAAACCGAATGTGTATCCTAGATATTCCGGAACTAAAGAAAGGAGTTCTAGATGAAGCCCACAAATCAGTGTTTGCTATGCATCCAGGCAATAACAAAATGTATTGGGATTTGAAACAAAGCTATTGGTGCCTAAAATGAAGAAAGAAATTGCAGAATATGTGTCCAAGTGCCTTCAATGTCAGCAAGTTAAAGCTGAACATCAGAAACCAGGTGGTCTACTTCAACCTCTTCCTATTCCTGAATGGAAGTGGGAGCATGTGACTATGGATTTTGTTGTTGGCCTACCTCGGACTCCTCGAGGTATGGATTCTATTTGGGTTGTAGTTGATAGATTGACTAAATCTGTACATTTTCTACCTGTTAGAACTACATTTGATGCTTATAGACTGGCTACTATATATGTTGATGAGATTGTCCATTTACAAGGAGTTCCGGTATCTATTGTGTCGGATAGAGATCCGAAATTTGTATCTAGATTGTGGAAGAGTTTGCAGAAAGCTATGGGGACAGAACTGAGGTTTAGTACTGTATTCCACCCATAGACAGATGGGCAATCAGAACGGACTATACAGACGTTAGCAGATATGCTAAGAATGTGTGCCTTAGATTTTCAAGGGAGTTGGGAAGACTATTTGCCACTAGCAGAATTTGCATACAATAACAGCTTCCACTCCAGCATCGGTATGGCACCATACGAGGCTTTGTATGGTAGAAGGTGTAGATCACCAATTTGTTCGGCAGAAGTCAGGGATAGAGCTTTCCTTGGGCTTGAAATTGTACAAGATACTTCTGAGAAGATCAAAACTATTCAGCAAAGGCTCAAAACAGCTCAGGACCGACAAAAGAATTATGTAGATGTTCGAAGAAGACCTCTTGAGTATGAGGTTGGTGACCATGTGTTCGTCTGTGTGACTCCGATGAAAGGCCAAGTCAGGTTTGGAAAGAAGGGTAAGTTGTCGCCCCGTTACATTGGGCCGTTTCAAATTCTGGAAAGGCTTGGTCCAGTTGCTTATCGAGTCGCTTTGCCATCGGGATTCGAGCAAATCCATAATGTGTTTCATGTGTCGATGTTGAGGGGTTATCTTCGAGACCTGTTTCATGTGATTGATTATCACTGAGTAGCTCTTGATGAAAATATGGAGTACGCCGAATGGCTGGAACGATTCGTTGACCGGCAAGTGAAACAATTAAGAAGCAAGTCCATCCCAATGGTGAAAGTGGAATGGAAAGAACACTATGGGACGGATGCCACATGGGAAAAGAGGAAGAAATGCGACTACGCTATCCACATTTGTTTTCCGACGAAGGTAAAATAAGTTTGGAGGACCAAACTTCCTAAAGGGAGGAAGACTCTGATAACCCTGCTCCGTATTATGCTAATTAATCTTAATTATGATTGTGATTATGCGTTTGATATGATTTTGAATGCCATTTATATGAATATATGTGGTTTTGAATTTCTATCTGTTCATCGTAGGAAAATTTGTTTGATTATCTACTTTAGAATTTAAATTGAAGGCCTTATCGGCCACAGAAACCGAAATTGACTACGCTATTATGATTAGCGTAATTTTTAGAGCCTACAGTGCAATTTAATTGAAAATTGATTTGGATCAAAATAATTAGATTCAAAATAATTAATTAAGCTTTATTATTTAACTCTAATCAAATGTGATTAGTGAGAGACTATAAAAGGAGCTCTATTATACTTATATTCATTTATTTGAGCTGAAAGCTGAAAATTGATCTAAGGAAAGAGAGTAAGGGTTGGCTAGAAAGAGAGAGAGAGAGGGAAACAATTGGAGATTTGAGCAAGAGGCTTGGAAATCTTGAAGATAAACTCAAGAATTAACTATAATTTGGAAGATTTAAGCTTCTAGGTGAGTAATTGGTTATGATCTCATAAGATTGAAGTTGTGATTTTGTGAATTCAAGTTAGATGATCATCTAAAGCTTGAATTGAAGTTGGTATGTTCATGCATGCATAAAATTGCCATGAAATTGCATAAACTAGCATGTAATATGTTGATCATGAAAAATTGAGCATTGAAGCATACATGCAAGCATGGTTTTGTTGAGTTTCATGATTATAGACACCAATGGTGTCATTTAAAATGGAATTGGAGTCAAAAGTAAGCATGCATGTATAATTCAAGGAGTTTTTGGAGTTTGAGCATATGTATATTGATATTGAATTTTGAAGCTCTGTGTTTTGTTGTGATGAATTGAGGGTTGGATTATGATTATGAGCAATTGGCCTCATATTGCTTTTATACTCATGATATACAATGTGTTTCCATGTTTTTTGGGCCAAAATCAAGTGCTTAAAGCCTTTCAATGTCGAATTTGAGCCTCAAGAATAGTTCTGGAAAACCCAGAATTCATGATGTTCGCTCGAGCGGGGAAAGTGCCGCTCGAGCGTGAACTAAGAGCTCCCAATATTTTGCAGACATTGATGTCCGCTCGAGTAGGGAGCCTTGTAGTGTGACCCTCAGCTCGAGCGTCCGAGTTCACGCTCGAGCGTAAAAATGAGGCAACCAGTACTTTTGCAGACCATGAGGTTCCGCTCGAGTGGCAGAACCCACGCTCGAGCGGGAACCCACGCTCAAGCGGGGACCCCTGTTTCAAAAATTTTGTAAAGACGTTATGTGTTTCATTTTCCGTTCTCTTTCATTTCTGAATACTCCTAGGCATGCATTAAGCATTGTAAATGAATTAAAAGAATAAGAATGAAGCCTAAAAGGAATATATGAATTAAGAACGGAATGAATCGTTTTTGACCCATTATGCGTTATGTAATGTGTAGGGTCGAGCTCAATGGTGAATCCACCGGCAGAACACTGTGAGTAATATCTTAACAAAGATATCTGAAGTATGTTATTTGTCCAACTGCTTATTTTCATGTAAGTCTTGTAAGTTTGTTACATTGAATTAGGGGCAGATATTTGTTATGCCATGTGATTGGGCCAAAGGCCGTTGGATACAATTGATTGGGCCGAAGGCCGTCTGATACGAATGATAGTATGACATGAATGAATGGGCCAGAGGCCGTATGACATGAATGAATGCGCCGAAGGCCGTATGACATGAATGAATGGGCCGGAGGCCGTATGACATGAATGAATGGGCCGGAGGCTGTATGACATGAATGAATGGGCCAGAGGCCGTATGACATAAATGAATGGGCCAAAGGCCGTATGACATTAATGAATGGGCCAGAGGCCGTATGACATAAACGAATGGGCCAGAGGCCGTATGACATGAACGAATGGGCCAAAGGCCGTTTGACACGAATGATTGGGCCAAAGGCCATCGGACAAGAACGATTGGGCCAAAGGCCGTCAGGTATGAGTTAATTGGGCCTGAGGCCATTTGACACGTCTGCAACTTTAGTCGAGTGATAAATTAAATAGAAACATGAATTGGGCCTAAGGCCATCTGATGTAACTGTTTCAAAGATTGTTCATGTATCTTCCTTATTTGATATTATTCATTGCGCTTTCGCTCACACTCATTCATGTCTATGTAGATGAGCCAGGTAACGTCCAAACCCAGCCTTGGTGAAATATGTGGGAAAAAGTCAAGGTTTTGAAGAGTCAGCCCAACGTCTCACGCACGAGACTCGTCTTCGCCTCTTTTGTCCTTTTGTCATAGTTTTGTTATGCTGGCGAAAACACTGGATTACTTTTGTATATAAACTTTGGGTTTGGCTGACTTAGATTTAAATGATTCTGTATGTACAGTTTGTATGTTAACTTCCCTTTGATGTGAGTTATTAACGAATACTTATATGAAATGTTATGATGTGCATATAAGCACAGCTCTATGGACAAAGTTTTAAATTTTGCTTCCGTTTGGCCCATTTACTCTGATGAGTTATGTCTGGTTTGGTCTGAGGCCGTAGGTAATCCCTTGATTACTGGCCGATTATGTCCTTAACCCATAGGGACGGGTTCAGGTCATGACAGACATCTTATATACAAAGCTACACGATATCTCAATTGCTATGTAATCAAGTGTAGACACCCCCATTTTGATCGGCCTTAAGAGTTGGGTGTTTTCTTCCGAACATCCAATAATGAAAGTTGGAATGTGCTACCATGCATATTCTTCAGCAGGAGAACTGGGTTTAAACTTTAATCCCAACTGTACACCCGTTTCGACCAAACTACGTTAGACCCTCTTAAAACCCTATTCAAAATGTTTTTTTTCGTATGGATCCAAACATTTTTACAAGGTTCAAAGGTTTGTATTTTCAAAATTCAAGTGCTATACTTTTTCAGTAAATTAAGTGGGGACAAAGTGGAGATAAATGCAAGGAATGAGAATTCTTTATTAAAAAAAAAAAAAAAAAACTGATATAGCTGTACAAAAAATGAGCTGGGCAAATGAAAATTCATTTGGCGTAAAAAAATGTGCTAGCCGTTTGATTTTTTTGTTGGTTGGATGATTTGTCCGGAAAATAGAGTAGTTTTGGGAGATTGGCTCCCATGAACATGGGGAAGCCACATGTCTACAATTTTAGATATTTTTAGCTCCAAGTCTATAAATAGCACCCCCCCCCCCCCCCCCCCTCCCACACTTCATTATCAAGGGTTACAAATTGTTTCTAAAGATTTAGATATTGTTGAGAGAAAAAACCATCTTTGAACCTAAAGCTTACAACTTCTTCATCTCTCTCTCCACATATCTACCACCCAAACACCATTGAAACTTGAACTTGAAAATTCTTGTTGAGTATTCTAGCCATATTCAAGAGCTTTTAGGGTGCTAAGAAGAGTGTTTGATAATAAAAAAAAAGTCTTCTTTGCCTACAAAGGTAAACTTTGAAGCTCTTTCATCCATTTTCTCTCATTCTTTCTTACCAAACAGCTTGTTTTCAAGGTTTACATGTACTTAAATATGTGATTTAGCTTGTGAAAGTGGAGGGCGTGGCCACCCTTCCATGGATGTTGTAACTTCTTTACCTTTTGTTGCGTTATGGACGTGGAGGGTTTTGCCACCTATCCATAGAATTGTTAGATAGAGTGGTTTTACTTTCTTGTACTTTATCTTACTTTCTTACCATTCTTGGTGTTCGGGTGTCTTTGGGGCCTCGAGGTGTTGGACCGAGACGTATCCCCAGATAGATCTAAGCGTGGGTTTGTGTTGTGCTTTATGGATTGGGTGGCCTTTTTGGTTTTGGCGTTTCTCAAATTTCAGGGAAGAAATTTCCTAAGGTGGGGACTTTGTAGCACTTGTGTCCTTTAAGCTATTGGAGAGTGTATTTAATTCCTTTATTTTCATTTTGGGAGTCTTTGAAGTTGTTGTATTTTGGTTTTGGAGGAGTACAATTCGATTTAAACTTGTTGGAATTGTTTATTCACGCTTGTTAATGTTGAAAAGTTCTTTAGAAACTGGGAAAATTTGTTCTAGGATCGACACCAGCCTTGGAGGTGTCGACACCCTCTTGCTATTGTGTTCCTAGATTGCTACTGAAATTCAGTGTCGACACCAGCCCTTAGTGGTGTCGACACCTGCCTTTTCTTGTTGGCCTTTGCGGTCGACACGAGTCTGGGAGGTGTCGACCCTTGTCTATTGCAGAATATGGGGGTTGCTTGCTAAAATTTAGTGTAGACACCAGTTTGGGAGGTGTTGACACCTTGTCCTCTGCACACATTAGTGTCTCAGCTTTTCTTTCTGAAGGGTTGACACCGCTGTTTGAAGGGTCGACACCTCTGTCTGAAGGGTCGACCCCTGTGAGTATTTCCAGATTTTTCGTTCGGTTTTGGGGCTCAACTTTTGGGGGTTTGACTTAATCTTTCCTTTGATTTTAGGGCTATTATTCTACCATTATAAATAGGCCCCAAACACACTTTTCTCATTCACTTTTTTCTCTTTCTCTCTCTCTCTCTCTCTCTTTCTTTTTGAAACTCACCTTTTTCACTTAGATCTCTAGATCTACTCACGTAGAGGCATCTTTCCACCTTGGTCCTTTGAGAAAGATTGTAGATCTCGTCAAGGGCTTTCTTTTGATCCAAGAGTTTCGTGATTTCATCAACTTTGGTTTTCTTCGTGTTCTCCTCTTCGCTTCAAGAGGCAGGGTCTATTTCCTAAACTCAATATGAGTTCGGTAGCATATTTATGGAGTATTTTGTTATGTAAATTTGGTGATCATTTGGTATGATTTGTATCCTTGTGATTTGTTATTTCAAAGGATCTATGGATTAGGTGTTTTGGGTTGAATTTGGGGTTTGGATTTGAAATGTGAAAGGGAGATTTTCAAATGAGTTCTTGAAACAAGTGATGACTTTGTATTGATGTTGAGATATGTTGACATGGTGGCTTTCCTTTACTCAAAAGTGATTTTGAAAGAAAAGAAGGTCTTGTTCTAAAAACGTGGGTTTTGGCGTGTTTTGGAAACATATAAAATGATGTTGATTTTGTAAGAGATGGAAATGAAATGGTTGTGGATTTTGGAAATGGGTGTTGTTACTCCTCTTGGAAAAATATATCTATATGGTTATCTTTTTATTCTTGCATTAGAGATAACTATTTTGGCTATTGGTGGAGTATAACATTGCCGTGTGTTAGAAATTGCATGTGGATTAGGCAATTGAAATCATTTATATCATGGAGAATGTAATGGATTTTGGAAAGTGAAATTGTATGTTTTGAGAGGAGGTTTTGGAAATTCCTACTTTATGTTTTGGAACATTTGCATTGTTTTGGAAAAACAATATTTTGAGCTACATGTATTGTACTATTGAAAAGGGTAAATAAAATGGTGACTCTAGGAAGAGGTGTGCATCACCAAATCAAGTTGGCCTGTGTGTATAGGGTGAAAGTCTCGAAAAACGCGCGTATACATGATGTAGACACCCCATTTTTGACCGTCCTCAAGACTTGGACGTCACCGTTTGAACACTCGGTGATTATCCATGTTTGTGTTCGTTTGGAGTTCCCGGAGTTCTTGGCTACGCGCCTTGTCTCAGGATCTCCGAACTCGACCGTTTTGTGTCTGGTTTTGCACCAAACACTTGTGTTTTGCCTTGGAGGGGCAGGGAATGCCTGTGAGGCATCCCACACACCACCGGCACTAGCTAGAGGCCACCGGCTGGTTTTTTGTTGCCATCGGCAATGTATGTTGCCGGTCGGCACTCTTTGTTGCCGGTCGGCAGTCAATTTTGTCAAAATGACATTTTTGGCCGGCCGACTACTGTTCAGCTGCTTTTGGAGATATTTTGAAACAGCTGTCTTGCATTGGATTCCCCTCCATACACGTGTATGGAGGGATGGCCCTCTTGTTAGCTTACTTTGTAAGCTTTACAAGATTGGCTCCTCTATAAGAGGAGCCCTCCTCTCTCCCTTGTTCTAGGGTTAGAAAAATTGGAGAAGAGAGTTAGAGAGCTCTGGTTTTAGGGTTTAAGATAGTGTATCTAACCTATATCTATATCTCTCCCTCTCTTGCCTTTGTGTGTGTTTTAGGCTTAGTTTTGTGCACAAACACCTACCATCACACCATCCTCTTGGAACTGAGGGTTTGGGGCTTGTTTTTGGAGCTTTGAAGCTGGTTTGGAGCTCAAGAAGGCTGTTGGAGCATCCTTTGTGAAGGTGGTCTTCAAGGGTAAGAAACTTCCCTTTTATTCCCCATTTTTGCATCCTATTTCTACCTATCTTAGAGCTGTTTTTGTGTTTAGTGTATAACATAAAAAAGTTCTGTTTTTTAGGCCCTCTTGATAGTTTATTAAGAGTGTTTTGTGCTTTGGGGAAGTTTGACCCCTCTTAGGCCTTGCAAGGCCCTTGTTTTGTGCCATTTTGTGCAAGTTTCGAGACTTTGGTGTTTGGGCCTCTTCACCACTGAAATCTTGAGGGATTTCAGTGGTGGAGATGGTGCCTTGAAGTCTCCAAAAGGGGAGGGCCACCCCCTCTCCTTGTTGTCCTTGAAAGGGACCATTTTTGGTCTCTTAAGGGAGCTTATATTGGGATGTTTGTTGATCATGCCATGGCTGTATTTTATGCTTATATTGCCATGTTATAACTTTGTATTAAGTTGGTTTTGGTACTCCATGCATGTTTAGTATAGTTGCCATGTAATGCCTCCTTGATCCCTTAACATGTCTTAGGTTGTTAGCCTTTGTTCAAGCAAGTTTTAGGCTTAGCCTTGTGAATGTTTTGTGCTTATTTTGCCATGCTTTAGGTCTGTCCATAGTTGTTTGGATTGATTTTGGCATGCTTAGTATAGCTCCTTTGCATTTGTGGCTTGTCGGGCTTGTATGCCTCAAGTATGTGAATGTGTAGTATGTGTTGATTGCATCATTTTGGTGGTTTGGAACCATCCGACATGTAATTTCAGTCCCTTTGGCATGCTCATGTGCTTGCCTTAGTTGCCTCTTTGTTGCTTTGAGAGCATGTGTTGTATGCCCTATGTTTTGACCATTGTGCATGCCTTTGAATTTGAATCATTTAGATGCCATCTAGGTGGTCTTTTGGGCTTAGTTTTATGTGTTAAAACTCTGTTTTTGGTCGCCTAAGTCTTGCCATGTGTGGTTGTACTAAGTGTAGTTCGTTGCCTCTTTGGTGAGCCTTGAATACTTGGGCCATTTGCATGCTTTTGTTTATCTTGTTTGAGTCGGTTTGGCACCTCTTCTAACATGATTTTAGAGCTTAACTTGCATGCTAATTGTTCATATTTGTGCCCTTTTAAATGTGTTTAAAAGTTGCCCCATTATGCTTTAAGTATTGGACCATGAGTGCTTGCATGTGTGTGTGCATTTTGGCCTTCACTTCCTTGGTTTTGGCCACTGATTTTAGGCCTAATTAGAGTTGCCTAGATCATGTTTAAGTCCACATTTTCATTGGTTGCATGCTTGCTTGTATGCTTGTATGAGTGTCTTGCATTGTCTATATTGCATGCTAGCCAACATGTCTAGGATTGCATTGCATTGTGCATGCTTGGCCTCTTGAAGTGAGTGTGATAGAGGTTAAGCTTCCTTGTGTGATTATATGGTTTGCATGCATTTGAAATTGAAGTGTACACTCGATTCTTTAGGCCATCATGCATGGAAATGCGTGATTGGTGGCCTGAGAATCGAGGCACATCCTCCCTTGAGTCATTAACATGATAGGGAGTGTGATTGGTGCATACATAGCTTGAATTGTATTGCCATGCAAGATTTTGCCCTCTGCTGCTGTGAGTTGCAGGTTCTGCAGGAACTTATTGCCGACCGGCAATATTTAGTGCCGACCGGCAATCAATCGATGGCCGGCAGATCTATTTTGTGTCGATGACCACAAATTCACTGCCGGCGGTCATTCTACTTGGCCGGTGGGATCCCCCAGTGTCCTGAGAGGTATTCCTGAGCCTTTGGCAGTTTTCAAAGGAGCAAAGCAGGGAAAACAGAGGCAGACTATGCATGGCAGTGCGATTTCGAGCAAATCCCAAGCATGCGCTACATCTGACCCGCTTCCCGAGGGCTTTACTGTTTTAATTAGATAAATTAATTTATTAATATAATTGATCTGTAATATTTAATTAACTTGCATAGTTAATTAATTTGTATATTCTTTTGGTCCCTCCGAGCGAGGGCAATTCTGTAATAAGCGTGTGTGAGTGGTGTGTATGTCCTCCAACCCCCACTTCTTTCTTCCCTTTTATTTACCTGCTTATGATGGTAGATTAGGGCACGTTTATTTTAGCATACCTTATGCAATGCATGCGTGCATCCATGCATTTGTTTACATGCACCGGGCTCGGTACATCATACAAACTGCATCGTTTTTCAATTTCCAAATTGAATACTTGTTACTTGTAGCATTTCACATGCCATTTTAGGGTTAGCTGAGCCTATCCTAATCATATTCTGCATGCGTTGCATTAGACACTTAACATAAACTAGGGCATGCATGTTTGCTAACTAGTTTATTGTTTTGGCACGGAGTACGATGTAAGTATTTATGCTTTAGCATCTCGCATGCGTGTGAATGTTAACATGACAGCATAATTACCATGTGGCTAAGTGCTTATATGAGATAAACTGTTTGAATGCCCGTGGGTGGAGGTTGGATTGCTTGAGTTGGAAAAACTCGTTGAAATCCGTGTTTTAGCCTACTTGCGAGTAGCAAATTCCGAAACGCTTTCAAAACGAACGGATATGCAATGCTTATTTCCAAATTAGGCAATCTAGTCTATACTTGTTTGCTGTGCGCATAACATAGTAATTCTAGGCTAATAACCGGAATAAGAACGCATAATGTTTTCAAAATCGAATATCATGGTTAGTAGAGGCCGGTCTTCGGATCGGGCGAAAGGGGGTGCTCATAGCTGACCTTCCCCAATTGTACCCAAGTTCCCGAGCCAAGGCAACTTTGGTGGATGACGGACACGTGGCCTTCGGCACCGAGTCAGGGTTTCCTAAATTTCCCCGTTAAAAAATATTTAGGTGGCGACTCTGTATCTGGCAAAGCAGTCCATGTTTGGCACTCCTTTTCAAAAATCTGTTTTCTCAAAAACGATTTGCCGAATTTGGACTCTTTGGTTCAGATTACGAACCGTGACACAAATTGAGTCCGAACTATAGAGTGAAGCCCAAGGGCGCATCTACACATGAGTGTCGATTCCCGCAGACGAAATATCCGTAAAATGGTAATAGTAGGGCTTGCATAGCCTACGTTTACATGGGTCCTGTTTGACGGTTTCCCGTGGACAAAATATTTGTGAAAGGTTGTATGTGTTTGGGAGATTCACCCATTTATTTACTATTATGTCGGTCTGGAACAGGGTGTTGGGAATATGGTTTTAACAAGGTATTTTTCTATTGTTTAGCGATGTATTCGTATTTGATTTAGAAATGTATTTGTTGGTTGGTATTGAGATACATGGATTGGTTTTTGGAAAGGAATTTTATATCAAGTAGATGTTATGAACTCGAAAACGTTTTGATTAAACATAAGGTTTTGGTAATTGGAAAGAAAGGATTTTGTTGAGTAATCAAATGGATTGAAAAATGCATTTGGGCATATTGTATATACGTATTGCATCATGATCATTTATGCAGGTGGAGCATGTTTAGTTTTTGAAATATTCTCTACTGAGCTTTATGCTCACCCTATGTTGCTGAAATATTTTTTAGGTGTACATGTGTGGATGTGGATTGTGACGTGAAGTTGTGTTCGGAACCGTGTAGGGTGGTTCTGTTGTTTGTAGGCCAAGGGCCTTTTATGTCATTTACTGGCCATGTGCCATTCTTGTAAGGATTACACCCTTGTGTACGATGTAAGCTTCAGGGCATCTAATTTAATCTTATAATATATGTGCATGTTTTAGCTACAGAACATCCATTCGACTTAGATCTTGTATCTAGGAATGTATAAAATTGGATAAACACATATATTGTGTGACTATATAATAGTCATTTGCAAGAGAGTTGTTATCTATTGTTCATCGTCGGGTGGTTTATTCACGTGAGCTAGACCTTGTAAGTCCGAGGCGTGACAATGGCTCAACCACCCTCCTATAGAATTGTTAGATTGTGTAAATTCTCTCTACTTTCATGCAACTTTTTTTTTTTAATACTTTTCTCATCATCCAAATGTTTTGGTCCAATGTGATTCAATCCATACTCACTCCTAATGAGTATTTGTAGTTGTTTCATGGGATATATTGTGTGATCTTTTGCTATCTTTCTCTTTCTCTCTTTTTTCCTTTGAAGCTATAAGAGTTTCCTTATTACAAAGTGTTGAAAACTTTTATCTCGACCAATTTTGAACATGGAAATGGATTTTACATCCATATTCCATGAGCAAGAAGATGAGTCTTCAACTACATTTGATGAGTCATATGTATTTTTCTTTACTTTTCCTCTATTTTTTTAGAAGTTCTAGAAAGCTTTCCTAGCTTCATAGAGTTTCACCTAAGAAATGGTGGCAATCTACTTTTTCGAATTAATAGCATGGATTTGAGTATTAATTTACTCTTATTTACAAAGAGATGAATGCAAGTTTCCACCTATTTTTTGGTTTGGTGTTTCTTAGATCCAACCCATGTACATGTTAGTTTTTTTTCCATCTAATAGCTCTTATATATATCATTTAGCATATTTTGTTGTTGGATGATAGGTGAAGCCTATCTACATCTTCCTTGAATATCTTTATGATAGAAAGGAGTAGAAATGATGAGCATTCTTTAGAAATGTTTTGTTTGTTCCATTTTGTCTTTGTTGTACACAACAAGATTTTCCAGATTTTTTGTATGGCCGACTAGATAAAGGATCCGGGCAACACTTATTTCATCTGGTTAGAGCATTTATTTGGCTAACCAGATGACTTTTCCAAACAAAACAGAGTAGAATTGAGGGATTTTTGACGGATGATCTCTTGGGCATGCATAGCTCCCTTTATAACTTTTATTTCTATTTCGTATGATTTGTTAGATTCAGCTCTTATTTTGCTAAATCAATTCATTGTTGTAAATAACTTCCAACCCCTTTTCTTTCTATTCATTCATTGTTGTAATAATTTCCAACTCCACGTCTTTTTATTCCTTTCATCATAAAGGATTATTGTAATACCTTCCAAACTCCATTTCTTTCTATCTCTTTTATTTTTATGCTTACCATAACTATTAGATAGCATCACATTTTCTTTTTGATCATATCCATACATTGAATCTATATTTTATGCATTTGGATTTGGCTCACTTGCATTTGTGGGTTTTATCAATTCCTACATGATTTTATGTGCTACCTCATGGCTTGAAATGATTCACATATCATGTACTTAGCAACCGAATCTATAGTTGAATTCTTATGTATGTATTGCATTAGTATTTTTCATATAGGATCATGCATATTTTAATAATTTTGTTTCATCTTCATAGTTGGATGCGAGTAAATACTAGGTGAGCATTTACAACTTTAGCATCCCACCTATGAATGATTTTTCTTACTATATCTAATCATATTACCATACGGTTATTTGCTTAATTGATATATCTATGATTGATAGTGGATGGAGGTTGTGTCGTTCAATTTGGAATAGTGTTAATTCTTATGCTTGTGGGCTTAGTTTCATTTGATTTGTACACATTTCAAAACTCTTTCAAAACACATGAGGTCCAAACGTTCCAAAATGAATGGCACAGTCTATACTTGATTGCTTTACGTAGTAATTTGTAGCATTAATAAATAATCAAAACATAAGCATATATTGTCTATAAAACTCGTATCATGGTTTAGTAGAGGACAATCTTTTGATCGGGTGAATGGGGATACTCAATTAATGACCTTTCCACTTCATACCTAAGTCCCCAAACTGAGACACTTTGGTTATAACGAACAATGGCCTTTGGCACGAGTTACGAGTTCCCTAGTTTTCCTAAAAGATTAGGTGGCGACTCTAAATTCTGGTGATGTAGTTTATTTCTTGCAAATGTTCGCGAAAAAAAGGATTTTCCATAAAAGTTACCGGATCTGGACACTCATTTTCCATTTCACATTGAACTCGTGAGACTAAATTAGGAGATTGAGAATCTAAATTGTTGGGTGCGCTTGGGTACCCCCATAAACATCCTACACCAAGGTTACTTCTAACCAAAGTATAACTAGTTTCCCCAGCTCTAGTTCTAACTGTAGCCTAACTAATTCTACCAATGCAACACACTACAACAAAACTAAGTTTTTATGACATCACATCAATGGCATACAGTAAATGCAAGCTGTAGTTTTTCACTTTTACGACTTTCTTTTTTTGCATATTGTAAATTATATCCTAACAACGACATGTCTATTGCTTACGTTATTAATGGCAATTATGATGATGTTTTTACAGCCTACAATGTTAGCCATAAATAATTAAACTTTCTATGACATGCATATGGCATGCTGCTAATACATCAAACATACATACCACACGTATGCCAGCTGTTAAACATATTTCACTTCACGCGACACCAATTTCTGTCGTGATTGGACAAAAAAAAAAATAGGCACCAAAATAAAACACTCTAGTGCCAAACACCAAATATATATATATATATATATATATATTACTAGAAAAAAAAAATATATCAAAATACACTCTTTAACTCTTTGAACATCAAAAACGTAGAGGAGAAAAGTTTGACTCCAAGAGAAAAAACAAAGAAAGCGGGATAAGAGAAGAACAAAGAAAAATGTAGAGAAGATATATATATAGAGAGAGAGAGAGAGCTCTAAACCAAAGGAGAAGAGAGAATGACGAAAGAGAAGATGGCTGGAATGAGATAGAAGAGATGAACACACAAGAGACTCTAAGAAGAATATCACTTCCACCCTTAAACCAAGTTTGGCGATTAAAACTAGGGTTTTGATTTCGGAATTTCTATTGGAAAATAAAGATTTTGATTGAGAAACTCAAAAATTAGGGTTTTGTTACCTTAAACCAGGTTTGCAGATTCAAACTAGGGTTTTGAATTGTTAATTTCTATTGAAAAACTAGGATTTTGATTGAGGAACTCAAAAATTAAGATTTTGTCACTCTTAAATCAGGTTTGAAGATTCAAAGTAGGGTTTCGATTTAGGGATTTCTATTGAAAAATTAGGATTTTGATTGAGCAACTCAAAAATTAGGGTTCTATTTTAGGTTATGATTTTTTATTTTTTATTTTTTAAAATTTTGTAAATGTGAGTTGGGAAAACTAGGTTTTCTTTTTAATTCTTCTATTTTGTTTGTTTTACAGGTCGAGAAATGGGTTTTCTCATTCACTCACTATTAAATGAGTCTTCCTCTCTAAACTAATGCAAAATGGTTCTTTTTCTCTATTTTTCCATCCTTCTCTGTTCTTCGATTCTTCTTTTTGGGTTTAAAATTTGAAGTTTTTATGCTATTATTCTCGCAGTTTGACCTTAAAACTCTAAATCAAGTGAGATTTATATACTTGGAATTTGAAAATTCTGCTACAAGTAAAAATCCCAGTAATAAAAATCAATTCATGATTTTCATAACAGCTCTCCAAAGAGTGTGGGTAAAGGAAAACTGGAAAACAGAAAAAGAAAATGGGTTCTAGAAATTGGAAAACAAAACAAACATTATGGGTAAAGGAGTTTCAATTTTGTGTACTATAAATTTTATTGAATGTTGGTGCGCTTGGAAATTAAAATAGTTATAAAAATCCAAGTTGACTTTATATATTAGTGCTCATGGAAAGTTTTTTGTGACTTTTTATTTTTAGATAGGGATAGGCTTCTCTCTAATCTATGATTTAGATTGGAGAGTGTTGCTTACGGGTCCTGTTTTGATGATTCAATCTATTTATTTTGTAGGGCTCTTCGTATATATGATTCACACACAAAAAAAAATGCTAACTTGATAATCGTAACTTATTCAATTTATCATATTTAAAAAAAATGGATTACAAATATATTTTTGAAAATAGACCATCTATTTTTTTTTGGTTAAAAATGTTATAAATTAAATCGACAACGATTATTAGATTGACTTAAATATATATATATATATATATATTTTTGGTGAGTGATATATAGAAATGATCTTACAAAATGAAAGTTTGAACTATCAAAACGGACATGTGATGGATCCTACTGCTCGGACAACACTCTTATGACCCTTTTAGATGTTAGTGTGTATGTGAAAAATATTATTTCTTGGATAGTGATGTATGCCATATTAAACAATAAGATAAATATACTTTAGTACTTGTTTCATTTTGGTCCTCACAATTTTATTTAGTTTAATTTTGATTCTAAATTTTTGATTTTGTTTCAATTTGGTCCAATTGATTGTAGCATTTGACAGCTCAACGATTATTTCCTATCAAAAATCCTAATAATTTAATTCATTGGATACAAAATTTAAAATTAAGAATCAAAATTAAGTCAATTAAAAATATAAGAATAAAATAACACAAGACAAAAAATATATGTACTATCGGTGTAATTTTTTCTAAATAATAAATATAAATGATCAAAGATGACCCACATATTCACTTTTGTTATATAATTAGGAAAACAACAATATTACAAACTTACTTTTATCAATCCAGAATTTACCTAGAAAAATAAATCAATGCTCAGATTCATTTCATATGTGAACCTCGCATTTCATCAATTCAACCTCAACTACACAAACATATTCGGGTAAATTCAGAGTCTGTAAAAGTGGGTTTCTAACATTTTTCTTAGGAAAATAACCCACATGAATTGCGAGATTTCTCATTTTGCCAAAAATAAATTTTGTTAACATATCTAATAACTTCTGAGAATCACAAAAAACGACACTCTTGCAACTTTATTTTTTTATGTCAATAAAAAAATAAAAAAAGAGGCAAGAGCACAAGTATCATAGAATTTTACTCAATCCCAATTAGGTTCACACTAAGAAGAACCCCAAACATGTGTTATCTCAAGCCAAGAGGTTGGGAAAACGAGTCCAGATCCCCTGTAACCCTTTTCCGCCGTGCTCCAAAACGACATCGTTTTTCGACAAAACTTAAAAGAAAGAAAAAAGGTAAATTACAAATACACCCCCTCAAGTTTTCTTAAAGTACAGATTGTCCCATGTGATTTAGAAAATTACAAATATCCCTTTCTCAGAATTTTTTATTTAACATAATTGACTAAGAAAATGAAATTCATAATTGCTCTAAATTACAATAATAAAATTACTTAAATTATTAATTGAAACATGTTTCTAACATAATTAAAAACTGTTAATTGATTTGATGATTTATTAATAAAATAGGCGATTTGTTATGAAATTAGAAATCTCAAAGGTGGAATATAATTTCCAGAATCACGGGGGGCAATTTTTATTTTAATCAAACCTCAGGGTTGTACTTGTAATTTAACAAAAAAAAAAATTAGAATAAGCAACAGTAGATAACCTCCATCGTCTTCTCTATTCTGGTGTAAAGAGACAGATTTTTCGTCTTCGTCCTTCTGGATTTCTCTCTCAGTTGTTCTTTCAATTTGATTTAGATTCACACATACAATGTTTAGATATTTATCTGATATAATTAATAGAGTGGTCATATAAGGATTTGAGAAAAGTATATTTTTTTTTTATAATTTTTGTCGTTGATGATGATGTAAATTTCCATCATTCCATGTGTTTTTGCGAGATCTTGTAGAATCTTGTAGATCATATCATAAATTCCAACTTCCATGAAATAATTACTCTTCCTCCTTCTTCTCTAAAAACTACATAGCAATCCTACTTCTCTGATTAAACCTACATCTCTCTCTAACTTTTAAACCCACACAGCAAACTCACATAAAACCCACTTATTAATTGTAGCCACCATATAAAGCAAACTCCTCATTTTCTCTTTCAATTAAATCCACTTGTGTGATTTCAAATTTTTTTTGGTAAAATCATTTGTATATTTGTTTTTTTTTTTTTACTTATAAATATATATATATATATATATATATATCCTCTCTATGTTTTGTCTAGATCTAGAAGGAAAAGAAAGAAAGAAAAGGAAAAGGAATGAGGAGGAGGTGCGGCTGCAGAGGACCGCTAAAAGAGGAAAAAAGACTGAGGGAGGGTCATCGGAGGGATTGGGGGTCGCCAGAGCTAGTGGGTAAGGTGGCCAACGATGGGGCTTTTGTTTTGGTTATGTTTTATCTGCTGCTGCTGCTGCTTCTTGTTTTTTATTTCAAAGTTTTTCTCCAAAATGATGTAATTTGGGGGCACTGTAGAAAATGTTTACAGGAAAAACTTGCAGAGGATCTAGACTCCACTCCAAGCTAGGAGTCCAGATCATCTGCTGCCCTTTCTTACTACACTTCTTATGGCCCTTGCCAAAACGATGTCATTTTGGCAGACACGTTGTCATTTTGTTTAGTTTATTTATTTATTTATTTCAAAATTTGAGTTTCCCCTGCTTTGACTCTTCCACTTTCATTTGTTTATTTATCTGTTTGGCCTTAATAGTGCGAGACGCTAGACAAAGAGAGAGAGAAAGAAGGAGTCAACTGAGAGAGAGAGAGATGGAGAGTTGAACACGACGGAGAGAGAAATGAACTGAGAGAGATGGTGAAGGGAAGCGACAACGAAGAACAGAGGATGGCGGAGTGTAGCTCGACTTTTCGTGCTCCTTTTGGAAGACGATAAGCCCTACAGTTCGGACTTCTGTGGTTCTAAATCTGATTCCACAAGTGCAATATGAAATAGATTAACACCAAAGAGTCCAAATCCAGAAAATCTTTTGAAAAATTGATTTTGAATCAAAAAGCCAAAAATGAACTACTTTACCAGATACTGAGTCGCCACCTAAATGTTTTTGGGAAATTTAGGAAACCCATGACTCGTGCCAAAGGCCATGTATCCGTCATCACCAAAATTGGGAACTTAGGTACGAAAGGGGAATGTCATGAATTGAGCACCCCACTCACCCGATCAAAGATCGGCCTCTACTAATCATGATGTGATTCTTATTTACATTATATGCTCTTGTTCTAATTTATTAGGCTAACTTACTATGTGATGCGCGCACAAGTATAGACTAATTTGTAAAACTTGGAACACTTGATTTCATGCTTGTTTTTTTGAAAAGAGTTTGTGAATGTGTCTTTTGAAAAAGTGGGCTCAAATGTACATTAATCAAACTATCTCAATTCAAGCAACTAACCTTCATCCAAAGGTATTTAAACAATTTATCACTTAAGCACTTAGCCTCATGGTGAACATGCTTTGACATGGCAACATCAACATACAATGCAATATGCTAAAACACAAAAATGCTCACCTAGTACTCTGAGGCAAGCCAAAAGAAACAAAAGAGTTAGAAAAATGCATGATCCTAACTATGCAATATGACTAATGCGATACATACAATATGCAATTACTAGGGTCAACTACTAATATGGCATACGAATCAATTTGATAACATTCGGTCTAAGCACGTATTCAAAGAATGTTTAACTACAATGCAAGTTAGAATGATGAGCCGAGCTCAATGCATGCAAGACAATGGATGCAAGGCATAAGAGATGCTAAACAAAACATGATGCCCTAAACTAACCATCATAAGCAGTTAAATAAAAGGGAAAAAGACGTATGGTTGGAAGACATACACATTATTACAACTATGCCCTCGCGCAGGAGTGTCCGAATAAACTAACTAGCTAAGCTAATTAACTAGCTATTACAAAATGAATTAACTAATTATTACAAACTGAGTAAACTAACTATGCTAGCTAGTTATTACAAAACTAATTAATTAATTAATTATTCTATGGAACTCACTAATTAATTACAAATTACACTAATTAATTAATTACAAATTAGAATTAACTAATTAATTACAACATGAATACAACATGAAATAAGTAACTAAGCTAACTAATCAGCCCCTGGAAGCGAGGAATGCTCATGCATGCGCGAATTTCCACTCGAAAAGCCCACTATTCTGCTGCCAGAATGCCTCTGTTGCACAGTTAGAACATCTTTTCACCTCAACCTCTGCTCTGTTCTGTTCTAAAAGTTGCTGCTAAATTTGACAAAAGTGGCCGACAGACTAGAAGCGGTGGCCAGCTAGCCACAACTAGTAGCCTGCCGTCCAGAATTAGTGGCATGCAGGCCACAAAATCTTGGTTTCTCTTCCTGCAACAGAAAGCATACAGTGCACAAAACAGGATATTCTCAAGGTATGTTTGTACACTTTACCCCTCCTCATCATCAAAACAGCTCAAAGAAGTGGCAACTTCAATTCATAAGCCATCAATCGATGCAATTTCATTGCCTGATGGCCTATGAACCAAGATGTACAATTTCAATAACTTCACAAGAAAAGACTCCCATACCTCCTCCCTATCATGAATTGATCAAGGGAAGTGGTTGACCTTGGAAACTTGAACCATTTCATCACTAGCAAGCGAGTCCAAAAGTGATCTTTAAGTCCTCTAACGGAAAGAAGCACCAAACCAAGAATTGTTTTAGGCATGAGAGAAGTGTCATGTCGTTGGTAATGAACCCCCAAAGAGATTAAACCATTAAGCACATGAGCTCAATCTCAACCCTAAACAAACAAGTGGCTTGAAACAACTTTCAAAGCAAAGAAAAAGCCAAAAAATGAGGGAGGTTGCAGAGGTGATTAGGTGATCACAAGTATGGAAAGCAAGAAATAAACACTATCAACTCAAATAGGTTGGTGGCTAAGGCCTAAATCATCAAACCTATGAGGACCATTACACTACAAGCATGTAATATAAAGCATAAATGACACAACCAGCTTGAAACAGTCCTAAAGTAAGCAAAAACAGTTCTGGAATTTAGGTAAAAATAAGCTAAAATAATTGAGAATTCAAGCTAGTAAACAAGCCAAAGGAGGGGTGGCTAACCCTTCTATTTTTGGGACCTCAAAACATGATTTTTAGCCTCTGAAAAACTCTAAAATTCAATGGTAAAAAGATTAAAAAAAGCAAAAAGTTGAGGAAGAGTTGAGAACCACAAGGGTAAAAGCTTAGGATACAAAGTTCAAAGAAGGGTAGTTAACTCCCCCTCCAACCTTTGGTAGCTTTAAACCACAAGTTTTAGCCCATAAAAATAGTAGAAAAATAGTTCAAAAATAGTTCAAAATAGCAAGAAAAGATAGCAGAGAAGTAGTGTAAGGATACTCAAAATTATACCTCTTGAAGAAAGATTACTCTTTGTTTCACAAACCTACAAGTTCTCACTCTCAAGGGCTGAAATTTTAGCCCAAGAACCTCTGCAAGAAGAGTTAAATATTTGGTTTAGGAAGTGTTTGGGTAAGGTGTGTGTGTGCAAGATAGAGATAGAGAGAGAATTTCAAGAATTTGAGCCTTTGGAATTTTTTGTAACCTAAAACCAAGAGGGTTGGCCTGGTATATATAGAAAAACAGCCTCTCAGGTCAGAAATATCTGTATAGGAATAGTTAGAGCTTTTGGAGGATAGTTGGCAACAAATATCTGGGCTTTACACAAGTGGCCGGCAGGCCAGAAGTAGTGGCCGGCAAGCCACTAATAGTGGACGGCCGTCCACAAATAGTGGGCTACCGGCCATAAAAATCTGCTTCTAGGCTCGACTTCAAACGGGCATATCTCCTTCATCCGAACTTGGTTTTAAATCATTCTTGAGTCTAAATTGAATCACTGGAAGTCTAATTTCCAATGGAGGTGGCCTGACATCTATATTCTCAGTGTGAAAAGAGATATGCCTATTTTAGTGAAGGTTGCTCATTTCTATCTTAACTGGATAGATGCCTAACTTCAAACGGCCATATTTCCCTCATCCGGACTCAGCTTTAGGAGATTCTTGCGTATAAATTGAATTCCCGGAAGTCCACTTTCCAATGATGGTGGCCTCACAACTAAATTCTAAGTGCACAAAGAGATAGGCTTGATTTAGTGAAGGTTGCTCAGTTCTCTCTTACCAGTTTTATGCTCAACCATTTCCCCAACTAGTTTTCTTCCATTTCCTCCAATTTTCTTCAACTCCAAAGCTATATATAAGAGGTTTTAAAGATTTTTCAAAGAGTTCACCTCTCTTCTATTTATTTCCACTTTGTCCTTACTCAGTTAACCGAAAAGTGCAATATTTTAAATGAAATGTGAGCCTCAGAACATTGTAGAAATATTTGAAAAAATATTTTGTAAAAGAGGGTTTAAGGTCTAAAATAGTTTTGGTCAAAATAGGGTGTAAGGTTGGGATTTAGAAGCTCTGCTTGCTGAAGAAATTGAACGTTTGTACAACATAACTTTCATCATCGAGTGATCAACCTGAGGCACCCAAGTCTTAAGGGTGGTCAAAAATGGGGTGTCTACACGGAGGCAAACGACGGCGAAGGATAGAGGATGGCGGAGGGACACGACGAGACGACGAAGGGACACGACGTGACGACAAGGCAACATTGTGGCCATAATGAGGTCTATTTCATCATCATTGTCATTTTTTGCTATTGTATATATATACGTATATACAATTGTTGGGAATATGAGTTTTTTATGAATTGTTGTTATACATATATACATATATATGATTGTTGTTATTTCTTGTTGTCATTTGATGAATATGAGTTTTTGTTGGGAATATTAGTATTATACTCTCTGCTTATTGGCTGATTCTTACCATCTTTGCACTCTTTCCCTGTTATAATGTTATGCATAAAAAAATTAAGGTATATTGTAGGGATTTCATACAAAATTAGAAATTTTGTTTTCCTATAAAATTCGTAATATCGTCTTCCCCTTTTATCTAATAAAGTTCTTACCATCTTTGCACTCTTTCCATGTCTCAATTAAGTGGGGTTGACTACATTAATCTTTTTATTTTGGTCTATCAAGAGCTATATGCCTATTTTTTTATTTATTTTTTACCCATTGAGCTCTCATATTGTATTAAATTTGTGTGATATTTTTGTGGAAACTGAATTGTGAAATTGGTGCTTCATTGCTCACCCACGTAACTCGTTGGCTTGAAACCATCTAAAGATTCAACCAACCTACCAGTTTGGGAGAGTCGACTGTATTTCTTAATTGTCTGTTTTGGGACTCATATTTGTGAACTTGTCCTATGAAGATAGTTAAATTAAAGTAACAGAAATTTTGTCATGAAAAATGAAATTGAACAAAAATATGGTTCTATTTTCCAAAGAAAAGATATTCCGTAACATTACTCTAAGAAGCCTATATAAAAAATTTATAGCTTTTCAGACTAACAATATCCCAAGCCTATTTACTTTGAGTACATTATTCAATTTTTGTTTATGTTTATTATTATTATTATTATTACTATTGAATTGCAGGTAATGGAAGAAAATAATGTTGTTGATTAATTGGCCAATTGTGGTTGGAAGTCGAAATTGGGCATGTCATTTGACTCTAAACAAGTTGCGTATGATTTTTACAATACCTATGCCGGAAAGGTGGGCTTTAGTATTAGGAAGGCGTATGCACACAAGAATAAACATACTAAGGAAATAACTTCACGGACTTTTGTATGTTATAAAGAGGGAAGGCAGGGTATTGACAAGCGAGATCCACTAGTAAAATTTCTGAGTCAAGAGGTGAGATGTGGTTGTGGTGCTCGATTTAGTATCAAGTTAGATAGAAATTTAAGAAAATATGTTGCTTGTGATTTTGTTGAACATCATAATCACAACCTTTTACAATCCAAGTGTTACAAGCCTCACATAGTCCTGCGGACAATCATATAGATGGACATCCCTAAAAGGCTTGCACTGAATGATGATGTTGTTATCTTTTTAGGTTGTGGTCTTTTTTTTTTTATAATGTTTTTTGATCTTTTTTGATGTTATTTTTTTGTAATGGGAACAATGTTTGGAAAGAAAAATGGGTATGTACTATATTAAGTTTGTTATGGTTGACATTATTATCATGGATTGATTGACAAACTTGTATTACACAAGTTAGCCTTTTATTCTTGTAACCTTGCTAGACTTTTATTGTATTTGTTGACCTTGAAATTGTCTATTTATAAAAGTTTTTCGTCAATTATCTGTAATATTTTGGTGCCCTTGATGGAATTTCAACAACGTGTTTTTGACAAATGTATTATTACTTAAAAGTGGTGAACAAAAAAACAATTGAATTCATGGAAGGTCAAAGCCTTAATACTTCTTCCAACATACCTCTTTTGGAAGAAGCTTATGCTTATGGGGCTGTAGAACATCCTTTCCCGCTAAATTGCTTGCTAAAGGAGTGGCATATTGGTTCTAAGTTCTATCAAGTTGTTAAATTAGGAGATAAAGTATTCATCAAGTAGAGTCATAGAGAGAGATATGGTGCAACCCAGAAATGGTGGTTGGACTCCGGTGATGAGTCAGTGGAGAGGCGGTGGTGCTCCGAGTAAGGAACGAAACAAGGGTTTTTTCACTGTATTTGTTGATAACATTCCTACAGTAATGGATGCTAAAGCTTTGTACAAACTCTTTACCAAGTTCGGGATCGTGAAGGATGCTTACATCCCATTCAAAAGAAGGAAAGTGACGAACACAAGGTTTGGGTTTGTCCGTTATGACTGTCGCATCTCAGCATCTGTTGCCATCCAAAAAGCGAATGGCCTTTTTGTGGATGACACGATGCTCGTGGTTAGAATGGCTACCTATGCCAGGAATACCAGACCCGAACAGAGCAAGCGTAAGCCTCAGGATACTAAAAGGAGCATGGATACAAATAATATCACGGGCAGTGGTGCATATGTAGGCCACAAAACTTTTGCTGAAGTACTAAAAGGAGATGCCTCTGTTTTGGATGGGAACTCAAATATAACTCTAAAAGTTCATGAAGAGGGCAACGGTTGGCTCTATGATAGTGTTATAGTCAGATTTAATACATAGTTTACCGCACACAGCATTATGAAAGCTCTGGTAGAGAAAGGATTGGAGCAGGATGAAGTCAGGAAAGGGGGAGGTCGTGATATATTACTATCCTTTAAATCTTCTAATGATCTCCAGTCAAACATTGGAAAGATTACAGAGTGGCTAAAGGGCTGGAGCCAATTCGTGATGGTTTGGAAGCCAAATCTCCATCTGCAGCAGGAGAGGTGCGTTTGGTTGAGATGCTATGGTATACCCCTGCATCTATGGAATAGGAATACACTCAACAGCATTGGTAAGGTTTGGGGCACCATCCTCAGCCTAGATGGTGATATCTGCCATCCTAAATCTTTTTCTCACGCCAGAATCAGAGTAGCTACTGCATCCATGGAATATATAAACAAAACTATTTGCTTGGAGTGTAAGGGCATTTCTTATTACATTCTTGTATGCGAAGACCATCTAGCAGATTTTGGTGGGATGAAGTCATCAAGAATGGAAGACTCCGACTTCACAGAAGCCAATAACAGTGAAGAGGTTAGCAACACTCCAGAGGCAGCTGCAAGGGTCAAAACGATGGTGATGAGGTGGCACAATTGCGTGTTTTGCTCGGCACTGATCTGGTTTGCACTAACGGGATTAAACAAAGGAAAAAGTCTAGTTGCAGTCTCATTGGAGAGGGAATAGGAACTGTGGTTGAAGAGACTCTCTGTGTTTGAGGCTCCATCAGGTCAGAGGGAGCAAGCGTTGAGGGGACTTTGATGGAAGGATCAGACCAAAATTCAAAAAATAATGATGGCAGGTTGAAGTGTGTTCAGCAAGCTCCTTCAAGCAAATCTATAGACAGATGTGGGCCGGGTATTAAGTTAGATGTCATTTTAGCCAACGAACCTATTGGCGACCTTGGGCCTGGTATCAATTTGGAGGTTAATTTGGCCTATGTACCAAACCAGTCCCTATCCAGCGATATGGCCCTTTTGCAATCTGCTGGGCGATCAAAAAAGTTGGGGCCAAATGAAGTAAGCTTTGTAAGTCTCAATCCAAAAGCCCAAGGTAAATCTATTATTCCTTATACAGAACCACTGCAAACTGAGAGGAAAAAAGGGAAGAAGAAGGTTCACATTGAGGGATTTAACAGCTTTGCTAGATTCCATGGCTTCAGAACTGCAGCAGCTCTCAAGAATTCTTCCAAATCTGTTATCTTTAGACCGGCAGCTTCTACCTTTGCTCAGTCTGATTTATCTGAAAGTGGATCATCTTCTAACAATTATCTTCTGGAAGAAGCCAAAGCTACAATACAATTGGGGAAATCACTAGGTGTTAACTTCAACAGTGAGGAGGATGTGGTTTTAAACAAGATAATCGACCTTGAGATGAAGGATAAAGCCAGAATCACCAAGGAGGGGACGACTCAGAAATAAGACACTGCAAATGGGTGACTTGAGTGTATTATTATGTTTAATTATGAAGCTTCTATCTTGGAATATTAGGGGTCTGGGTAAACCTGAGAAGAAAGGTAGAATCAAAAGTCTTATAAAAGACAAGCATGCTGATATTGTTTTCCTCCAAGAGACCAAGAAAGCAGTAACTTCTGATAATGTTGTTAGAAGGCTCTAGGGATGCAGAAATATGGAATACATGTCAGTGGATCCTGAAGGCTCTGCTGGTGGGTTTCTTTGTATCTGGGACCCTGCTGTCTTTCAACTCTCTGGTTGCTGTTGTAATAGGAGGTACATCTTGCTTTCTGGTTCCCTGTACAACTTTTTTGAGTGTGTCTTGATCAACATCTATGCACCAAATGATATCTGTGCTAGATCATCTCTTTGGGCTGATATCCTCAAGCTCAAAGACCATTTCCCTGCTCCTTGGTGTAGGGGTGGGGACTTTAATGAAATAAGGCATATATGAGAAAGGGTAGGCTACTCCAGGAGGGATAGAGGGATGCATCATCTTAATGAGTTTATTGGAAAATGTGAGCTTAATGATTTACCTCTTCATGGAAGAAAATACACTTGGTGTAATGCTCAGGAATCTGAGAAATGGAGTCATATAGATAGAATTTTGCTTGGACCTGAGTGGCTGATTAATTTCAGAATGAAACTATGGGGACTGCCTAGATTAATTTCAGACCACTGTCCACTATTAATGATGGAAGATGAGAGAGATTGGGGACCCAGACCTTTCAGGTTTCTAAATGCCTGGACTCTTCATCCAAGCTTTTCTAAATTTTTTGTTGATATCTGGAGCAGCTCTTTGGTCACTGGATGGGCTGGCTACATACTTGTTCAAAAATTAAAGCATCTGAAACTAGCACTGAAGAAATGGAATGTTGAGGTATTTGGTAATGTCTCATCTGCACTTAAAGTTTCCGAAGAGGAACTTCATGCAATTGATATTTTGGCAGAAGAAAGACCTCTGGCTCAAGCTGAATTGGCAAGAAGAAGAGTGCTCAGAGGTGAGATGTGGAAGCTTCATAGGAAGGTGGAGTGGATTTGGCACCAAAAATCCAGATTGAACTGGACTCTCAATAGGGATAAGAATACTAGGTTTTTCCATGTTTTTGCCAATGCCAGACAGAGCAGGAACATGATTAACTCTATCGAAGTTAATGGGGTATCTCATGAGGATCCTAACAGGGTTAAGTTTGAGGTCAATCAACACTTCAAGAAACAGTTTGCGGAGGAATGGGTTATAAGACCTGTCTTGGAAGGGGTTTTCAAGACCATTGGGTCAGACTATGTATCTCAACACCTTGTCTCAGAGTTCAGTGAAGCTGAGGTTTTGGCTGCAATTAAGGATTGTAATAGCAACAAAGCTCCAGGCCCTAATGGTTTTAACTTGTTGTGCTATCAGAAATTTTGGAAGGTCATGAAGCCCGAGATTATGCAATTTTTCGCGGACTTCCATTCTAATAGCAAATTGACCTATGGCATCAACAGCACTTTTATTAGTCTGATTCCCAAAGTGGACAATCCCACTGGCTTGTTTGAATTCAGACCCATCAGCCTTGTAAGTTCCCTTTACAAAATTCTAGCTAAAGTACTAACACATAGATTGAAGCCAGTTCTTCCCTCCATCATTGGTGAAACACAAACTGCATTCATAGGTGGGAGGAACATCCTAGATGGGGTTTTCATTGCCAATGAAGTGGTGGATGGATGGAAAAAGTCCAAGAAGCTCGGTCTAATTTTAAAGCTAGACTTTGAAAAAGCTTTTGATTCTGTGAACTGGGAATTTTTATTTTCTCTTCTGTCCAATTTTGGGTTTGGGAACAAATGGATTTCCTGGATAAAAACTTTTATTACCTCAGTTAGGATCTCCATTCTTGTGAACGGTTCACCAACTACTGAATTCTCACCACAAAGAGGTCTTAGACAGGGCGACCCGCTCTCACCTTTTCTGTTCAATATTGTATCTGAAGGTCTTAACATGCTTTTGAACAGAGCAATTAATCTTGGCATACTTAGAGGAGTGCTTGTTGGGTCAAAGGATGTTCTTTTGTCTCATTTGCAATTTGCGGATGACTCAATTATTTTCTCTGAAGCAGATTGGGATCAGATGGTGCTTATTAAAAGAGTTCTAAGATGCTTCAAAGTTTTTTCTGGTCTGCGAATAAATTATCACAAAAGTGTTGTATGTGGTGTTGGTGTGGATGATTCACTCTTGCTCTCCTTTGCAAAGCTCCTCAACTGTCAAGTTCATAGCCTACCCCTGAAATTTCTGGGTCTACCTCTTGGAGCCAACCCCGGGAGAAAATCTACATGGAAACCTGTGCTTGACAAATTCAGATCCAAACTCTCGGGGTGGAAGCGAAAACTGCTGTCTTTTGCAGGCAGGTTAACACTAATCAAGTCCACCTTATCTAGTTTACCAGTTTATTTTCTCTCTTTATTTAAGATGCCAGAAGGTGTGGCCAAAGAAATTGAGAGGATTCAATCAGCTTTTTTATGGGGTGGTAACGACCTGAAAATGAAAGTCCACTTAGTGAAATGGGGGGAGGCTGCAAAAGGCATTAATCAAGGGGGTTTGGGCATTAGAAGAATAAGAGATGTAAATGCATGTCTATTGCTTAAATGGTGGTGGAAATTTGGAACTCAAATTAACTCTCTTTGGAGGAGGGCTATATTTAGCAAATACAAGATAGATGAGGCTTATTGGAATCCACCGGTAAGTTTCTCCTACAAACATTCTAGAGTGTGGAAAGACATCTTATCTATTGGCAACCATTGCAGTAATATTTCAAATTTTATGCGGATAATTGTCAAATTAAAGTGGGGGATGGAAACAGAATCAAGTTTTGGCATGACAAATGGTGTGGCAACACTTGCCTTAAGGTTGATTTTCCCCTCCTTTTCAATCTCTCAACTGATAAAGATGGTTCTCTTCATCAATATTTTGATAGGAAAACCAGCCCAAATACTTGGAATTTTCCCATTAGAAGAATGATGTTTTCTTGGGAATTGGAGGAAGAAGCTAGTTTGATTGAAGCCCTATCGCCAGCCCCTTCTCTGTCTCCACACATAGCTGACTATTTTTTCTAGGCTTGTGCTACTGCAAGCACTGGTGAGTTTTCTGTTTCTTCAGTTTACTCTTTCAGTAATTCCACCCTTGGTCCTCATCTTCCAATTTGTAATCATATCTGGAATAGAGTTGTCCCTCCTAAGGTTTCATTTTTCTGTTGGTTGGCTTGGAAGAACAAAATTAAGTCAGCAGAATTTATGCTCAGAATTGGTATTTTAGACCCATCTGTTTCCATCAATTGCACCTTCTGTGGCTTTGAATCTGAATCAGCCACACATGTCTTGCTTCACTGCCCCTTTTCATGGTAGATCTGGTCTTCAATTATTCATGAATGGGGGCTTTCTTGGTGTATTCAAGATTCAGTTGATGGCCTTCTCCAATGGTGGATGAGAGTAAACTTCAATCACTTTGACAGATTAATTTGGAGAGCTATCCCGCTCATTGTTCTTTGGTCGCTGTGGAAGTGTAGGAACGAATGTATTTTCGAAGAGGCTCAACCGAATATTTTAGATTTGAGTGAAACTATCAAAGTCAGAGCTGCACTATGGCTGAAAACAACCATCAAGGACCTTCCCTTCTCAGTTGATGATTTAACCTTCAACTGGAGGCAAATCAGAGCTGGGAATTCAAATCTTTAGATGGGCTGGCTTTGCCAGAGCTTCTTTGGGCCATGTTTTGGCAGAGCTTCTTTTCTGCTGGGTTGGAGTTTGATCTGCTGGTTATCAGTTGGGTTTGTTTATCTGCTGGTGTTAATTTGGTTTATCAGTTGGGGTTGCTGATCTGGTCTTTCTGTTCTGGTATAATGCTCTGCTGGGCTTGTATATGAGCTGTTGGGGATGTTGATCTGGTTGGTTTGGTTCATCAGCTGGTGATTGCTATTTTGGTTTTAGCCCCAATCTGCTAGTTAGTTTCTCTGCCCTGTTCCTCTGTTCAGCATTATCAGTTGGCCAAATTTATTGTTTCTCTGCTTGGCTTTGTTCAGCATTATCAGTGGCTTTGTTCATCTCAGTGCAGTTCTGTGGTGCTAACTCTGGTGCTATTATGTTGCTTGGGTCCATTTGGCTGTGTAGCTGTCTCTTGGGTCCAGCAGCCGAGTGGTGGTTTGAGTGGAGGTCTGCTTGTTAAGCTGGTTTTGAGCCAAAAGGGTGTATGCTAAAATATTAACACTCTGAATGATTGAATTAGGTTCTGTCTGCTGCTGTGTGAGAATTCTTCTATAAAATGCTCCCTCCACTGTGTGAGAATGCCTCTGTTTTGGCTGATGTTTGCTGCAGTGTTACAACCTCTGGGAGTTTTTGGTTATGCTTGTTGTTTTTTCCTCTCCTTTTTCTCTTTGTTGGTTTCTCACCAACTGGCGCTTGGGGCTTTTCAGGCCCAAGCTCCTCTTTATTGATGTAAACTTCATTCCTTGAATGTTTTTTCAATAAAGATTTTCTTTGCCGATCAAAAAAAAAAGTTGTTAAAATTGGCATTGTTCAATATGTATGTGTTCTTTGATATTTTAGACCTTGTAGGATCATTCCCTTGTTCAAATTTAACAAATTCTCTAAGCAGTCTACTAAGATGTTTGCTTTCCAGATGATACTAATGATGATCTATCCTCTGCTGACTATGGTCTTTGAATTCTTTGGTGTTTATGGTGATGGCATCTTTACACTGTCATCGCCTTCCCCCTGAGACCCCGAGAGGCTCTCCTAGCTAGCAACCAACAGGTAGACTACATAGCATTAAAAGTAAGCAACACATGCATAACAATCAACCTCCAAACACAATATATGCATAATAATCAAACTCCAAGTTTTTACACCTTCTCAATGCCACAGGTAGACTACGTTACTTGCTCTAAATAGCAACATTCTTACAAAACAGTGAGTCACATTTGTTGCTCTAACTAGCAAACATGCATAAACAAAGAGCAACATTATTTCTACTTCTAACTTGCATATATATATATGACATCTTCATAACTGATACGATACTAATTACAAGCAAGATGAAGAACCCATAAATACGACCCGAACTTCGATTTATGTCTATTTCCAATTTAAGCATCTTTGCTCTTTGAAATTTAAGTTGTTCACTTTGAAATCGAAGTTGTTCAGTCATAAATTGTAGCTTTTTGGAGACAGTTGGCATATTTCCCATTTACACTTCTTCTTCACCTCTACATTGTGAATTTGTAGGCAAGCACCATCTAATAAAACCACTGCAATCATGACAACAATAAAATAATTTGTTTTTGTTTCGCTTCGTCTCGAAAATTTGAATAGTTGTTTTTTTACAACATTTAGGATAGTTTTTGTGGCAATATATCAATTGATCTAAGGTACTGCCGTTAATGCTTGAAGTTGACATCTGTACAAATTTTGAGGCAAATTGTAATAATTTACACAATCTACCTAGTCACCCAATTAAAGTTATGAACAAGCCAACAAAGAAAAGTAAGCACCACAACATAATTGATCAACCATTTGTGTTTCAGAAGAAGAAAAAACCCTTCAAGTGGAAAAAAAAAAAAAGATTTCTAAGAAAGACTATGTGATCTCTTTCTTTCTCCTCTCCAACCAAAACTTGCACTTTGATATCATCATAGCAAACCCCAATTAAAAAAACAAAAATAGCAATGAAAGATGATTTGCAAATTAAGTGGTGGATATCTAGTCATCGATTTTTGAGTTGCAAAACTGCAGATTTGGATCCCACTGAAAGAAAATTAAATCTAATCATAGTAGACAAAAGTTGTTTTCATTGAGTTGCAAACTCAAATTGATTTCATAACATTGGGGAAGCATTTTACAAAATAAATAACATCATAATAAAGTCTTTAGATCAAAGCTGATAAAACTGTGAGACCCCTAACTTTTGTAAACCTTATTAGATCCCAAAATTTTGAGTTACTATAACAAAGCCCTTAATTCGTTGATTGCTCGCAAATTAAACACTAGAGTCGAAAACGCATCACGGACGAAACCATACAAACCCTAATCGACCCTGGAAGCTTAGAAATCATTTATAACACTCTAATATTAATTATTTAACTCTCAAATTTTAGATTAATTGCTCTAAACCCTAACTTCCGGTTTTTACAGTCTTCATTCAGTTATTTACCTTTAAATTCAAAGCAAGATAATACAAACCGAATTATTTTTCCTAAACACTAATTTATTAACTCTTCACTTGAAATAGATATTTTAATTGAGCCCAAGCCCTCACATTTTTATTAAATCACAAATTGACCTCAAACAAGTACCATTATATATTTATATATACACTTGTACCCTAAAATCTTTTTTTAACATTATGTTTTACAATTTCCAAGATTTGTACACAAAATAAATAGGGAAATCTCCCCAAATCTCGAGGACATGACTGCCATCATCATTATACTTTAGTACAAACAAATCCCTTGAATCTTGGAGCAATAATGACTTTAGTACCAATAAAGATTTGCTATGAGTATTTAAATTAGCCCTAAACCTAACTAGATCATAATTAAATACATAAATAAGGTCCCAATACATGAGTTTAATTCCAAGCCCTCATTTCTTTTATTAATTTCAAGAATTACCCCAAAAAAATAGTACTATTAGTACCATCAATCAATTGAAATCTATATATATATGCATATATTGAGAAGTGTGCCCCTAATACCTAAATTGATAAAAAAAAATAATTAAAAAAAAAATAGCCCCTTCACCCTTCCCTATGGCTAGCCTTCCTAGGAGAAAGTGAGAAACCAATTTCCAAGAACCACCATCATGAAATTCTAGAAAACACAACCTAGTACCCTAGACCTAGGATACAATTCTCAATACTAGTTACTTTTCAACTAAGAGCCAACTAGATGATGCCTAATCCGATGATTTAACACCTTAATCACTCCTATCCCATTAGATTCCAAGCAAAACTCTAAACTTTCCATCCATTTTCAACTAGAGGGCCTTTTTGTCGTTTTACACCAAATTGTCTATAAATACCCACACCCCCCTAGCTTGCAAACACACACAACACACTCACTCACACACACATTTCGGTTAGAGAGAGAGAGGAGAGCAAGGAAGAGAAGTCTAGAGGAGAAGAAGGAGGAAGAAGAGAACTTTGGGCAAAGCTTAGTAGGTAAGCCACAACACAACCTTCTCTTTCATTTTCCTTTTTCAAATACATGTTCTAAGGGTTCTAAATAATGTTTTCAAATCTGTTATTGATGAGTTACTCGTGTTAAAAATGCTAAAAGTTGAGTATTGATTCCATCTCTCTTGTATTTTCCCTATTTTGGCACAAAACCATCTTTTTATACCAATCTCTCAAACTTTCCAAAGGCACACCTTCAAAAAAACTTTTTGAGTTAAATATATGTTAGTTAACATGTTTTCTTCACAAAAGAAATGAAAACTTTCCCTCAGTGGAACCCTTTTTCTCATAAATCTTCTTGTTTTGGACATTCTACCTTAGAATCTTTTTTACAGCCCACTTTCAAAAATTTCAGAAAAATGCATAAAATTATTCTAGACCTCTATTTTATGTCAAAACCTTCCTTAAGGAGTTAGCTTTCAACTAAAATTGGTTTCATCAAAAAACATTAAGCGGTTTGCAAGAAAATCAAATTTTCGTAACGGTCGACAGATCTGGACAGATTCTGGACAGCACTGGACTATTTTCTAAATAACTTAAAATCTGGAAAAGTAATCCCATTTCCGAAAAATGTTCTAGAAACTAGATCAAATTCTCTACGAACCATAGGAAGACCGAGTCCAGTGGAAGATCTAAAATAGTCCTTTCATTTTAATCTTTATGTGATATTAAATCTGGAAATTTTGTTATGTATGGATGTTTTATGCCCTTGTATTCATGAAAATGTTTAATAGCTTATGATCATATCTTGGCATGATATTGTATGTGTTATGTTATGCTATTTATCTTTCTCATCTTAAGGATGCATGCTTATGTGGATATTATTATCTTGTAAGTTGGACTAACCTTGTCTTAAAACATTAAACTCAACGGGAAACCTAATTGGGAGGGTATTGGGTTTTCGAGCACTTGAGCAATGAAAAGATGAGAATATGTGATATATGGATTTTTGGGATGCGTTCCCTATTTGAAAGTTAAAGTCTTGCGCAAGCAGTTGTCGCGTAAACCCTGGAATGGAACGGACGTATTCGGACTCCTTGCGACGGTTTGAATGGTGAGATAAGGTTGGGTCCGGATGGGACATTCAAGATGATAAAACTTTTTCTGGAAGGATGAGGTCGGATTCAGGAGATAAAACTTTTTCTTTTCGCTATCCCTTTTGAGGCCTTGCTGTTGGCGCTACGCGGTATATAACCGTTGGTAGGCATCCGAGGTTAGTTCTGCAACAAAGCAGCAAAAGGGGGAGTTCTGAATAGTCTGGTGTCCAATTCTTATGGTTGGGAGGACGAAATCTCTTTGGGGGATTTCTAGTTTACTAACATCTAACTTGTAACCCTTTGTTTATTTGGTTGAGTATCATGCTTTACTATTTGATGTTATATTTGTAATTGTGTATTGGACAGGGAAAAAGGGATGGGGTGTGTGTGTGTTTACCAGGCATTCAAAGCTCACGGCGTGTCATGCCAGGTGTCGAAGAGGAGTTTATAGCTGGAGACGACGAGCCTGAAACATTCAAAGACTTTTGGCCATCTTAGGAAAGTTAGAAATCCCTTTTGATATTTTGTAAGGCTCATGTGAAGATTTAAAATTTTCTTTTGGAATGTAATGTAATGGAACAAGCCTTTGGAATTAAGAATATTCGAGGTTGTTATGTACTTATGTTCTATATATTTATATGTATGAACCTTATCGTTGCTTATGAGACCTTGTATCAATACCTTTTAAGATCTGTCAAAAGGGTAGTGCGCTATCTAAGAAAGCCGGACTTAGAAGGGAGACTAATTTGACTCCTCCAGCGATCTAGGATCTGACTTGGTTATTAACCATAGGACTCATTAGTGACTCTCCCTTGACTGCAACCAATAGTGTAGATTCGGGGCGTCACAAAAACAGAATTCAACATCTATACTATTTTTACAATCTTACCCCAACATGAAGAAGAAGAGGAGCATAGCAAAGTCAGAAGTAAAGAAAAGAAAAGAAAAAAATAAAAAAGAAGCTAAGATTTACCTAAGAAGAAGAGGGGTCAATAGCCAGCAGAGCAAAAAGAATGTGTTTTCATTATAAAATTTTATTTGAAAAAAGAGAAACACATAAATAATAGCTTAACTTTGACATTCTCCAAGAAGTTTGAAAAAAGAGAAACACATAATAGTTCACATGAATGCTATTTCTCATGGCACATTTGGAATCAGTTTCATTAGGAAACTATATTGTAATCTTTCAAAGGCTTCTAAACTTACAACCCAAATCATCTTTTTATCATTCACAAGATACATGGGTGATGAAAGAATAGTAAGAAATCATATAAATCAAACCATAGCAAATATCCACAAATATATATATATATATATATATATATATCAGTAACAAAATATCCACAAACAGACCTTGTCATCGCCGCCGCCTCTCTTCACCTCGCCACTGTCGCCTTGCTACAAGAGTCACGTCGGCTGGCCACCTCGCATCACCGCCTTTGTTCGTCTCTCACCGCCTTCCCTCGCCTCACCACCGCCTCTTCTCACCTCACTTCGCCTCCGCCGCCTCGCTGCGGAAACCACGTCACTCGCCCCCATAGCTCTCTCCGTTCATGTCGTCTCTCTCTCTTTCTCTCTCTCTCTGTTCATCACCTCTCAGTTCTCCTCTCTGAGAGGCGTTAGGGTTCAAAATTGAAAATAAGGCTAAAAAGGAAAATAAGAAAAGAAAAGAAAAGAAAAAAAAAAAAAAAAAGGTCCAAAACAATGTCGTTTTGGACCACCACAGGGAGCACCGTAGGAAAGTGCGGCAGATGATCTGGACTCTTAAGCTAGACCCCTGTTTGACAATGCCTAATCTTTTTTTGTTTTTTTTGTTTTTTTTTGGACATGACAATGCCTAATCTTGCTAAGGCACTCTTGCAACTTGCATGCATATCTAGATATTTACTCGTAAAAATCCAATGCTTATGTAGTTCCTTATGTCTCTAACGTTACAAAACTCCAAGGACCATAGATATTGGCTCAAGAAACTTATCCAAAAAAAGAAAAAAAAAATGTGGTTGAGATTTGATTGTGTATTGTAAACTCTACTATTAGAATAAATTTGAATTATAAATTAATCATTTTGCATAAAAGTCGACGTGATTGTATAAACACTAAAATTAATGCCAAGCATAAACACTTATTTGTATAGATCCAAAATAGTCAATCCAACCACCCACCACTCCCAGCTGCAATGGCTTCTCAGAAGCACCAACTTCACTTTGTTTTAGTACCTCTAATGTCCCCAGGCCACTTCATCCCCATGATTGACATGGCCAAATTACTGGCACAACACGGTGTGACTGTCACTGTTGCCACCACCCCTGTCATTGCCTCCAGATTCAACCCAACCATCAACCGTGCAATCGAATCCGGACTAGCCCTCCGGCTTCTTCCTATCCGGTTCCCATCCGTGGAGGCCGGCCTGCCAGAGGGGTGCGAAACTGTAGACACCTTAACCTCTCCACACCTACTGATAAATTTTTTTTATGCCATTGGCATGTTGCAACAACCATTCGAGCAGCTGTTTGAAGCGCTCGAGCCATTTCCGTGTTGTATAATAGCTGATAAACATATTGGATGGGTAGGCGACACTGGTCGCAAGTTCCAGATTCCAAGAATTATTTTTGATGGAATGAGCTGCCTCACTCTCTTATGCTCACACAATTTACATATTTCCAAATTTCATGATAATATATCTGAGTCAGAGCCGTTTGAGTTGCCTGACTTGCCTGATAGGATTGAGTTAACTAAAGCTCAACTGTCTATATTATTCACTCTAGGTACACCGGAATGGCAAGCTTTCCGAGAGCGAGTACGAGCTGCTGAAGTCGAATCATATGGAGTGGTGATTAATAGTTTTGAAGAGCTAGAACCTAGATACGTGGAGCAGTTTCGAAAGGTGAAAGGAGATAAAGTTTGGTGCATTGGGCCGGTATCACTGTGCAACAAAGACAACTTGGACAAGGCTCAGAGAGGAAACAAGGCAACCATTGATGAAAGCCAGTGTTTGAAGTGGCTCAATGAGCAAGATCCAGGGTCTGTGGTCTATGCATGCCTTGGAAGCATTAGTGGCCTCTCCCTTCGTCAGTTAATTGAGATCGGTTTAGGCTTGGAAGCTTCTCAACACCCGTTTGTGTGGGTTATAAGAGGCAGAAGCGAGGCAGAGAAGATAGCGAAGTGGGTGGAAGAAGATGGATTTGAGGAAAGAACGAAAGGGAGAGGACTTGTTATCCAAGGTTGGGCACCGCAAGTACTCATACTGTCACATCGGGCTGTTGGGGCATTTTTTACACACTGTGGGTGGAATTCGACCCTAGAAGGGGTGTGTGCCGGTGTACCGATGATAACTTGGCCAATGTTCTCTGAGCAATTTTTGAATGAGAAGTTGGTTGTGCAGGTTTTGGAGATTGGAGTGAGCGTTGGGGTTCAGGCGGTTGGTCCCCTAATTGCAGAAGAGAACTGTGGGGAGTTGGTGGAAAGAGAGGTACTTAGGGAAGCTGTGGGGAAAGTAATGGGTGAAGGAATAGATAGAGAAGAGAGAAGGAGAAGGGCAAGAGAACTCGGGGAGATGGCAAAGAGGGCAATGGAAGTAGGGGGTTCTTCATACTTGAATATGAGATTGTTGATTGAAGATCTCATCAAACAAGTTAATCACAAGGACTCAACACCAAGGTTCTAAAGACCGACCGTTAGGTCGGTTCGTAACGTAAAATGGAGCCACTATTTTGGATACCCACCAGTATATCGCTATGAATGAAATTCATCAAAGAACCAACCGGTTCCCGTTATGTAATGGGGTGTAACAGTTAAACAAGTTTTGACGGGTCAAAACTCACTAGTTTGGACTAGTACTATAATGAAAGTGTTGGAAAATTTGTAAAAATAATTAAGAAATTTCATGGCTGCAACACTTGATTCGTGATACATATTAACTAATACTACCGGTACCGATACTCCGTGATTGATATCATCATGTTATCTGATTTAGAATCATTCTCAACACGAAAATATAGTGGGTCGTATAATTATGAAGTATTTTCATATTATCATGGATTGGTGTATAAATGCACATATATTATTTTAATATTAAATTGTGATTATTTTGAACTTCATTGGTCATCGGAGTCTACGGAGAATAAATGAGATGCAGACTAATTTGTCTCAAACTAATGTATCTTTGAATATATATTATATTTTATTAGTGTGTAATTGATGCAATTTATGTTCTATAGATAATGAAGAATGGCTGGAGGAAGCTAAGAAACCATGTTGAAAGAAACTGAAATGAAGTGTATTCACTTGGTCATTGGTACATTCATGTTGATTAATTGTTGTATTAAAAACAATAATCAAATAATTTTCTGTGGTGGAACGAAATATTTCTCATTTCACTGTGGAATAGACTCTTCTTTGAACTGTTCATGTGACTTATATTTAATGTATATATAAGAGTTGGTGACGCTTTGGCGGTGTATGATTTTGTCATCGAGGACATATTTTCTTCTATATTTTGTGTTTATACACAATGATTGTGAGACAATTTGTGAATGTGTTTTTATGGAGTTTCTGACTCACCCAATTTTGCTATAAATTGGACTGTTATATTCTGAGAAAGACAGACTAATATTCTGCTTCATTAGTTGTGGAGTTTCGGAAAAAAAGAAGAAATTTGTTTCGGAGGTTGTCTTTTTTACTGTGGCCAGTAAGATTTAGCTAGCAAGAAATGAAATGTTGTTCAATCAACAGGAGATATCATGGGAGGAAGTCTTCGCGATTTCTCATTTGTAGTTTGAGATTTCTTATTTGTCAAGAATAAATATTTCCTTCCGAGCATATCTAATAATTTTTGAGAACCACAAAAAAATGGCACTCTTGCAACTTGCATGCATATCTAGATATTCAATCCAAAAAAGAAAGATATTCATTCCAAAAAATCAAATGCTCATGTAGTTGCTTACGTCACTAACATTACAAAAAATCTAGGGACTAGAATATTGGATCAAGAAACTTGCCAAATGAAAAAAAATGTGACTGGTATTTGATTGTGTCCTATGAGTCTATTTATAGAATCAATTTATAGTAAATTAAATTATTAGTCTATGTAGTTTGGTATTTATGTTTATTTTAGTCATTATAATTTTAATCAGATCAATTTTAATTCTGAATTTTTTTATTTTGTTTCAAATTGGTCAAACTGAGTCTAATTGTTAATTATTTTTTATGGCAAATGTGTATACAACAGCATATGTCAAACTTTTAGAAGCAAAATTACAAACTTGTTCAATTTAGTGGTTGAACTTTAACCAATTTAGTAAAAAAATTTTGTCAAAAAACTTGAACATTTTCAATTGGACCAAATTAATACAAAATTTAAAATTAAGGCTCCATTTGTTTCGCCTTAAAATATTTTTCAATTTTCCATTGTTAAGTTGGCCAAAAAGTATGTAAAATATTTTCTAAGTGAAATCTTTTACATGATATAGTGTAAAACAATTTACATTTAAAAGTTTCGTGAATTAATTTTTCTCTCTCATTACGGTTGATATTACTCAATGTATTTATCAAGTTTCACTGCTTTCATACACATTGAATATTCTCTCTCTCTCTCTCTCTCTCTCTCTCTCTCTCTATATATATATATATATATACCTAGGAAAGAGAAGGAAAATGAAAGGAAATTTGTGGTTCCTAGTAAGTAATGAGATTACTGACCATATTGTGTAGTTCCTAATAGTAGACTATTGGTCACCAAAACTTGTGATTCCTAGTAGTATGGTTATTGACTACTTGGAACAAATATATTTGACGGATTCAATATGTTCCCTCGATTCAAAAAATATAAGGATTATATTTGTTTGATGGATCCATGTTGCCTTGGCAGAACAATGAATATATTTTCATGATGAGTCTAATTAAAAGTATGTACATAGTAATTGTCTAAAAGAATTGTGGCGCGCAATGAGATAGACCATATGATGGAGAAATATGGCTTGAGATGCTCAAAATTATTATGACTTGTGAAGTCAAATATTGAGGCAAATATAAATTCAGAAACTTGAGGAACTATTGCCTCTCGACTAGAGGCGCTAGATCCGTATTTATTTGTCAACAGAGATGGGTTAAGCCTTAAGGAAGTGACCCAACCTCTATGATTGGCAACCCCATGAAGGAGGTTCAATAAGTAGGCACAATCCTTAAAGCATGACTTGGTTTCCAACACATTTTATTTTAGGAGAAATCATAAGAGTGGTTCTCTTACCCACCCCTATGGTGACAGTGTTGATGAGTGACTGGTTAGGAAGGATTTTACACTAAATGAATCTACGGCAGACAATCTTCTACAAGGTGCATTTCATCACTGTACATTTGGAGGATTCTACTAAGTGGGAATTGTCGTGAGGCCGCGACCAAGGGACTTGGGCTAGTCTCTAAAATTTTCATGACAATCAAGATCAGAGTGCTCGGCCATTAAAGCACTAACCTATAAACTATTATCTAATACCAATGTTATATGTGTGACATGTTGACTTTTAATACAAATAATCTAGTTCAAAACCTAGTTCGCTATGATTTTTTTGAGGAAAATTGTTAACACTAAGTGAGGTTCAAGTTCGAAAGATACCTACACCTATTACATAGTATATGTTGCCCCTTATTATATATTTTTTATTTTATATTATTTTGGTTGTAGTTTTGAAATGTGGAGGGTATGTTACAAATTTTGTGAAAATATCAAAATCTTATTTTTATCAAAAATAGGAGATTGTTGTTGTCATGACCCAAACTCGCCCCTATAGGTTTAGTGTCGTAGCCAGCCAGTAATCTTGGGATTACCAAAGGCCTCTACCATCAATATCATATAATATAAGGGGCTGAGGAAGCGAATATATTTATATACAAATAGAACGTCCATAGAGCTATGTAAATGTACATGGAACTGAAATTTTTAAACTGAGATATACATACATACATAAAGGACGTCAAACTTCCTTAAGTATTGCCTCACTATACAAGTAATATAATAAAGGACTTAGTCTAGCGTACAGATAACAAAAACAAAATAACAAAATATCCTTAACATGGTTCACAAAACTTGACTTTCAAAAAGTGAACCTCCCCGGGAGGCATGGTGGCTGGTTGACCCAAAACTCTCCAGGCAGCAGCTTAGACCTGGTCACGCGCCTGCTCACCTACAAACATTAATCTGATGACGTATCGGGTAGCCTTACCGCCAGTCATGGAGCATATGCATAATGTTTTTCATGTATCCATGCTTTGAGAGTATTTGAGCGATCCATTCCACGTGATTGAACCAACTCGTGTGCTTCTGAAAGACGATTTTTCTCATGAAAAATGACCAATTTAGATTGTGAATTGCCGGATCAAAAGATTGAGAAGCAAAGAAATACCATTGGTGAAAGTTGATTGGCAAAGCCACAGAGGGACCTATGCAACATGGAAGACCGAAGAAGACATGGTGAAGAGATACCCCGATTTATTTCCTTTGAATCCAGTATTCTAACAAAATGAAGGTAATTCAAGTTTGGAGGACCAAACTCTTTAAAAGGGGAAGACTGTAACAACTCGACCCATGATTAGCTTGAAATATATGATTAAGAATGCTTAATAAGTAATTAAGATAAAATTCCGAATTAATTGCATGTGTGTTGTCCTATTTCTGTTTTTATCTGTTTATCGTAGGAAGATCTATTTGTGTTTCTGTTGTGTTTTGCGAATTGAAGGCCTTATTGGCATCTGATCACGAAATTGACTTGGTTTCTGTGTTATTTGGAGTTTTTAGAACCTTATGGTAGGTTGAATTAAAATTCGATTCGAAATAAATTAAATTAGAATATTTAATGCTCAATTGTTTAGTGGTAAGCCTAATTACTTAATTTCTCTAATCAAGCCTACATAAGGCTATTACACCACTTTGAATCATCCCCTCTTCATCATTTTGAGCCTACAAACGTGAGAAAGAGGGAGAGAAAGGAGGAATTGAGTTCAACTAAGGAGTTTTGCTAGAGAATTAAGGGAATTTGGCTTGGAAGCTTAAAGATATAGCAAACTAGAACCTAAGTCGAGAGTGAGGTAAAGATTTAAGCCTTTACTTGTGTAATTGAGACACAATACATGAATTCAAGAGAAATTAGAACAAGAATTGAGCTACGGAAGGGGAATTAAGAAAATTACCATACATGCATGCAAATTCCCTTGCATTTAGAGTTGGATTTTGAAAAATTCACACATGCATGCGTTGATCATAACTCGGTTTTGGAAAGTCATCAAGTTTCATACCATATTACCTTGTTTGATCATGTTTTGAAAGCTTTAGAGTCAAGAAATTACATGCATGTTTTGTTTTCAACATTTCAAGTTTAAGTGTGCACAATTGGCAAACTTTTGAGCCTTGATTTCATGAAATGATTTTTAATTCTCAATGTTTTACAAGTTTACACAAGTTTTCTTAAGGTTTTTGTCCAAAAGGATGTGTTTTGTAGCTTTGAATTTGGGTTTTGAGCTTGGAAGAGCAATCTGGAAATTCTAGATTTTGCCTCTCCGCTCGAGCGACCAGGCACATTTTTGCACTTCCGCTCGAGCGACCAAAAGTTGGCTCGAGCGTAAAATGCTTGCTCCTAGAAGTTTACATGTTTTGCAGACCGCTTGAGCGACAAAATGTGCTCGAGCGAAAACCTTAGTCTTATGTTCGAGCGACCGTCGAGCAGAAAAATCAAGCAACCAGTACTTTTGCAAAGTTTACAGACCGCTCGAGCGAAGGAAGTTGCGCTCAAGCGACAACTCACATGTTTGGACGTCCGCTTGAGCGAATGAAGTTGCGCTCGAGCGAGAACCCTATTTTTAGCAAAAATGACTCAGTGTTTTGAAACTCATTTTGGCATCTCCATTACATCCTAGACATTGCTAGGCCACGAATAAGATATAATAATGAGGATAAGACGTACAAACACACTAAGAGCGAAACTCAATAAATACAGTATTATTTAAGTACATGTTTCAATCTGTGTATCTGTGATGTTTGTGTAGGTCACGCGCAATAAGCTATCTGATTTTTCTGCTTTCGGAGCCATCTGTGAGTAATAACTCTGTAAAATTATGTTTAACTTTAATTATTTTCTGATAATATGAAATGATCAGTTTTCTAAAATGCTATATTTTGTATGAATGAATAATTGTTTAAGTTTTTGAAATGTATTTGTGGCATCCTTAGCACATGGCCCTTATCCGGGAGTAACAATATTGTGGTCTATGAGCACAAGGCCCTTGCCTGGGGGTAATAGTACCGTGGTCTCATGGCCCTTGCCCGGGGGGTAATAATATCGTGGCTTAAGTATGTTATCTGTTTCCAATACCGGAGGTTCCTTAATGGAACTGGCAAGCATGACCCTTTATGCTCTGTATTTGATCTGTCAGTGCTAATGGATGTACCATGTATGATTAAGCATGAATTCTAATTTCTTTATATGATATGAAGAAGAATATGAATTTGAATCTGTTTTTGATATGACATATGTTTTTTAATCTGATATGGGACATCATTCATTTAAACCTTTTAATATGTTATTATTCATTGGGCTTTCGTCCACTATTTATATCATGTAACCTCCGGTACCGGGAACAGATAACATACTTAAGTGTAGCACGACTTTTCGTGCTCCTTTTGGAAGACGAATAGCCCTGCAGTTCGAACTCCACTTGTGGTTCTGAATCTGATTTCACAAGTATAATGTGACATAGTGAAAACACAAAAAGAGTCCAAATCCAGCAATTCTTTTTGAAAAATCAATGTTTGAATGAAATGTCAAAAATGGATTGCTTTGATAGATTACAAAGTCGCCACCTTAATATTTTTGGAAAATTTAGGAAACCCAAAACTTGTGCCAAAGGCCATTAGTCCGTCATCACCAAAGTGTCTCAGCTCGGGAACTTAGGTACGAGAGGGAAAGGTCATGAATTGAGCACCCTATTCACCCAATCAAAGATCGACGTCTACTAATAATGATGTGTTTCTTATTTACATTATATGCTCTTGTTTTGATTTATTAGCTATTTTTACTATGTAATCCACATACAAGGTATAGACTAGTTTGCAAGAATTGGAACACTTGATCTCATGTTTTGTTTCGAAATTGTTTTGTGAATTTGCCACTTGAAAAAGTGGGCTAAAATGGACATTAATCAAGTCATCCCAATTCAAACAACTAGCCTTCATTCACAGGCATTCAACCAATTAATCATTTAAGCAATTAGCCTCATGGTATTCATGCTTTGGACATGGCAACACAAGCATTTAATGCAACATGCTAAAGCAATAAAAGCTCACCTAGTACTCCGAGCCAAAACGGGTAAAAGAGTTAGAAAAATATGCATGTTCTAATGCAACGCACACATTATGTATTTTACAAACTCAGCTATGAGCATGGCATATGATTTCATTCAAGACATGCGATAAGGCATGTATTCAAGTAATGAGTTTGAACATTTGATATCGGGTTAGCATGATTAGCCGAACCTTGGATGCATGCATGACAATGGATACAAAGCATAAGAATGCTAATGACACAGGATGCCCTATACTAACCATCGTAAGCGAGAAAGTAAAAGGGAGAAAGGCGTGGGGTTGGAAGACATACAACTCATTACAACATTGCCCTCATGCAAAAGGGTGCGAATCAAAGCCCAAAAGTCTGAATTAAACTAATTATTACAAAACCGAATGAATAAATAAGCGAGGTTAATTAACTAGCTAACTATGCTATTACAACAAGGATAACCATGACAAACAAACTCATTATTTAAACTAATTTACTACAATAATTACAAAGGGACAATAATAATACTTACAACACTTAATAATTAACGAGACTAATCATAATAAACAATATTAAATTAATTACAACAACGATCATAATGTAAGCGAGGATGCGCATGGATTGCATGCATGCACATGCACAATGTTCAAGAATAGCTCTGTCTGCCCCAGGCTTGCTCTGTTTCACCTCAGCCACTACCCTCTGTTTTCTACAAAAATATAATGCTAACCAAACATTGAGGTCCAGCCGGCCCTCAATGAAGCCCGGTCGGGCCTAAAGAAGGACAACTGTGCCTCAATTTTGTGCAAAACTCTATTTTGTATTCTGAAGTGAAAATAGTGCAGATAGAGTTGTTCAAGCTCTGTTTGTCCCTCTCACACTTCTCTGTCATGGAAAGCCTCGAGAGAATGTTGGAATTGTTTCCAAAACCATCAATGAGCAAGTTGATTGCTTGATGATTTTGGATATGATTTTGGACAAAAATCAATGAATGCAATGAATATGACCACTCCTCCCTCCTTATCATGGAATGAAATAAAAAAAAAAATGAAGTAGAGACGCTTCAAGGATCATCAAAATGCCATGAATTAGCGTATGACCACTCTTGACTCGATAAACTTAGCATAACGTCCGACCAAGCCCAAGCAAGATGACTCATTTTTTTTATGTGTGTTGGTTGCTTTTAAACCAATTCTCTTAGTCATTTCCATTCTTTAGTCCATTTGTCCGAAGTGATGATTAAGTCCTCTAAAAGGAGAAAAGCCTCAAACGGGAAGTAATTCTCAACATGAGAGAGATTATGTTGTTGACAATGAATCTCTGTAGAGATTAAGCCATTGAGCGTGAATCTCAAGTTCATGTGTTGAATGACCGTCAACCGATTGAAACAACTCTCAAATGAAAGAAAGGAGTGGCAAGTTGATTCTTAAAATGAGATTATTAACATGAAAGTTAGACAAATAAAGGCTAAGAACAACATAATACAAGCTATGTACAAAGACCAATGCTACAACAAAGGAACTAATCAAAGCTTGAATCAATTAAATAGATTAGGATAGCCCTAAAATAGTCTCTAATAAGCCAAAACAGTGGCTGAAAATGCAAGAAAAGAACTCAAAAAGCTAAACAAAAAAGTAAAGACACTAAAGCTATGTAAGCAAAAACAAGGAGGGGTGGCCAACCCCTCCAATTCCAAGACTTCAAACCATGTTTTTTGGCCTTAGTTCTACTCTGAAAATCAATTCAAAAATCAAAGGAAAAGAGTGTAAAGGAACCAAGGGTTGAGCTATGAAGATAGGTGCAAGTAAGGGTGTTAACCTTATCACCTTTGGTAGCTTATCCAAACCCAAGTTCCAACACTTAAAATGGATGCAAAACAGCCCAAGAATACAAGAAATAAATAGAAATGAAGTAAACAAAAGCAAGAACAAAAGTTGCAAGCTTATACCTCTCAAAATCGAGTAAGCTTTGGTTGATGATCAAACTCACTCTTGACACACTCTCAAACTTGAATTATGCTTCTCAAGGGTCAACCAAGGCTCTAAGATGATGAGTCAAGGTTGTGTATGGTGTATATAGATGATACAAGGAAGGTAGGTTAACTCAAAGATAGCTTGCAATGGAAGAAGGAGTTCTCTCTATGTGTATAGGCTTTTTCTCAATTGTTCAACCCGCAAAATAGAGGTATATGGTCGTATTTATAGAATTTGAGCAAGAAACTTCACAAATATCTTCAAAAACGGACAGCTGGCGGCCTCCCACCCAGAACAGTGTTTCTCGCTATCAAAGCCCGGCTGGCCCTCAATAGCCACGATCGGCCCTCAATGAGGCACAGCCGGGCGTCAATAAATTCCCCTGTTTTCTGTTTCAGCCTCAACATAGGGTGGCACAAGGTGTACAAATGGATTTCTTAGGTATGATCAGTGGGAATATGGAAGGTTTGGGGTTGTTTCGAAGCTTAAACAAGGCTCTTTTATTAAGACCTCGAACCACGCACAATACCACTTTCATCATCGAGTGTACTGAGCAAAGTGCTCGAGCCTTGTCGGCGGTCAAAAATGGGGTGTCCACAGTTGCCCCTCTTTGACAGAGCTCGAAGTCATAAAGTGACGTGAGTGAATGTCAAAGCCCAGAGACGACCCATTTGACAAGGCCGCAGGGCTTGAGCAAGAAATCAAGACATAAATGCAAAAATTGAACTCGGGGCAAAATGAAAAAACAAATGCAACAAATAACTTATGACCATGCAATGAAGCACAATGCAATGAAATATAATGTAAATGAAGCAATGAAACAACGCTACAATCTAGACAAGAATGCAACGTTGGAATGACAATGCAAAACAAAACAAAATAAACCTCGCTGTGTTTCACGCTGAACAAAGTGAATAAACATGCATGCCTCACGCAAAAAGCACAAAAAATGCACAAATCAACCTACGTCTCACGTAGAAAGGATGTAAGAAAATGCAAACCTAACTACGCCTCGCGTAGGAAGGGGGAAGGGTGACATAACCATCGAGCGCACCCGAGGTCTCAACCGAGATCCTAACGCATCTCACGCGATAGGAGGAAGGGTGGTGTGAACAAATAGGGGTATCTGATGTTTTTAACTAAGGTAAACAATCCTCACGCGTCACACGCTAGAGGAGGAAAGGTGGTGTGAACAAACAGGCGCACCTGCTGTTTTTAATCGGGGGTACCATCCTAACGCGTTACATGCAAGAGCAGGCAAGGTGGTGTGAACACCAGGCGCACCTGATGTTTTTAACCGAAGGTACAATCCTAACGTGTCACACGCGAAAGGAGGAAAGGTGGTGTGAACAAACAAGTGCATCTGCTGTTTTTAATCGGGGGTACAATCCTAACGTGTCACACACAAGAGGAGGCAAGGTGGTGTGAACACCAGGCGCACCTGATTTTTTAACCGAAGGTACAATCCTAACGCGCCACACACGAGAGGAGGAAAGGTGGTGTGAACATCGGGCGCACTCGATGTTTTTAACCAAAGGTACAATCCTAACGCGTCACATGCGAGAGGAGGAAAGATGGTGTGAACGTTTGGCGCACCCGATGTTTTTAACTAAAGGTACAATCCTAACGCGCCACACGCAAGAGGAGGAAAGGTCGTGTGAACACTGGGCGCACCCGATGTTTTTAACCGAAGGTACAATCCTAACGCGTCACACGTGAGAGGAGGAAAGGTGGTGGGAACACTGGGCTCACTCAACGTTTTTAACCAAAGGTACAATCCTAACGAGTCACACGCGAGAGGAGGAAAGATGGTGTGAATACCAGGCACACCCGATGTTTTTAACCGAAGGTACAATCCTAATGCATCACACGCGAGAGGAGGAAGAAGGATAAACAAATCGTATAAGTAAGGATTAGAAATAAACATGGATTCTACACAGAGAGGCGTAAAATCAAAATAATCAAAGCGGTCTAGTAAAGTGGAAGCCAACTTACCCACGTGTTAAAACAATGAACATAGTACATCGTGTTTAATTAGGTTGTGAAATGGATGATGATTTTACTGTGACACAAATGATTTTATCTCGAACTCCTCTGAATGAACCGTACATACAATATCATTTGTTTACGATATAACAAAACAAGCAATTTAGGCAAAATAATTTATAAACTAACAGAACAGTTTAAACAAATTAAAAGTTTTGAACAAATGAGTTTAAACAAGCAAGCTTAAATAGATTAAATCAAGAATCAAACAAATGCATTCACACAATAAATAAACAAAAAGAAGAACAAAAATCCTTTATTTTCTTTTTCACTCTCTTTATATTTTCTTTATTATTTGCTTTTTCAACTCTCTTATTTTTGGTTTTTCTTTTTTCTTCTTTTTTCTTCTTTCACTATTTCTTTTGAACTCTCTTATTTTCAACTCCATAATACAATAAATAAATAACAAAAAGGAAGAGAGAGAGGGAAAGAACAAAACAAAACTGTGTTGTCATTGAGAGCCGGCGGGGCCTCAATGAAGCACGACCGGGCATTGCGACAGCCGGCTGGGCCTCGATAACGGCAGGGGCAGTTTTAGCCTTTCCTCGTGATTTATTTGTTTAAAACAAACCCAAACGTATTTCCTCAAATCTTTTCATCCGAAATCCCTCTCTCTCTCTCTCTCTCTCTCTCTCTCTCTCTCTCTCTCTAGCTTTCATCTCTCTCTAGATTTCCTCTTTTCCTTGCGTTTCCCAACAAATCTCGCCATTTTTTCTTCGAAACCCTTCCTCTCCTTTATATTTTGAACCGATTATTCAGTCAAGTTTTTGGGTTTCTCATTGTTTTTGCCTTGTTTCTCACGAGTTTTCTTGGTTTTTTGGAGACTCACTCTCGTGTTTTTACTTTCCTCTCTCATTTCCTCTCTCCTAGGGTTTGGCCCCTTACATTTTCTTGTTTTCTCTTCATTTCCTCAACTCTTCTCCATGGTGTAGACACCCCATTTTTGACCAACCTTAAGACTCAGACGTCACCAATTGAGCGCTCGATGATAGTGCATATTGTGCTCGTTCTGGAGTTTCAGAGTCTCGGCTGCGAGCCTTGCCTTCGGACTTCCAGGCTCTTTTGTGCTCTGCCTCGGTTTGCGAACCAGGTCCTATTTTCTCTATTTTCTCTTCCCGAAGGGACGGAGAGGTCTCGTAGACTATCTCTCAGTGGCCGTAGGCTGCGTTTCGTGGTCGTAGGCCATTTTTTCCGTTTGAAGGCCAGTTTTCGGTTTTCGGAGCCGTCGGTCGTGTGCCTCGGTTCGGGACTACCTAATTACCTCCGTTTGCTCCGATTTTTGACACACACCTTGTTTCCTCCCTTTAGAGGGACACTGTGGCCCGGGAGACCACCTTCGTGGTCATACGCCACCTCTGGTGCTTAACAGCCTGTTTTCGGGGGCCCGGACTGCGCATTTTGGCCCCCGAACCTTCGTTTTGCATCCGTCTTGGTCCATTTTTGGTAGGGACCCTATTTTCATTGCTAAGGAGATGGTAGGATGGTGGGAGGCCACCTTTTTCCCTGAAAAACCAGTTTTCTCATTTTCTCTCTCCTAAAGCCGGTTTTTCTGACAGAAAGCTGGTTTTTCTTACTTTTGAGCCACAATTTCTGGTTTTTCACACCACCATTGTGTTGTGCTCATCTGGGAGGCCACCAATATGGGTAGGCCGACCAGTAATTCTTCTTGACCCTTTTGAACCCCCCTAAAAAGCTGGTTTTTCTCTCTCCTGGGTCATATTTTCTGGTTTTTCACTACACAGCTGTATTCCATTCATCTGGGAGGCCACCTTTCTGGGTAGGCCGACCAGAAAATCTTGTTGAACCTTTTGACCCCTGGTCGGCCGACCAGGGAAGGTGGTCGGCCGACCACCTTGAACCTTTTGAACTGGTCGGCCAGTTTTGCCTCTGTGAGTGTGTTCCAGTTATGCCAGCTGTTCTGCACTTGACCCACTATCCGAGGGTTTTGTCCTTGTTTTGGCCCTTTTAAAGGTGGTTTTCACCCCTTTGCTTGGTTCAAAAGGGAGTTTGGCCCTTTTGGTCAAGCTTCTTGAGGAAGCTTGACCCTTTTGGTCTAGCTTCCTCAAGAAGCTTGACCCCTTTGGTCAAGCTTCTTTTAGAAGCTTTGAACCCCTCTCATGGCTTCTCCAAGAAGCCTCACCTCTCTCCCCCTATAAAACACACCTTCCACCTCCATTTGCAAGGGTTAGAAGCTTTGGGCTGAGATATATACATACAACCCTCCATCTCTCTACTTCAAGCCTCCAAACACCCTTGTTCTTGGCCATTTTACACTACAACTCCTAGCCTACCACCTCCACCATCCATTCCAGCCCCTTGAAGCTGATTTTCAGAGGTTGAGAGCTCACAATCTTGGATCAAAAGCTGCTGCATTGCTGTGCTACAAGGATAAGTCTCCATTTCCCCTTTTCTTGTATTCTTTTGCTTTATTTCTTAGCCCTATTTGAAAGCATTTTTGGGCTTCGACCTAAACTGTGAAGTGTCTTATTTTGAGCCCCTCTTCAACTTTTTTTAAGGACACTTTGCTGTTTGAGGTCATCTACTTCCTTGTTTGCTCAATCTCTCTTTTAGGGTTATTTTTGCATCCTATTTGAGCCTTACTTGTGAACATTTTTGAGATTTGTTATAAACTGAAAAAAGTCTTGTTTTGACCTCCTCTTTAAGTTTGATAGAGGTCACTTTTCTGTTTGGAGTCATCTCCTTCCTTGCATGCTTTATTTCCTCATGCTTTGAGCCATATATTTGAGCATTTGCATTGGCCTTGTTTTGGCCTCTTAGCCACTGAAATCCAGTGGATTTTCAGTGGCTTTGATGTGCCTTTGAGCTCCAAAACCATAGAGGGGTGGCCCTCTCACCCCTCATTCTCTTTACTAGCATTGTTGGCCTTCCAAAGGGACTCTATTTTGCATGCATTGAAGTCATGTTTCAGGCCTCATTTTGTGGGTTTTAAGGTCTGCCTAAGCTTTGTCAAGAGCCCATTTTGCCATATTTTATGTCCCTTATGCATGTGTAGAGCAATCCCATTCAAGGCCTTTCAAAGGGACCTTTCTTTGCATGTTTCCTAGACTGATTTCAGGGCCAATTTGGTGGGTTTTGGGGCTGCCATAACTCATTTCCAGAGTTGGTTTGGTCATGCTAACTGTCTATCTTGTATGTGTTAAGTAACCCCTTGCATGGCCTTTCAAAGGAACTCATCATTTTTGCATGTGTTGGCTACATTTTAGTGGTTATTTGGGCATATTTTGACATGTTTTATTCACTTTTTTGGGCTGGTTTGATGAGTTCTCATATGCTTCATAGACATGCCATGTAAACCATGCTTGCTAGCCAATGTTGCATGTTGTTTTAGCCCATCATGTTAGCGTTTTTTGGCCATGCTTTAAACTAGTAATATGCATGTTTTGGGACTGCCTTGGCTTTGTCCTTGTGCTTCATAGTCAAATAATGCTTGCTTTGCATGGTTATGGTTCAATACATGTGCCTATTTTGAGTTTTGGGGCCTCTTTCATGCATTGGGTGCCATATTTCCATGATTTGGGACCATTGTGCATCATATTTTAGTGCTGGAAATTGCATGTTTGTATGCCATCTTTCATCCCTTGCCATGCTTTGATAGAGTGGCATTTGATGCCTTAGGTTCGGTCCTTGGTATTCGTGCATGTGTGCACGCATTTCGGTTGTCTCATTTTCATCTTATTGCCGCTGATGTGAGTGTTGCTGAGGTCCACTCATATTGGTGTAAGCCCATATTGCATTGTGCATACCATCTTAGTCCATAGCATTGTGTATGCTAGGTTGTATGTTAGAGCATTGTGTATGCCAGTTCATAGCATTGCGTATTCTAGGTTGTATGATTAGTCGCATTCATGCATGTCATGCATATTGCATCGTGTTTGGGATAGGAGTTAGCCTAAGCACGGGAAACGAGGGACGTTTCGTACTCCGAGTGACGGACGTGTCTCAATTCCCGGTCACCGACACTCCGGATTAACCATGATGGAGTCTCGGTCTTGTTGTGTTTTCATGTGCATTCATTTCATATCGAGCCGTGCAATTCACTCCTCAGCCATCATGCATCGAGATGTGTGATTGATGGCACGAGGATCGAGGCGAGCATACATATGTGAAAATACTTTGCCATGCCCCTTTCATGCTCTCTGTTGCAGTAAATCAAGGATCAACATCCTTCAAGAGCTTTGCACAACATTCTGGGATTAATTGTAAACAGAGGCAAACCGGGGCATCGCACTGGATTTCCGCGTAAGGCAACTCAAGCATGCATCATTCATCATCCGGAACAAAGCTGAGGCGGTCCATGGGCTTGCATGCTAATTTACTGCTTTCCTAGTTAATTTGTTAATTAATTAGGGTTTTGTACTTATTCGGACTGTAATTATTTATTCGGATTGTATTATTTATTCGGACCCTCCGAGAGAGGGCACAACTGTAATAAGTGTGCGTGCGTGTGATGTATGTCTTCCAACCCCACGTATTTCTCCCTTTTATTTACCAGCTTATGATGGTTAGTTTAGGGCATGTTTCAATTAGCATACAGTATGATAGCATGTTTGCATTCATTCATCTGTTTCGCATGCACCGGGCTCGGCGCATCATACTAACTGCATTGTATTTCAATTCTGAGTTGAATACTTGTTAGTTGTAGCATTTCACATGCCATCTTTAGAATAGCCGAGCTTGCTATAAGTTGCATTTTTGCATGTATTGCATTAGGCATTTCTGTATAGTTAGGATCATGCACGGATTTCTAACATAGCTTCTGTTTTGGCTTGGAGTACTCGGTAAGTTTTTATGTTTTAGCATCTTTGCATGCGTGTGAATGACTGCCATGATAGCATGCTTACCATGAGGCTATATGCTTATGTGATATATCTGCCTAAATGTCTGTGGGTGAAGGTTGGGTTATTTGGATTGGAACAAATCATCGACTGTGAGTTTTAAGCCCACTCATTTTTAGCCTACTTGCGAGTAGCAAACCACTTTCTAAACAAACATGAAATGTTTTGTTCCAATTCAGGCGATCCAGTCTATACTTGTATGCTGTGCGTATCACATAGTAAATCTAGGCTAATAACCGGAATAAGAACGCATAATGTTTTCAAAACTAGATATCATGGTTAGTAAAGGCCGATCTTTGATCGGGTGAGCGGGGGTGCTCACGAAGTGACCTTCCCCAATCGTACCCAAGTTCCCGAGCCGAGGCAACTTTGGTGATGACGGACATGTGGCCTTAGGCAATGAGTTAGGGTTTCCTAAATTTCCCCAAAATAAAATATTTAGGTGGCGACTCTGTATCTGGCAAAGCAGTCCATGTTTGGCACTTCTTTCAAAAATCTGTTTTCCAACACGATTTGCCGGATTTGGACTCTTTGATGATTCATCGGTCTAGCATTGCACTCTGCGAGATTAGATACAGGACCGTAACATTGAGTCCCGAACTGTAGTGAGCCCAAATGAACAGAACAGGATTTCCCTCCCGGGACGTTCGGGGACGTCTACACATGGCTAGTGAGGAAGTTCCCATTTCGGACCCCACCATTGGTATTGGAGCTACCCTAGGTGTAGACATGGATGCCGAGGACACTCTCACGTTGCCTCCTCTTGTTGATAGGCCATTTGACGCGGCCACATACCGACTATGCACACATACTCCACTCTCGGGTGGGATTTTGAGATTCGAGGGCCTCATTCCCGGGATAGACGAGGATATCTTGCTGCGAGAGCCCACGGTAAGCAACTTCCCTTTATTTTGATGCATTGTTGAATCTCACAAGTAGACCACTAGTTAAATGCCATTATATTTCCCATTTGTAGGTGATAGCCAGGAGAATTGGCGGATACGGATCCATATCCAGCCCCCGGTGCTGGTATGAGAGACTGCCCGCGAAGGTCTGCGCACTAGTTGACGCAGTTAGCTTTGGGCCCTTCTGCTTAGGGCTTATACACATAAGGGCCGAGTCGTTGCTATGCAGGGCCCTGGTCGAGAGATAGTGGGACACCACAGATTCATTCCACTTCTCATCAATTAGGGAGCTGACTTTGACCCCGTACGACTTTGCGATGGTCACCAACTTGTGGGTTGGGGTCAGCCGTCCAATCCCATGCGATCCTAACATGACGCAGTGGAGAGCTGCATAGTTTCAGCTTCTTGTAGCGATCCCAGACACTACCAGCCACGGGATAGTGAGGTACAACTGGTTCTTCAAGTACTTCTCCGACTTTCAGCCCACCACTCCGAATGAGGTCGTCCAATGCACCCGCGGCTTCCTTATGTATCTCCTCGTACTACCCTGTTTACGAACATGAAAAATACCGTAGGGTTATATCTTCTAGGGGCACTGGTGCACCTTTCCCAAGTGGCAGAATATGATTGGAGTGGCGTCGACCTGGCCACCTTATACTACTACATGAGCTCCGTCTCTCGCCGCAAGGCGGATTCACTTGGCGGCTACTAAAGGGTTTGGGAGGTATGCTTCACACTTATCTTTTGTGTTCATTCTATTCATTCTACATTTTCTACTCATTTGCATTTCATTTTTTGCTTATTTACTTCATCCATTTTTTTCTATTCCAGCTCTGAGTTTATACCTACTTCACCTCTTTGGCTCTGGTCCTGGTGAGGCCGACCGAGTTGTCAGTACCCCGCTCACGGTACTACAACTCCCGATTTGAGCGTCGTCGCCGCGTAGACTGAGATTTCCCTTATTTCCGCCGCTTCTTTTACACGATCACTGCGGACCAGGTAACAAAATACCACCCTTTAACTGTTACATACTGTAAGTAGATTACACTGTTTCCCACACTACATGGTCATTCTCATATTATTGCTTATATATCGCACTGCCATTCTCATACTGCACTGATTTCTCACACTATACTGATTTCTCACACTTCATTGACTTCTATACCGCATTGTCATTCTCATACTGCATTGATTTCTCACACTGTACTAATTTCTGACACTGCACTAATTTCACAGGTTGACTGGCATCCTTGGGCGAACATTCCCCAAGTGTCGAGGACGACCTATGTCGCGGCATGGCATGCCTCTACCATGTAGATTCTATTCGAGGGCCCCTTCGGCCGGGCTTACTACTTGGGGAAAAGGTTCATCCGCCAGACACGAGGTGTCGCTGATCCCGACATTCCACACCCCCCCTCCTCCAGTCAGGAGGGTAGTGGATAAACTGCAGGACAGTCCTCAGATTGACCTCCTGATGTTGGGTGAGGATGGTGATCGACATCACGAGCTTGGTGACTTCACCACCTTCTTACACACTCAGGTGATGGCGCCTCTTACCTAGGGCGTGGCTCGAGCGGTGCCGGAGGTTGCTGTTGTTGCAGCTGCGACTGGCGACACCCCTGCTGGAGGTACCCCTGCCATTGCTTCCATTCCTGGATTTCTTGTGATCCCCACTGAGATCATGTACATGCGTCCAGATAGAGTGATCAAGTAGATCCCGCTTGAGCGCATCGAGGAGAGGGATAGCAAACTAGTGTTCGCTCCTGGCATCAAGCAAGTATACATTTTTTATGCTTCTACTCACTACACTTTATCTTGTTTTCTACCATTTCTGTTCATTATTCTCTATCACTTCTGTCTTCCTTTCTCAAATTTTGTTCCTTTTGTAGGTATCCCGGGTGTATGCTAATGACCTCTTTTGTATGATCAACCGATTGCTCCTCATGGTACAGAGGAGGCAGACTGCCTTAGTCACCCATAGGATTGAGGTACATTCTATTTGTAGTTTACTGTTATTGCCATACTATACACTCCTGTTAGTTCATATTGATACATGTCCTATTTTCAGCTTGAGCCGGTGCTAGCAATGCCTGCAGGACCTCTTGCAGCCAGTAGATGGAGACGAGGCCCAGTGAGGGGCCGAGGGGGAGCCGGTCGAGGGAGAGGTCGAACGAGGCAGCACTTACCTTCTGAGGAGTCTTTTGATAGGTCTACGACCCCCAAGGATGAGGGAGAGGAGGTTAACGACAGTGATGCGACGACAATGATGCATGTCCTCCACAGTTGAGAAGGAAGAGGGCAAGGATGGGCTATTGACGACGGCGACAATTTAGTTTTAGTTTTTGTTTTTGGTTGTCTTTGCTTTGTAGTTAAAGACTAACTTTAGATAGACCTTTTTGTTTGGTTTGAAAGATTTTCTTTTGTTTTGTTGCTCTGTAAAACAATGATCGAGGTTAAACCTGCTAGTTATTTGTTTAATGCTTTCTTTGCACAGTGTAATGAATGGTGTAACCCTTGCATGATAACTTCACATAATACTTGCTCTTGCATTCATTTGAATCAGATAACTATCCATAACTGGACAAAATGTGAAATACAACTCGATAACAGGAAAAGAAAATAAAAACAACTCAAAAATATCAAAAAAACACTTGGTACAAACAAAATAAGACTCAAAATACAACTGTGGTACGTCAAGGCAAAGGTTGGCATTTCCTGCAACTACACTGATTCTGAAACATCATTTAGACTTGACCAAGCCTAAATATGCACGGCCGGGCTTCATTGAGGCACGGCCGGGCCTCAATGTGAGGTTGGTCAGTGCTACCCAACTGTCATGCACTGCTCCTTCTCATCCTCTATAAATAATGCTCCAATGTTGTTTTTTTGGCAGAATAACAAGTCTTTGATATTTTGCTCTCAAAATGAAGACATTGTGCAACAATAGGCTCCGAGACTGGATAGCCACTTTGGACAGCTCGGAAAAGGTGAATTTTTGCGATTTTGGCCTAAATGTCCTTTTTCATCTGAGTTGCACTTCTCTTTGTTTTCTATTCCTACATGTCGCTGTTTGATGTTGGAACCCGATCACACATGTGTTTCAATTCGAATCCCAAGAGGTGTGTCTGACACTCGAGGAATTTCAAGCCTTGATGGAGTCCCGGCGCGACGAAGAAATCATACCGCAGCCCCGTTTTGGCCATGCCCGAGCTTTGGGACGGATGTACGGGTTATCATTACACAAGGCTCGGTCTTTGGCACATGATAGGGAGCTAAACATCCCCAGTTTAGTTCATCGATTTTCTGCCATTGGAGACAGAAGTGACCTTTTTTGGTGAGGCCGCTGGCAACATGCTCTTTGTTTATGCCTTCTTGCATAATTTCTCCTTGCCCTTAGTTTCAAATGAGCTAGCATCCAGTTGGTTGAAGTAGCAGGACATCTGAAAGAGGGTAAGAACTGCATGGGTTTGGCACTAGCTGAAACCTTGATGAGTTTAGATGCTTTCTGCCAAGGAGAGACCACCCGGTTGGCAGGGAGTCCGCTACTTCTCCAGGTATTATTTTCCACCCTTCTAATTTATGATTCTTGCATCACTCAACACTCATTCCTTGTTTTTTTGTTAAAACCCCTTTTCTTACTTTTCTCTCATCATGTACCTCTCTATTCTTTAATCTCTCTTATCTTTCATCCCTCTCTAGGTATGGCTTATGGATAAACTGCAAGTAGCTGCTGCTTGCCCCGAGCATTCAGCTCGAGCTTACTTCTTTCATCAACGGCTAGTGGATTTCCCTCAAAGGGTTTATGGTGTGATTGGATGTGCAGCCGGTCCGCAGTCGCCATAACTTGGTGTTGCCCTTAGCTTAATTTGGCAGAAATAAGCTACAGCATGTCTCGACAGTCGGGTGTAGAGTTGATTGGCCTCACACATTGCATAGTCTATTTTCCTCTCTAGTTCTGACGCCAGTTCGGCATGATCAGACACGTCCAGATGAGGGGGTGAAATACACTACTTCATTTCCAGTTCACATCTCGCACTTGCCCTGGCATCTTGCGGCCTGGAGGACGAGAGAGATTCTGGCCCCTGCCATTAGTTTCAGTTACACCTTGTTTGAGGAGTGTTTGACTTGGCTTGAAGAGGAGGCAGAGGTTGGGCTGTCTTTGGCATAGAGCCACTTGACTTAATTGTGCCCCTAGTTTTACTGCTTTGATCTTTCTTTTCAAGTTTAAGATATAAAAAGCAACTTTGATCTAAATCAAAGAGTTTGGAGAATGTACTTGTATTGAAATCAATAAAATTAAAGTTGTGAGTACTGAAAATTTTCTTTTCAGTCCCAAAAATGGTCCAAGTTGTAAAAGGATTAAATTTTGAACAAAATCAACTTTTATTAGAACTTTTGAAAATAATTTTCGAAAACGATCACCACCTAACACGCATAAAGTCGATCCTCAAGATGTACAATCTCGAATCAAAATAAATCATAATTGCCCCTGATTGCATATCACTGTCGTTCTGTACTGTACTCAGTTTTTCTGCCCGAAATAAAGAGCACAACCGAACTAATAGATGATGAACAAGGATGACTTGATCAAGAAAATGGATAGGACAGTTGAATCGGAGATAGTTATGGATGAACTTCAGGATGAAGTTGCCTACGTATCGCAAAAATGGGAATCAGGCCTTACGTAGTTCGGTTCAGGTTCACTCGAGTATTAACTCTCTCCTTTTGTGCTCTAACTTTTGCCAAAGTCGCCCTTTAGGGCTTTCAACTTCAGTTTTTCTTTATTTCTAATTTTTCATGCTCTAATTTTTGCCTAGGTCGCCCTTTCGGGTTTTCGGTCTAGCGAGCCTCTCAAGGGTAATATTTCTTCAACTTGTCTATGTTGATTGGTTGCGAGAACTCTAGGCCATCCAAGTCCATAAGAATAACCACCCCTCCTGACCAGATTGACTTGATGATGTAAAGGCCAGTCCAGTTGGATTTGAACTTGCCCCTAGGGTCATGAATGGGAGCCCGGTTGTCTTTCAGTACCATATCCCCTTCTTGAAGATTTCTGGACTTCACTTTGTTGTTAAAAGCCCTAGCAATTCAGCGTTGGTAACCCTGGACATGATACAATGCTCTCAATCTTCTCTCGTCAAGCAATATTAACTCCTCAAACCTACTTTACTGCCAATCTGCTTTTGCTATCTGACACTCAGCCATAACTCATAGTGAGGGTACTTCAATTTCGATTGGCAAAACAGCCTCCATCTCATAGACAAGAGAATAAGGGATCACCCATGTAGATGTTCGGATTGAGGTTCTGTAGCCCCAGAGTGCAAATGGAAATTTATCTGGCTAGTCTCTATAGGTTTGTACCATCTTCTGTAGAATTCTCTTGATATTTTTGTTTGTAGCTTCGACAGCTCCATTGGTCTGCGACTTGTAGGTTGATGACTTATAGAAAGCTATGTTATATTTCTCAAGCAAGTCTATCACCTCTTTCTTGAAGTGCGACCCATTATCAGAGATAATCTCATTGGGCACCCCATACCGGTATATGATGTTGTTTTGATAAACTTAGTTACATGTGATGCTTTCAATACAAAGTAAGACTGGGCCTCCACCCATTTTGTGAAGTCATCGATTGCTACCAGAATAAATTCATACCTGTTTGACCTTTTTGGCATAACTACACCGATAATATCTATTCCCCAAATAGATAATGGCCATGGTGAAGTCATGTTGTAGAGCTTCGACGGCGGAATGTTCATGCGATTGGCGTGAATCTGGCACTTGTGACATTGCCAAACAAAACCAATACAATCCTCTTCCATGATTGAATAATAGTAGCTTTGTCTAAGGATTTTTCGGGCGAGCATCACACCGTTCATGTGGGCTCCACACTCTCCCCCGTGGATGGCCTCCATAAGGCGCTTTGATTCCTTTTCCTCAACACATAACTTGTGCATTCCCAGATGGCCCCTTTTGTATAGTTTGCCTCCACAGATGACTTATTCCCCTTTTGTCGAGCATGGAAAACAAGGTTAGAAGCAAAAGAGATCACAAACAAGTTCTGACACCAAAGGGTGGGAGCTAAGGTAGGAATATGAAGATCAGTGAGAAGCATTCGAACTCAAATAACCTCAGTAGTGGTTTGGAAAAGTGCTTTATACCCTGCCCAATAGAAGAACAAGCCACTATTGGTTGTACTTTAGCTGCCCAAGGAATCAAATTAGTACCTAGAAACACATAGTAATCAGTTATTGATCGTTTATCAGAAGGATTGCCAGCCCAATCAGCATAAAAAAGACATGCAAATCAAAGGAATCAGGCCGAAGGAAATACCATAGGTCAATGTACCTTTGATGAATCTTAACAGCCTTTTTACATGAATGAAATCCTCACAATGGGATTATACATGCGCTGACAAAAACGATTAACTGCAATAGCTATATCTGATCCTGTGATGGTGAAATATTGCAAGGCAACTACTACATTATGATAGCAAGCTGGTTGAAAGAAAAGGTAAAGTAGAAGAGTGAGTAACCAGAGGATTTTAAGGCAATGGGTGTAGAATAAGGTTACAATCTATCACACTAGCCTTGTGTAAAACATCAGTGGCATACTTGTGTGAGAAAGAAAATAGCCAAAAGATGTTGAAATTGAGATTCCTTGAAAATAAGAAACATGACCGAGCTCTTTAAGAGAGAAAACCGAATGCATGATATGGGTGGAGGGATTCCCACTGAGCAAAATATCATCTACGTACACTAGCAAATAATGAGAGTAGTTGGAAGTCTTCTAAACAAAGAGATGGATCATAAATGCTCTGTTTGAAACCAATTGAAAGAAGACTTCTTCTACATACAGTAGCAAATAAACGAGAGTACTAGAAGTCTTTCGAACAAAGAAAGAGGGATCATAAATGCTCTGTTTGATGCCTACTGAAAGAAGAAATATAGAAAAGCTAGAGTACCAAGCTCTTGGTGTTTGCTTAAGACCATATATGGCTTTGTGAAACTTACAAACAAAATTAGGATGAACTAAGTCTTTAAGACCATGTGGCTGGGCCATATACACTTCCTCCTCTAATTGGCTATGAAGAAAGGCAGTAGAGATGTCTAATTGCAGAATTGGTCAGTTGAAATAAGATCAATTGAAATGAAGAGTAAGACTGAGTAAAATGTGAACTGTAGACTGTTTAGGCACATGGCTAGAGTGTCATGAAAATTGACTCCCTCATCTTGAAGATAGCCCTTAGCACAACTTATTGAGCTTTATATCGAGCAATAGAGCCATCAAAATTTCTCTTAATCTGAAAAACCTATTTGCAAACTATAACATTTATACTAGCAGGAAGAGAAACCAGAGACCAAGTTTGTTATCTAAGCAAAGCTTAAAGTTCAAGAGTATAAACTGTAAATAAGTCATATTTTAAGGAGATTTGCTATAATTTACTCATATAAATAATCAAACTAAATGACAAACCCAACATTTCTCATTTCTGCCTATGTTCAATAGTCCTGTGCACACCATTGTTTTTTTTATAGAAAATTAGAGAAATACGTTGAACGGGTGCCACATGTAATTTTATTTTTATTTTTTGAGTGTTTTTGTAAAATGTGTGAAGAGTAGGTACTATATACAACACTTTCCATTAGGTTGTGGGTTGTGTATGGTTTATTGATTTGGGTAGAAATTTTGAAAGGAAAAGAGAAAATGTATGCAAAATGTTGTTTGTTTGTTTTTGTTTTGTTTTGTTTTGTTTTGTTTTTTTTTTTTTTTTTATCAGCCAAAAAAAAAAAAACTTTATTGATAGTATCAAACATATAAATATATGGATAACATAATAAAGCGAAGGCAAAGAGAAGAAAGCATCACAGAGCTTCCCTTCATCCCAACTAGGTTGGTACCAGGAGAAACACCCTATCATATACTAGCTCAAGCCAAAGGGTTGGTGAGAAACCAAGCCCAAAAAAATAAAAACCACCAATAAACCATCAGCAGCAGCAGCCCAATAAACAAAACACCAGCAGCAGCAAATACCAGTAGCAACCACCACCAGCAGCAGCAGCAAATAAACCAATAAACCAACCACCACTACCAGCAGCAGTAAATACTAGTAGCAACCAACAAGCAAAAACACCACTAGCAGCCCAATACTCCTACAGCCCAAGAACAACAACACCGAAACAGATCAGAGCATACAAAAAACCAACAACAGAGCAAAAACCATCAACAGATCAGTGACACACAGGAATAGATCAACAATAGAGCCACACATTTCCTCTGTTTTATACACCAGTACCCATCCATATCCCCATCACGCCTCACTTGATACATCTCCTGATTTGTTGCAAATTTGAAACAAACTGATTAATAGAATAATCTCTTCCTACCATATTTGACTTCAAACACATGGCTACCCTAACCTTGATTAGCTCACACAGCTCTTCCCAATTGGGCTGTAAGTGAGACGTAATTATATTTTATTCACATACTTTTTTCCTTTTATTTTTTAAATCTCTTCCTTAATCCATAAACCAAACACAAGTTTAGTGAATTTTTATTGTGGCCCACTTGCAACTTTTGATTACTCGTGTAATTTTTTGATTGGCTAATATTTTTAGATATTCAAAATAATTTAAAATAGATTTTAATTTTGGATTCAGCAATGATATATATCATAAAAAATAAAAAAAAGCATTATTTTATATGATTAAATTACATCATAAAATATTATTAATTTTATTATTTCATTGATGTTTATTTCTAGATAAGGAATCAATCACAAGATTAATCTAGTAATTAAAGAATTTCTATAGCACTGTATGACATTATTTACGTAGTGTTTTAAACTAATTACATTGTTGAAATAAAAATTTTATGAGTAGGATATAGTTATTCACTTTTGTTATATAATTGGAAACAAAAAATGCCTTGTTGATAGAGCATATCATTCAAAGAGCTCGAGAGGTGGCAGCAGATTCAGTGCGTTCTCAAGCTCGGACACTCTGCGGGATGGTTAATAAAGCTGCCCACAAGTCCATGGCTGGTGATGCTGATGGGGTCTCTGTTTGGGTGGAAAAGTCCCTCCTGGCTTAGGGTTGTTGGTTGCTTCTGACGTGGGTCCTCCTTGAGGATAATGTTTAACGTTTTCCCATCAAAAAAAACCTTTTTAGACACGCCTATCAAAAAACATCTTTTTAGATACACTTAACATAAATATTTTGTTTGTTTTTACTTTTCAAAAAATACTTTTTAAAAAATTTTACTTTTTTATTTTCCGTATTTTTTATTTTTACTGAATTTTTTTAATATTTTAAGTAATTTTTTTATTTTTTAGACACACCTAATATAAATACACCTAAAAAGTAAAAAAATTGTAAAATTTTTTTTTTTAAAATTCACTAAACACCAAAAATACAAAAAAATACAAGAATTCAGTACATTTTTTGTATTTTTATGTATTTATTAATTTTTTAAAATATTTTTTCACAAATTTTTTACTTTTAAATGTATCTAAAAAGTAAAAAAAATGTTTAAAATTTAAAAAATATTCATTAAAAACAAAAAAACACGAAAATAAAAAAAAGTCAATTTTTAAAAAACTTAATTCAGAAAACTCAAGCCAACACACTAATTTTTTTTTTTTTTTTCATATTAAAAATCCCATATAAACAATATAGGGAAAATCGGTCTAGGGTCCCTCTCCCACTTTCCGTAATGGAAGAGATCCACAAAATTATTTTTTGATGTCTGAGGTACTTCAACCCCAAACTCATATACCACAGAGAAATTTAAGAAGTCTCTCTCTTGTCACTCTCTGCTCTCTCTCTCTCCTACATTAACCCCAAACCCTAGCTTCTTCCTTCATCCTCGTGAGCTTGCTCAGAGCTATCAGACCTTGTTCTTGCTCAAACACGTCTAGACCCACGAACCGTCGTCTCGACGGAGCTGTGAACACAGACCAAATCAACGAGTTACTCCGAAAGCACCGAAACGGAATCGCGGCGGATTGAGAGCACCGACATTCAATTTGAATCAGGTTGTGAATGGTGATGTAAGCTTTATATACTTCCACCTGTTTAGTATCAGCCTTGGTCTTGATACACAAGTTTTTTTGTGTGTCTCTTGTTTTATTTTTCATTCTATGGCATTCTTCTTCGCCTGAACATACTCTTTCCAATTTGAAGGTATGACAAGGAAATCTTTTATTTATCACTGGCAATTTAATTCTGCTTCTTGTGTTGTTTGACCCTATCATTTTTCCATTTGTAGCGTTTGATTTCCATGTCGCCCGCTATAAAAGAAGAGCTAAAAATTGATGTTAATCAAGCCACTCCTGCATATTCTGAAGGTTGGGGATGGGGTGACCATGGATGATTTTATGTCTCAGTCAGAATCAGCTTGTTCCTTTGGGTATGATGGTATTTATTGTTTGGGTTGAGCTACTTGCGGTTGGTTTTTGCTGTCAATTACTGTTAAATATTTTCATAGTTTAGCTACTGTAGGAATTCTTGCCTTTGCAGGTTGCTTTGCCGAATCTTATTACTATCTCTTTAACTTGGGCTAGAGTAATTGATGTGATGGACAGTGAGGTCTGTATGCTGCCATGAAGAATTTCTCTGGGTTGAAGTGTCTAGAGAAATTTCAAAGACCAAAAACAGAATTAAAAAGGAACTTGATAAATATGCAGAGAGTTGGTTAATTGTAGATTTGACTGAGTTGGGTTTTTGGGATTGATGGATGAATGGGTGATGCAAAGACATTTAATAATTCAAGCCATTGTTTTAGGTTGTTGTTGTTGTTGTTTTTTCTTTTTTTTTTGGTGATGCAGAAAATTTCTCTGGTGATGAGATTTTCTCTGTGAATATGTATCCAAGTCACTGAAGCCATCAAACTGCAGATAACAAAAATGAAGTAAACTCTTGTGTAGAATTTGAAATAAATTCAGGAAGTTACAAAGGCTAAAATCTGGACTTGAAGCTCAAATGATTAAATGGCTTGCTATGTTTCCAGGTATGTTTTCATTGTTTCAAGGGGTTTACAAGTGAATTTCTCTGGTTGGTCATTCTCATTCAGAGCATTCTCATTCTGATTCACTTTTTTTTTTTTTTTGATGCAGAAAATTTCTCTGGTTTAAAGAATTTCTCTGGATTGAATCCAGAGAAATTCTCTGGTGATGAGATTTTCTCTGTGAATATGTATCCAAGTCAATGCAATAATTTCTCTGGTTGGTCAACTCAGAGAAATTTCAAAAGAGCTGAATTTTGTCTCTCGATTTTACTCAATGCAATAATTTTGTGTATGCTCAGTTTTCAAATACCCTTACATTGGATGTGAGTTTACTGTTATGATCGTTTATTTTCCCTTCCTTCCTCAAATCAGAGAAATTCTGAGAATAATTTGACCACTAGACTTTCCAGAGAAATTTGGGCCAGAGAAATTTAAATTTCTCTGGGCCAAATTTCTCTAGCCCAAATTTCTCTGGACCAATTTTCTCTGGACTGAAATTTTTCTGGATCAAAGTTGAGGGACCTTAGACATTATGAAAATATTGTTGATGGACCTTAGACATTATGAAAATATTTGGTGTCCTTTATGTTAAAAAATTATAATACCAAGGACCTGAAAAAAAATACCCAACAATATAACATGTAACTTTTAAAAAAAATATATAATTTTCCGAAATCACACAAAATCCAATGAGATGGGCCACAAGCAAGCATCCAGATATTTTTTCCCTAAAAATCCAATGCACATGTCTGCACTTACGTCACTAACATTAAACCCCAGCATAGGAGAGAATTTTTATCGTTGAGCAACGTTTCACATCATTATGTGATACGCAGGGCCGTGCTTAAAACACGTTTCTAATATAAGGTTAATACATATCGCTCAAAATAGAATTTTAATATGAATCGATATTTAAATTATTTTTTGATAGAATTTAACTGGTTGGTAATTTAAATTTTTTTAACTTTTATATTTTTAACTGTAAAATTACTAATGATGTATGTTTTAATTAATTTATCAACTGAACTCATTTGATTTTTTTTGTGACATACTTCACTAAATCTATGATTTAATCGATTTCAAATTTGAAACGTTTCTTTTTCTCATAAATAATTATAAGTAATAGCTATAATTAATAATATTCTATACACAATTCATTTATTTGAAAAACAACCATAAATTACTTTTAAATAATTCACCATATCAATAAAATAAAAAATTGGTTTTTTAAGGGGCCATTTTTACCAAGTACAATAACAAAAAAAAAAAAGGGGAATTGACCATTAAATCCCATATTTCAATCTTATGGATCATATGATCCTAATTGTTTTTTTAAAAACCATTTAGTCCTGTTGAGGGTTTGTTTACCAATTTGCCATTAAGAGTGGAATTAGGAGATGATTTTGGGGCGCGCGTGTTTTGTGGGAGTTGGGTGTGATTGTGACTCACGTCACAATTAAAAAGGTATTAGTAGCTGTTTTAGTTGATGTGTGTAAACGGGAGATTAAACTGTGATTAGTGTTGGTGTACCACGTCGGTGTACCACGTCGCAGCACACAACAATTTCACTTGTCTCTTCCATTTCTTCATCTCACTCTTCAAACCTCCATAGTCGAGCAGACCGAGTTCTTCACCTCAATGCATCAGATGGGTTCGTCGATTATTTGCCGATTAAATCAAATCCCAAAGTCCATACCCAGATGGTTTGCGAAGAAGAAGACAAAGAGAACATCAATCAGAGCACTGTAACAGTTCAAGAGCCAGAGATTATCGATGTTTCAGAGCTCATGAGAGACCTCACAGATGATGAAGTGGACTTGGAAAACGATATCGACAACAAAGAAAACATTAGGCCAAAAACAGAGTCTGAAAACCCGGTTGCTCCGATAGAGATTTCTCTTGCATAGCTTCGAATTACAACAACAACAATGGCCGATCGAGTTCACCCCGGAGACTCTCCACCTTCCTCCGGCGAAGCATCAACGACGTCGTCTTCCGCCCATCGCACTGATCTCCCACTGAAACCCTCCCACCCCGTCCCCGAGCAGCCAGTCCCACCGCCGGCAACTTACGTCATCCAAGTCCCCAAAGACCAGATCCAAGTCCCCCGAGAAGCCAGTCCTACCGTCATCCAAGTCAACAATAATGGCCGATCAAGTTCACCCCGAGACTCTCCACCTTCCTCCGGCGAAGCATCAACGACTTCGTCTTCCGCCCATCGCACTGATCTCCCACTGAAACCCTCCCACCCCGTCCCCGAGAACGAATCGCAGATTTGAAGAATTTAGGAGCAGATTACACTGTGATTAGTGTTGGTGTACCACGTCGGTGTACCACGTCGGCTGGGTAGCTAATTTGGGCCGGGTGAGAGAGAGACGAAGGAGTTGGGTAGCTAATCTGGGACGGGAATCGATGGGATTTTGATGAAGAATGGTGGAATCGATGGGAACCAGATCTGTCAAATTGAAAACCAGATCTGTCAAATTCACGTCACAACCCACGTCACAGAAAAAGGGTACTATTACCTTTTTTTGGAACGTGAATCTCACACACCCCTTCCTAACATAACATCTCATACAAATAGCGAGGGTATATACGTCCAACCCACACCAAGAACATTCAAAAAAGGACTTCTGGGTAAGTAATCCCACTTAATATGGACTTGCCAAACAAACAAAAAATCAGCAGGACCAAATGGAATATCTTTCTGCCAAAAAGGACTTTCCAATAAATTTCCCAAAAAAAAAAAGAAAAAATGACTTATTTCATGTTTTTTCAATTTTTGGGGCATTTTTTCACCAATTTTCGGGGCTCAAAGCGATAGCTTTTGTCACTTGTGCCCAAAGACGGCACTGGTGATACTCGTTAAATTATTTCGGAAAAATGACCATAAAAATTAATGACAATTTTAGTTCCTAAAAGTCTCAACTCTCAACTTGCTAAACACCATCAAATAATTTTTCCAAGTACTCTCATGCGTTTAAATTTGAAATAGCCAATTCAACCACCACAATCCCCCACCCCACAGCAATAATGGCTTCTCAGAAGGACCAGAACTCATGTGTATAAATCCAAAAAAGCCAATCCAATAACCACTACCGCAGCAGCAATGGCTTCTCAAAAGCACCAGCTTCACTTCGTGTTATTACCTCTAATGGCCCCAGGCCACTTCATCCCCATGATTGACATGGCCAAATTATTGGCACAACACGGTGTCACCGTCACTGTCGTCACCACCCCTCTCATTGCCTCCAGATTCAACCCAATCATCAACCGTGCCATTGAATCCGGACTCCCTTTGCGCCTTCTCTCTCTCCGGTTCCCCTCTGTGGAGGCCGGTCTGCCTGAGGGGTGTGAAACAATTGACACTATCCCATCTCTGGAACTAATGAAGAATTTCCATGACGCAATCGACATGTTGCAAGAACCGTTCGAGCAGTTGTTTGAACTGCTCGAGTCATGTGCGTGTTGCATAATAGCCGATAAGCATATTGCATGGGTCGCCGACACTGCTCGCAAGTTTCAGATTCCGAGAATTATTTTTGACGGAATGAGCTGCCTCACTCTCTTATGCTCACACAATTTACGTATTTCAAAAGTTCATGAAACTGTGCCCAATTCGAAGCCCTTCATCCTCCCTGGCTTGCCTCATAGAATTGAGCTAACTAAAGCTCTGTTGCCTATATTATTCAATGCGGGTTCATCGGAACTGCAAAAGTTCCTAAACCGAGCACGAGCAGCCGATTCCGAAGCATACGGGGTGGTGATTAACAGTTTCGAAGAGCTGGAAACGAGATATGTTGATGAGATTCGAAAGGCGAAAGGAGATAAAGTTTGGTGTATTGGGCCACTATCACTATGCAATAAAGACAACTTGGACAAGGCTGAAAGAGGAAACAAGCCAGCAATCAACGAAAACCAGTGTTTAATGTGGCTCGATGAACAAGAGCCAGGCTCTGTGGTTTACGCATGCCTTGGAAGCTTCGATCGCCTCACAACTCCTCAGTTAATCGAGCTTGCTTTAGGATTGGAAGAATCGAAACGCCCGTTTGTGTGGGTTATAAAAGGCGGAGGAAAGGCGGGGAGATAGAGAAGTGGGTGGAAGAAAATAGATTCGAGGAAAGAACGAAAGGGAGAGGGCTTCTGATTCGAGGCTGGGCACCGCAAGTACTCATATTGTCGCACCGGGCTGTCGGGGCGTTTTTGACACACTGTGGCTGGAATTCGACACTGGAAGGGGTGTGTGCAGGTGTGCCGATGCTAACGTGGCCGATGTTCGCCGAGCAATTTTTGAATGAGAAGTTAGTTGTGCAGGTTTTGGACATAGGAATAAGTGTTGGGGCTCAGGGGGTTCGACCCTTATTTGAGGAAGACAAATGTAAGGGGTTGGTGGAGAGAGAGGCAATCAAGGACGCTGTTGAGAAAGTAATGGGTGAAAGAATTCATGGAGAAGAGAGAAGGAAAAGGGCAAGAGTACTTGGGGAGATGGCAAAAAAGGCAATAGAAGAAGGAGGTTCTTCATATTTAAATATGAGATTGTTGATTCAAGATGTGATGAAACTAGTTAACCACAAAGACTCAACCCGGAAACATAGCAGGTCATAAAAAAGTTTATATCTAAGCGAGAAAATGTTATGTACCTTAAATAATTTATATATTTTTTTTAATTAAACTTCCTCTATGAGTGTGTGAATCATATAAATCTAAATATGTGTGAGTTTCATATTCATATAAAAGGTTTTAGTAAAAAAATTGACAAATTATTTGGAATTCTTAGCAAAATTCATAAGTTGACGGCCTTTATTGTATAGTATTATTTTTTTACTTATTTTTTCACTTCCGAAATATACGTAAATAATTTATGCGTATTTATTAATATAAATTTCATTGTCTTGTATTTAGAGAAAATTTATGATAAATCCAATTTAGAGAGTGTCTAAAGCATTAGGCTCAATAGATATTTTTTGTTCATCCTTTGTGAAATAGTTTGGTGAAAAATCCTTCTACGTGCTTTGAAGGATATTTTATTTCCAATTTTACTCCTTAATTTATCTGTTGACTTTTTATGACTATCTGTTCAAATTTTCATCCATCTGTTCAAGTTTGTCATCTATCTGTTCAAATTTTTATTTACCTGTTCAAACTTTTAACATTTTGTTAATTTTTTTTGACTATCTATTCAAATTTTTCTTCTTATCCGTTAAAATATTTGTTTAAATTTCATTATCTGTTCAATTTTTTATATCTGAATTCGATCTTTCTCTATCTGTTTAAAAAATACAAAATTCGATCTATTTGTTTAAGATTTCGCAAACTTCTTTTTTATCTGTTGAAATTTTTTATCTATATGTTGAACCTACTTTACCTGTCTCTCTATTTGTCCAAATCTTTTTTTTTTTTTTTTTTTTAGCAGTTGCAATCAACCAGAAGAACAACAACAAAGTCACACACACATAAAAAGACAAACAGATCAACAATAACATAGATATCTCACACAAATCAACAACCACACACACACAAACACAAAGACAAATAGATGTACTGATCAAAGATCAGAAAAATACATATCTATTGAACCTACTATATATGTTTCTCTATATCTGTTCCAAGGTGAGAACTAGTCTCTTTGACTGAAAACTCATTCGACCAACTTGAGTTTACACCAAACCCACCATCACATACGACGCCACAGCCATAAGACGCCGGAATAGGTCTAGCAAATAGCACTCTTAGATTCAACCCTCGTATATATATATATATATATATATGTGTGTGTGTGTATAAAATCCGGCAAGTTATGGACCTCTTGTCCATCGGTAGTAGTCATACTGTCTGTTGGTTGTGAAACCCCAGGAAAGTCGCTTTGGAAATCTCTTTGTAGAAGATCTGAAACAACAAGTGTTAATGACAAACATACATATATGTGATTAAAAAATGAACAATACTAATAAATCAAAGAAATGTGAAGAAGCAAAAGAGTTGACGGAGTAGATTTGGTCGATGGAGATGTAGATCGGCAGAGAAGATCGAAGATAATGGCACGACTAGAGTTTAGATTGTCGGCGGATCTGTGGCCTGCGATCGAACCAAATGTGTCGGAGCGATAGCGGAATAGGAGATCGAAGACGACGGCGGTGACAGAGAGTTTTCTAGATCTCCGTAGCAGGGGTAGAGCCATGCCGACGATGGGAAGTAATAGCCATATCGCGAAGGTTGTTGGCAGCAACAACGAGGCAAAGAGGTAGGTGGTAAGGTCAAAAAGAAGAGAGAAGAGAGAGAGAGACGAAGAGAAGAGTTTTGATATTTATAGAGGGTATTTTGGTCATTTTGTTTGAGCTTATCTTTTTGATAAAGTGTTTCAGCACTTGAATCTTTACGCAAACAAAATTGTAATTTGGACTTTTGGACCGAGTGTCCCAATTTGTAAAAAATATAATGAAAAGTAATTATAGCATTGCTCCTTCATAAGAGTATTGAGGCACAACAGCCACAGCCACAACAATCACAGCTCAAGTCACAACAATCATAGCTCAAACCACAGTCTCAGCTACAACTGGAGCCACAAGAGAAGTATCAGCCATAGCTCAAACATGTGCAAGATATGCAAGGCAGTTACGATAAATCACCTGTATCAAATTCAGTTAGAAAATACAGATACAGTTATGGAAGCAGGGTTAATTAGATAGCCTGGTGTAACAAACTTAGTTAGATTTGATCGAGTATAAATAACTAACAGCCACAGCCACCACAATCACAGCTCAAGCCACAGTCTCAACTGCAGCTAGAGCCACAAGAGAAGTATCAGCCACAGCTCAAACATATGCAAGATATACACGGCAATTATGGTAAATCACCTGGATCAAATTCAGTTAGAAAATACAGATACGGTTATGGAAGCAGAGTTAGTTAAATAGGCTGGTGTAACAAACTTAGTTAGATTTGATTGAGTATAAATAATTGCATGACTTCGTTATATTTTTTAGAGACGTGCTAGGGAGCTCGAAAGGGCTCCCTCTAAATTCCTCCCGAATCGAAAACGACGCCGTTTTCGGCTTTTTCAATTTTTTTTTTTTTTTTCAGAATCAGAGGAGGAAGACGAAGAAACAGAGGGAGGAAGGAGGAGGGAGGAGGGGAGGAGGAAGGAGGGACTAGAGGGGGCCATACCAGTGGGAGGAGGCGGAGGTGGGGCCGGAGGCAACGGCGGTGGTGCTGCGACGGCAGGGCTGGCAGCGACGCGGGGCTGGGCTGCGTCGACCGGGCGACGGCGGCGAGGGGCTGGGCGATCGGCGGCGACGGGCTGGCGACGATCTCTTCTCTCTTTCCCTCTTCTTCTCTCTCTCTCTCCCTCTCCCTCCGAGCTGTTGCAGGTTGAAAATGGAGGAAGAAAAAAGGAAAAAAAAAAAAAAAAAAAAAAAAAAATGATCGTTTTGGGCTTTCGGGGGATTCGGGGGGTGGAAAATTCGCGCTACCAAGCTTTATTCTATTTTTTAATAAGAAAGAAATCATTCAATTTGTGTTACTCCTACTATAAAATAACATATTGCCATTTTATTCTATTTTTGCCACATAAACAATATAATACAATATTTAAAAAATATCTAATAATTTTTCAGGATCGCACAGAGCAATACTCTTGCAACATCTAATGGCTAATAATAAGGAGCCTTCATAAAAGTATCATTTTGTTCCGAATTTTTTTTTTTTTTTAATTATATCAAAAGTTTAAAATTTTTCGATCTGTTTTGAGCAGAGGAATCAAAAATAATAATAATAAATGATAAAAAATTCAAAAAAACCAATAAAAATCAACCTTTTTTTTTTTTTTTGTGACTCTTTTGTCTTTTTGTCCTTTTAGGACTTTTTATCCAAAATTTTATTTTATTTTTTACTTTTTCAGATTGTTTAGTTGAGTAAAACCCAAAAACTTACATTTTTTTGAGTTTTTAAAAAGCAAATCAATTAAAAAAAATAGTAAAACCCGAAAACTTAATTAGTGTGTTTGATTTTAGTTTTTTGAATTTAGTTTTTTGAAAATTGAGTTTTTTATTGTTTTAGTTTTTTTTTTAGTAAATATGTTTAAAATTTTAATCATTTTTTTAAAACTTTTTTAGATACACCTTACTTAGATGTATCTAAAAAGTAAAATATTTGTGAAAAAAATATTTTAAAAAATTAATAAATACACAAAAAATATGAAATATATACTGAATTTCTTTATTTATTTATTTTTTGTATTTTTGGTATTTAGTGAACTTTTTAAAGATGTTTTTCACGAAAATTATACTTTTTAAGAGTATTTATGTTAGGTATATCTAAAAAATAAAAAAATTACTTAAAATATTTTAAAAATTTAGTAAAAACAAAAAATATGAAAAATAAAAAAATAATATTTTCTAAAAAATATTTTTAAAAAATCCAAATCAAGCAAAGTGAATAGAATTTGAGGACGGTGCTGTAACAATACCATGCTGTGACAGCAACATAGTGCCGTTCAATTCAAATCCCAGTTTCCAAAGATATAAGAGGACATGAACCCAAACAAATGTACACATAAAAATTACAACTCCTTACGTAACTCGAAATATCAATGGCTTGAATGACTCGAAATTTCAAAACGATATCGTTTTAGAATTTTTTTGTATTCTCTTACCGGTAAGATAATATTTTCCGTACCATTCGAGCTCTACGCATTCGAGCTCTCACATATTTTCTTAAAAATTAAACGAAAATGAAAAAGTTCGAACCACCAAATACCGTTTCAATAAAATCCCGAAAACAACCATTACAACTGGAGTTTGTAGTTGCAAAAATAAAAAAACCACTTGAATAAGTTTTTGTATCATTTTTGTTTGTAATAGATGGTGCAAACGTAATGACAATCACACAGTATATTTATTTATTATTATTTAAGATATTCAAACATCTTATTGCTACAAGTGATAGATTCTGAATATAATCTTTTCATGCTTGACATTAACTATCCACAATCACACGCATAGTTGATATTTTTGTCTTCCCAAATATCATACAGTCCTCCAATTTTTCAAATATTTAATTTATTTAAATTTGAAAAAAAAAAAAGTGTCAATAAATTTTATTCTAATGCCTTTTCTTAGATATATACATACATTTAAAAAAAATTCAGTTAATCCAACAGTGCACACTTCTATGGAAGTTTCGTCATGTTTGGACGATGGTAATTAAAATAAAATAAAAAATAGTAATTGACACCCAAAAAAAATAAAATAAATAAAAATAAACTTTTTTGAAGTGAATTGACATTTGGACAACATGGAACAATTGCCTTATCATTATTGTAATTTTTGACTTTTCAAAAGTATTGGGACTGGACCAAATTATTGTTCACTCATTTTAATGATTTTGGAATTTGAATTTTGAATGACTTGGTATGTGAAAGAATTGGATTTAGAACGATATTGGACATTGAATTTGCATCAGGGTCGGTCTTGAGATTTATGGGGCCTAAGGCGGATTATGAAAATAGAGCCCCTCTATTATATATTTTTTAATAAAAAATTTATGATTAAAATGATAAGTATTCACAAATTTTTTATTTAAGTATACTTGCACATATAATTATTAAAATTATAAATTAAAATTTACTTTCATATATTAAGTGAACAATGTTATATATTGTATGTATGGTTTGGGTTGGGCCCAAACACTTTATTTGTTTTTTTTTTTTTTAATATATTTTCGTTTTAATAAATATGGGCCAAACCACATAAATATGGACTAAACCAAACACGGGCCCAATAAAACATTTTGGGCCCTTTAAATTGATCCTAAAACAAAACAAAAAAAAAAAGGTTGGGCCTATAACAATTTATTAAATTTGGGGGCCCTTTTTTTGGGCCAAAATTATGGGGCCTAAGGCACAAGCCTTATTGGCCTTAGGCCAGGGCCGGCCCTGATTTGCATAATTTGGTTGGTTTACAGTTTGCCTTCAATTTTATTTATTTATTTATGTATAATTTGTTTGCTATAGTTACATATATCTACGATCTACTACTATTATAAAAGTGTGAAGAATTTGTCATATTTTCTACTTTTTTAGGTTTTATTTTTATCTTTTCTCCCACCTTTAGGAGAATAAAGCATAGGCATTTCTACCTATGGTTAGAAGTTTTTGAACGGTAACTATCTTGGTTTCTAAAAAAGACCTTCCTTCATAAGAAAGAAAAGACTTGCTATCTTTGGGATCTGATGCTACACCACTACTCAATGCCTTAGTGCATCGACTCTATTACATAAGTTGATTCCTAACTTTCGTTAGTGCTTTCCAAGACAGAACTTTTACTTGTTCAAATAGCAATTAAGGTGAAGCAGGAAAAGGAGGGAAAGGGATACTCAATTTAAAGTGAGTAAACAGAATTTCATACTCGATCTCATAAAGACATATAGAATTTTGTGGAAAGTTGTATTCGATGAAAGTCGTATGTACGGCTTTGAGGGTGATCTTTCATATCTTTTGAGATCCACTCTACAATATGGGGCAAAAAAGCCAAAATAAGTGATTTTAGCCCTTATAAAAAGAAAACGGATTCTTGAATGTCTTTCACGCTCATGTCACGTCAAGGTACTGCAAAATAAAAAACTGCAAAATCTGATCCAATTTATCGCAATCGATTAGTTAATATGTTGGTTAACCGTATTCTGAAACACGGAAAAAAAAAACATTGGCTTATCAAATTATCTATTGAGCCATGAAAATGATTCAACAAAAGACAAACAAATCCACTATCTATTTTACATCAAGCAATACATGGAGTAACTCCTGATATAGTAGTAAAAGCAAGACGTGTAGGTGGATCGACTCATCAAGTTCCCACTGAAATAGGATTCACACAAGGAAAAGCACTTGCCATTCGTTGGTTATTAGTGGCATCCCGAAAACTTCCAGGTCGAAATATGGTTTTCAAATTAAGTTCCGAATTAGTGGATGCTACCAAAGGAAGTGGCGAGGTCATACGCAAAAAGGAAGAGATTCATAAAAGATCAAACAATTCCATTGAATTGAGTATGATTGTATGTGTGATAGCATCTACTATACCAGGAATATCAATGAACCTGATTATTGCAATTGCTCAGGATATCCTTTTTTAGCTTCTAGGGTCTATTTCTTAGTTCAAGATCTCTCTTACTAACTGGAATCAAAGAATTAGTAGATCTGTTCTATCCAAAATGGCAATGGGTATCCGTTTTTTCCATGACAAAACTTTTACTTGTTCAAATAACAATTAAGGTGAAGCAGGGTCAAGAACAATGAATCTCGTTATGATAAGCAAATCCATTTTGCAAGTTCGTTATTACGAGTAATTCCTACAAAGGATCGGACTAATGACGTATTGAATTCTCGATGTAGATGCTACATAGTTGGTTATCATCCTTCAAAGACTACGAGTATAATAGGAGCATCCGTTAACAAAAGGATCACCCTAATATGATCATCTCCTGGCTATTGAGAACAAATCAAATTAGATAGTTCTATTTTCTCAATCTTTCTGACTTTCTCCTACGGAACCAAGGTCGAAAAGAAAGAGTCTTACACCACTCAAAGGTATTACCTAAACAGTACAAACCCACAATCAATTTGAGTGGGTGATTATGTTAAAACCACTAATAGTGGATTGAGTACTCTCAATTCGTTTCTTTTTTTTTTTTTTTTTTTTTTTTTTTTTGAGTTGATTCATTATTCTGAATTATCATAACATCTTAATTCTTTGTTATCCACTTTGTCTCGAATTTCACAATCAAACAGGCGATCACATTGTTTTTCAGTCAACTATGTTTGACAACCTAATGGTTTTACAAACAGATAAAAACATAACAGTCCACTCTATTTCGTAGACAAACTATCCACTTTCCAGGTTAGGCTTTATACAAGTAGCAGCCTTTTTGTTTTGTTTTGTATTTTTTTTTTTTTTTTGTCTATTCTTTGTTTATACATGCATAAAGAAAAGCAAATGAATCTCTTTATGATAAACAGATCCATTTTACCATTTGAAAAGAGGAAAAAATAGAGTCTTTGTCTAAAGAAATGCGTTGAGAAAGGGCAGATGTATAGAACCTTTCAACGAGATAGTGCCTTTTCAACTCTCTCAAAATGGAATCTATTCCAAACATATATGCCATGGTTCCTTACTTCGACAGGGTACAAATATCTAAATTTGATATTTTTAGATATTTTTTCAGACCTATTGCCGATACTAATTCGTTTGGGATTTCCTGGAAAAAATCGTCGTGTCTTCTCCGATTTCTTATAAAAGATATTCAGTCCGTCAAAATAAAATTTAAAGAGGGTATTTATGCTCGTCGTGTTCTTTATATAGAAATTTGAGGCTAGGGGGCCATTCCCTTGACTCATACTGATGAGAATTTTACTGTAAGAGAAATTCAACCTTCAAACAATTTTTAGTTTATCAAAACATTAGGCAGTAATTACAACACTAAAAAACTTTTATCTCAAATCTATTATATTTTCTAAAAGTTATGAAGAGTCCTATATAAACTAACTATCTCTTTATTTTTAGAGTTGAACACTCAAAAATAATATATCTACTTCCAAGAGTCCTATATATATATATATATATACAAACAAACCATCTCCCTTCTAATAAAAAAAAGGGAGCTTTTTTGATAAATCCACTTTCTAAGAGTTTTATTCCATCCAACCCATATTCTTTTTGACTATTCCATTAGGTCCTATTTGAGATAAGAAGACCAAAATACCCTTTTCATCTACTTATGTTCCATTTAGTTCACATTATTTTTTTATATTTCAATAAGTCCTATGGGTGACATAATTACCAAAATACCCTTAATGTGAATGTTCACATCGTCAATTTGAATGTTCATATCGTCAATGTGTAGGGGCCTGACCCATGCCGATCCTCGTGGGTGCCCGAAAAAATTCGAGTCTGGCCGGAGCGGGCCCGGCCCATTGACAATGTGAATATTCACATTGACATGTTAACATTCACATTAATAGGAGTGTAAAATTGACCCGCGTCCCGTGGCGGTGCGAAACCCGCCCATGACCCATGGGCGGCCCGGGGCGGGCCCGGTCCGGCTCGTTGACAATGTGAATATTCACATTGACATATTAACATTCACATTGATAAGAGTATAAAATTGGCCCGCGGCCCATGGGCGGCCAAAAGCCCGCCCGCGGCCTGGGGCGGGCCCGGTCCGGCCCAGCTTGGCCCGTTGACAGTGTGAATATTCACATTGACATGTTAACATTCACATTGATAGGAGTATAAAATTAGCCCGCGCCTTGTGGCTACCCGAAACCCGCCCACGGCCCGTGGGCGGCCCGGGGCGGGCCCGGCCTGTTGACAATGTGGTTATTCACATTGACATGTTAACATTCATATTGATAGGAGTGTAAAATTAGCCCGTGCCTCGTGGCTGCCCGAAACCCGTCCACGGCCCGTGGGCGGCCCGGGGCGAGCCTGGCCATTTTTTTTAATTCTTTTTAATTTTTTCTACCAAAATTTTATTATTTTCCACAAAAAAAGACACTAGGCCTCGGCGCGGGCTGGGCCTCAGACTGAGCCTTGAATGGGCCTTAACCGGGCCGATGGGCCGGGCCAGGCTTCAAAGAGATGGCCCAGGCCCTACTCTAGGGTCTTGGACTAGACTCGAGCCTGGGCCCAAACGAGCCTTTCTCGGGGCGGCCCACGGGCCAAAAAATTAGGCCCAGGCCCTAGCCCTGGCACAAGGGTATTTGAGCTTTGGATGGGCCGATGGATCGAGCCTCGGGTCGGGCCGGTGGGCCTGGGCCTATCCTCGAGCTTAGGGCGGGCTTCGGCGGGCCTGACTATTTTTTTTCAATTCTTTTTAATTTTTTCTACCAAAATTTTATTATTTTTCACAAAAAAATACATTGCGCCTCGGGCGGGCTGGACCTCGGATCGAGCCTTGAATGGGCCTTAAGCGGGCCGATGGGCTGGGCCGGGCTTCAAAGTGATGACCTAGGCCCTAACCTAGGGTCTCAGACATGCTCGGGCCCGGACCCAAACGAGCCTGCCCCGGGCCGTGGGCGGGATTCGGGCAGCCCACGGGCCGCGGGCCAATTATACATTCCTATCAATGTGTATTTTAACATGTCAATGTGAATATTCACATTGTCAACGGGACGGCCGGGCCTACCCCGGGCCGCGGGCAAGCTTCGGGCAGCAGGCAAATTTTACACTCCTATCAATGTTAATGTTAACATGTCAATGTGAATATTCACATTGTCATGAGTCGGGCCAATCCCGCCTAGGGTTACGGTCGGTCTTCGGGCCGTCCACGGGTTGCGGGCCAATTTTACACTCTTATCAATGTGAATATTCACATTGTCAACGGGCCGGGTCGGGCCCGCCCTAGATTGCTGGCCAATTTTATACTCTTGTCAATGTGAATGTTAACATGTCAATGTGAATATTCACATTGTCAACAGGCCGAGCCAGGCCATGGACGGGTTTCGAGCAGCCACGAGGCGCGGGCTAATTTTACACTCCTATCAATGTGAATGTTAACATGTCAATGTGAATATTTATATTGTTAACAGGCTGGGCCCGGGCTGCCCACGGGCCATGGGCGAGCTTCGGGCAGCCACGGGGCGCGGGCTAATTTTACACTCCTATCAATGTGAATGTTAACATGTCAATGTGAATATTTACATTGTCAACGGGCCGGGCCGGGCCTGCCCGGGCCATGGGCGGGCTTTTGGCCGCCCATGGGCCGCGGGCCAATTTTATACTCTTATCAATGTGAATGTTAACATGTCAATGTGAATATTCACATTGTCAATGGGACGGACCGAGCCTGCCCCTAGCCGTCCACGGGCCACGGGCGGGTTTCGCGCCGCCACGGGACGCGGGCCAATTTTACACTCCTATTAATGTGAATGTTAACATGTCAATGTGAATATTCACATTGTAATGGGCCGGGCCCGCCCAGGCTCGCGGGCGGGTTTCAGACCGCCCACGGGCCAATTTTACATTCCTACCAACGTGAATTTTAAAATATGAATATTCACATCATAAAATTGCTAACCGTTCAAAAAATATTTATAAGGGTATCAAAATTAAATATAAGGGCATAAGTGTCCAAGAAAATAGTGTAAATAAAGAAAAAGGACTTTATGAAATAAAACTATACATACATGGGACTAAACGAGTTAAAAAATTCATTCATGGAGTTCTTGAGTTAAAACACTTCTAAATAGGATTTATCAATAATTTTCCCTAAAAACAAAAAAAACAAAAAAAATCGTCTCTGTATTTTTTACATTTATGATGATTGAAGAATAAAAAATAATTACTCATTTTTATTTTCTGTGTCAGTTTCTATATTTATATAGATAATATTTACAATTGTCCATCATGGATCAAATCACTATGAATAATTTTGGTTGAATCTTAAAATTATACGCATTTGTTCGAATCTAGATAGAGGAAAGCGCATGTGTTTTTAAAATAGAGATTTGTGTTGCATCTCAAAAATTAGCAGGCTATCTTCATATACATTTGTTTGTTTTGTTTTGTTTTGTTTTTTGTTTTTTTTTTTTTATAATTTTTTTTAATCATATTTTGTGAACTATAATATTTTACATGGTACTTCAATAACTAAGGTATGATATCAAAACTCTAAAGACGAATCACTTTCGTTAGTTTTATTTTTTAAATCTGTTTTTTAATTTTTAATTTTTCATATTTTTCTCAATTTTGTGATTAAAAATACTGGAATTTCTTCATATTTTAATTTGAATTATACTTTTACATGAAAATCTAATATCTAATAATCTAAATAGAATTAAAAAGTAAAATATTGGTAATTTTTTTTATAAATTCAAACATGTACTATTTATTATTATTATTATTATTATTACTAAATCTAAAAGTAAAATTAAAAAATAAAAAGTATTAAATTAAGTAAATCTAAAAAGAAAATAACAAAAATTATAAAAAAAACAGTGTCGAATACAAAAAACATGAAAACCAAAAAATTCAAAATAAAAGTTTGAAAAAACAAATCAAACCAAAGAAAACACTATAAACTTCTCTTTTGTTAAAATATTTCCTCACTAATCTCTAATTTTATACAAATCATTCACAAATTTCTTTCAATTTTATGTGAATTTAATAATCTAATTAAAAAAATGGTGCATACACACAAAAAATGTAAACTAAATATCTACATTATAACCAACTATTTAATTATGAATAATTAACTTATCATTATTACCTGTTTTGTATTATTGCAAAAGATTTTATATATTACTTTTGTGATATCTTATATATGTCAATGTCTACATATATAAATATATACATGTAAATTTATATATGTTATTGTATTTATACATTGTCAATTGTATTACAGGTACATATTATAGAAAATTGAAGTGGGAAGTTGATAGAAAAAGATTTTTTTAATACTATATATTTAAAGGACCTGTTTATTGTTTATTGTTTAAAATAAAATTGCGATCTCAACAATCTAATTATAAATTAATATTTATATTCATAAAATTTCTCATTTATAGTTTAAATTATTCAACCGAGCATGTATTCATTTCTTAATTAGTTATATTTTGGATATAGATCAATTTATTCATACAAGTCTCCATACTTTGTACACATACCACATACCAATTTAAGAAACACGTATAATTACAGTATTAACAGTTGATGAAAAATTGTGTGCACGTGTCCAATCACTAGTGTATGTATATGTTTGGTATCTACATGTTGTATTTTTTCTATATTATATGGTTACTACAAATTAAAGTGACATTTGTTTCAAGTGCTTCTGTTCGAACATTACAGTAGTTTGCCTTTAAAATTTATTTTCACATAAAAGCTAATTTGAAACAAATAAAAGTATTAGAAAACACAATTTCCACACAAATTTTTACCCCCTTTTTTTTTTTTTTTCTTTCTTTCTTTCTTTCTTTTAACTAATCAACTACACCTCGACTTAAATTTCAATATTTTAGTAGATGTAAACTCTCTTTTTTTCAACTACACCTCGACTTGTAATGGTTGTTTTTAGGATTTTAATAAAATGGTATTTGGTAGTTCTGACTTTTTCTTTTTTATTTCTTTATGCATATTGAAAAATCTTAGAAATCACTTAGATATTGATTTGTAATTATGTATCAATTTTAAGAAGTAAATAACAATCATAATCAAACAATCAAGACAAATCAACACAACAATTTTAACATGAAAAAATCACAATTGGAGCGCCTCCAATTGTGATAAAAAAAATCACGGGCAAAAATTAAAAAACAATCATAAAGGAATTACACAAGTGTACTCTCAATTACCTAGCGAATTCACACCCGAATCGAACCGACCCCTATGTGCCTTTTCCAGCTCCGTCTTCACCTTAGAATTGTCTTGCCCAACGTTGAATCCACAACGCCGATGTCGAATCCACGACGATGAGCCACTCCAGAATCCACCAAAGCTTCAGGGCCAAATACTACGGAATCTACCGAAGAACAACTCTCTCTCTTTTTTAATAAACCAAACTAAACAAACCCTTTGATATAATTCACTCAATTCATGATTAAACTTTCATAGATATCAAAGAAAACAAGCAAAGAAGCTGCAGATGAAAACCCTAATACCCAAGAACAAGATCTGGAAATCATACCCTAAAATCTGACTGAACCGCACCTTTTATAGCAAATTGTTCTACGACCTCCGCTCGAGTGCAAGAATGGCCACTCGAGTGAACTGACGCTCACTTCCTACGCTCGAGCGCAAAAACACAACTTCCAGTATTTTTGCAAACAGTTCAAACTTCTGGAACCAAAGATTCTCCGCTCGAGCGCACAAAATGGCTGCTCGAGCGGCCAAGCAACTTCGACTGCATTTTTGTTTTTTGCTTCAGGGGCGCTGCCCCTCGAGCCCGCCTGGACGCTACGCCAGACCTGTCAAGGGGCGTTGCCCCCTAGACCCCATGAGCTTGAAGAATTGTTGAGTTTTAATATATTTTCATAATATCCTCTGCTCACTTACAATGATATATATATACATATCAGATACAATGCTAACAATCCTAACTAACTAACCACCTCTAACTAACTCTGTTACAGCATATGATCATATGTGACATAGTACATTATATACTAAACTACGACTCCATTGTGATCTGCTAGATTATGAGTTGCTACAGATGGACTGTGATTATGAGCTGCTGGATTATGGGCTGCTGCAGATGCTGGATTATGAGCTGCTGCAGATGGTTCGCTATCATCCCCTGGCAAGAGAATGGGTGAAGAGGAGACCATGAGCTTGTGAGTCAAATAGGAGAAACGAGCAGTAGAAAGGGGCTTGGTGAAAATGTCAGCGAACTGGTCTGTTGTGGGAACATACTTGAGAAGGAGTTAGTGGACTGCAACTTTGTCGCGAACAAAATGGCAGTCAACTTCGATGTGTTTGGACCTGCTATGAAACACCGGATTGGTAGCCAAGGATATAGAGGATAGGTTATCACACCATAAGATGGGAGGAGAGGTGTGAGGAATAAAGAAATCAACAAGCAACATTTGAAGCCAAGTTAACTCTACTGCAGTATGAGCTAAAGAGTGGTATTCTGCTTCGGTGGAAGAGCGAGATACTGTTGATTGCTTTTTGGAAGACCATGAAATCAGATTATTGCCCAAGTAAACACAATAGCCAGAAGTAGAACGTCTGTCAGCTAGATCCCCAGCCCAATTGGAATCACTATATGCTTGTAAACCAAAATGACTAGGAGTAAATTGAAGACCATGGGCCAATGTGCCTTTCACATATCTTAGGATGCGTTTGACTGATGAGAAATGACCCACTGTGGGGGAGTGCATGAATTGACAAGCTTGATTCACAGCATAAGACAACTCGGGTCTGGTGATTGTAAGATATTGAAGGGCCCCAACAATGCTACGATAAAGAAAAGGTTGGGAGCATGGCAGAGAATCAGCAGCGTCGGTTGGGAGTTTGACAGACATAGGTGTGACACAAGGTTTGCAATCAACCATGCCTGCTTTGATAAGGAGTTCTTTAGCATACTTATGCTGAGATAGGAAGAAACCATGAGAGGTAGGTTGAACCGAAATCCCAAGGAAGTAGGAAATATTTCCTAACTCTTTCATAGAGAAAGCAAGGTGTATATGAGCCAACAAAGTTTGAATATAAGACTGATTATTGCCGGTTAAAAGAATGGCATCCACATATATCAAAATGTAAGTAATAGAGGTGGAAGTTTTGTGAACAAATAATGAAGAATCACACTTTCTTTGAATAAACTCTTCGGAGAGAAGAAAAGAAGAAAATGTGGAGAACCAAGCTCGGGGAGCTTGTTTGAGACCATAGAGAGCCTTGTGGAGCTTACAAGCTAAAGAAGCATTTTGTAGATCAACAAACCCCGGTGGCTGGTCCATATACACCTCTTCCTAAAGCTGGCCATGTAAGAATGCATTGCTAATGTCCAATTGTTTGAGAGGCCATTGATAATGTGAGGCCAAACAAAGTAAGATACAACTGGTGGGTTGTTTGGCCACTGGACTGAAGGTGTCCTGAAAATCCACACCCTGCTGTTGGAGAAAGCCCTTAGCCACAAGGCAAGCTTTGTGTCGGGCAATAGTACCATCCGAGTTGCGTTTGATTTTAAAAACCCACTTGCAGCTAATAGAATGTTTAGAGGATGGAATAGGAACAAGAGACCAGGTACCCTGTTGCTGAAGAGCAGCGTATTCATCCATCATGGCTTGGAACCAAACCAGAGAAGAAAGAGCATGTGTATATGATGTGGGTTCGATAGAAGAATCGGCAGGAAGAGAATGAAAAGAAAGAGAGGTAGACAAACAGAAAGGCTTGCTTTTGGATCTGGTTTGCATGGGGTGAGTATTAGTAGAAGGAGGAGGTAGAGGTAAAACAACCTCAATAGAACCAATTGGAATAGAAGGAGAAGAGGTAGGCGGAGAGGGAAGATGAGAAGTAGACTGTGGGACAGTAGATTTAGAGGCAGAATTAGGCTGAGCAGGAGGCCGAAACACAGCAGATGGAAGTGAGGCAGACTGGGAAATAACAGGGTTAGCAAAATTAGGCTGGGTAGGAGGCCGAAATACAGCAGAAGGAAGTGAGGCAAACTGGGAAACAACAGGTTGAGCAATAGCAGCAGGTCGGTAGATAGGGGAAGGATACCAGAAAAAGTGTTGTAAATTGGACAAAGAAATGGGAGAAGTAAGCGCAGTAGAGGAAGCATCAAAAGGGAAAATATGTTCTTGAAATTGAACATGTCTAGAAAGCAAAATAGAACCTGTGGCAGAATTGAGATAGCGATAACCTTTAACAGATGGATGATAACCAAGAAAAATGCAAGGAGTAAATTTGGGAGCTAATTTATGAGAGGAGTATGGCTTCATCCAAGGAAAACAAAGGCATCCAAATACTTTCAGATGTGTGTAGTCAGGTTTGGTTTTAAAAAGAAGTTCAAAAGGAGAGCAGTTCGACCGAGAAGCACTAGGAAGTCTATTGATGAGGTATGTGGCAGTAGCTATGGCATCAAACCAGTAGGTAAGAGGTAAAGAAGAATGATGAAGAAGAGAAATAGCTGTTTCAGTGATGTGCAAATGCTTGCTTTCTGCAACTCCATTTTGAGATGGAGTATGAGGACAAGAGTGTTGATGAAGTATGCCATGAAGATTCATAAAGTTGAACATGGAATGATTAGCAAATTCACCGCCACCATCAGTTCGTAAAATTTTAAGAGGAAGACTAAATTGTTTTTCAACAAAAGCCTTAAAAACCATGAACTTGGAAAATACCTCACTTTTATTAAAAAGAGGATAAATCCATGTGAATCGACTGAAATCATCAACAAACAGTACATAATATTTGTAACTAGTAGAGGAGCCATGAAACGGACCCCAAACATCACTATGAATCAAAAACAATGGATTATTAACAGTAGAATTTGAAAGTTTAAATGGAAGTCAATTTGAAAACAGAACAATCAATACAACTGAAGTCATTTTTATTGAAAACAATTGACAACTGAGACTTAAGTGGTTGAAGCTTTGAAAAAGAGGGATGGCCTAATCTTTTATGCTGAATTTTAGCAGATGATGTTGAACCAGTAGTAGAAAATGCAGCAGCAGTAGATGAAGGCAAAGACAAAGCAGGACGTGAAGTAAAATGATATAAACCATTGGCATGATATCCTTTGTGAAGAATAGCCTTAGAAACATTGTCCTGAATGGCAAAGGAAGAGTGATAAAAAATGATAGAGCAATTGTTGTCTTTTGCTAATTGTTATACTGAAATAAGATTAGATGAAATAGTAGGAACATGAAGAACTTTGTTAAGTTTAAAAGAATGATGTGGAGTTGGCAAAATACCTTTCCCAGTGTTGTGAATAGGGAGAGAGTCACCATTGCCAATAGTAACTTGGTCAGAACCAGAGTAAGGCTGATAGAAGTTTAAACGATGAAGATCATTTGTCACATGTTCAGAGGCAGCAGAATCCAAAAACCAAGGAGTGGAGGGCTGAGATGTAGTATCATTAGTCATGGAGGCAACATAAGCTTTGGAATGAGTTTGGGAGTGAGATTGAAGAGAAAAAGATAACTGTGACTGAAAATCAAGATCCAGTCGATGCCAACAATCCAAGGCAGAGTGGTTAGGTTTACCACAGATTTGACAAACAGAACCAAAATTTGATCTACCAAAATCTGATCTATCGGATCTGCCACGATTTGAAGATCTGCCTCTGAAGTTTGAAGATCTGCCTGGACCAGATCTGTATGACCCTCGGTAGGAACCTCTTGAGTCATGGCGAGAAGAACCGCGATTATTGTGATAAGAAGTGAAACCTTTGGATGATGGAGAATCCTTCATTGTTGTATAGGCAACAGTAAGAGCAGAGGACTGCTTTTTATTTTCCTTCAATGTGAATTTCTTCTGAACATAGTAAGGATGAAAGCTCATCCATGGATATGCTCTCTGATCTTGCTCGAATTGCAGTTTTGAATGAATCATATTCCGCAGGTAAGCCATTCAAAGTAATAAGAACAATGTCTTCATCTTCAAGAAATGAGGAAGCAATGCTAAGTTGATCAACAAGAGTTTTAATGCTTCTGAGATATACCTCCATTGAGTCAGAATTTTTCGAGACGGAGTTTAATTTGTTCTTAAGCTGATGGATATGCGATCTTGATAGAGTTGTAAATCGTTTGCCTAATGCAAACCAAATCTCTGAACTAGTTTGAAAATGAAGAACAGTGGTGAAGATAACAGGTGAGAGCGTGGCAGTAATGCAGCTTATTAAATGTGCATCAATCATCTTTCATTGAAGTGCTTCAGGATTGCACATTTCTACACCAGATGAATTGCAGATACAGGCCACTGGACATGGATATGAGCCATCAACAAACTTCAGCAGATCGGCAGCGGGAAGAATGTTCTTCATTTGATTGCTCCAGATAATGAAATTTGTATTATCTAGTTTCACAGTCACAAGAGAACTCAGATTAGAGACTAGCATGTTGAGATTCGAAGAGATTGTAGTTGAAGACGATGTTGAAGATGATGGAATCGTCATTGGAGATGACGCCATTAGAGAGATGCTCGTTGGAGCTTTACTGCTCTGATACCATGAAGAATTGTTGAGTTTGAATATATTTTCATAATATCCTCTGCTTACTTACAATGATATATATATACGTATCAGATACAATGCTAACAATCCTAACTAACTAACCACCTCTAACTAACTCTGTTATAACTAACCACTTCTAACTAACTCTGTTACAGCATATGATCATATGTGACATAGTGCACTATATACTAAACTACGACTCCATTGTGATTTGCTGGATTATGAGCTGCTACAGATGGACTGTGATTATGAGCTGCTAGATTATGGGCTGCTGCAGATGCAGGATTATGAGCTGCTGCAGATGGTTCGCTATCAGAGCTGACGGGTAACTCAATCCTCGACATAGCCAGCGAAGTGACAAACATGAAAGAATTAAGATCACAAACTCTTCTATATAGACACAATTCAAGTTAGATTCGCATCTAAAATTCATAACCTCACTGAAATAAAAGATCGAATATAATTACAATTAAAAGAAATTTTATCAAATAAAATTACTAATAAGAATAAAAACCTAACACATACACTTGTTCATGTACTGTTATAGCTTTGAAAATTTGTTTGTAGAATGCAAAGAACAGGGGAGTAAGGACTTAACAGCGCCATTTTGATGTAACAGCACCATCCGCAAGTTGGTGTCGCGTCTCAAAATCCAAATGAGATGGGCAACGTGCAAGCATCCACATATTTTTTTCCTACAAGTCCAATGCTGACATAAGCTCTTACGTTACTAACATTAAAACCGAGCATAAAATGGTAGGTGAGATTAGTAAGTGATAAAAATGTTAGGTACGATCATTTTAACAAGTAAAAGTCAAATTGAGATACCCATTTCAATATGTTTAAAACAATCAAATAATTGTCCCAAACATAGACACTCATCAGTATAAATCCAAAATAGCCAATCCAACCACCAATCCCGGCTGCAATGGCATTTTACAAGCATCAGCTACACTTCGTTTTAGTACCTCTAATGGCCCCAGGCCACTTCATTCCCATGATTGACATGGCCAAATTATTGGCACAACACGGTGTGAACGTCACTGTCGTCACCACTCCTATCATTGCCTCCAGATTCAACCCAATCATCAACCGTGCCATCGAATCTGGACTCCCCCTCCGCCTTCTCCCACTCCGGTTCCCCTCCGTAGAGGCCGGCCTACCAGAGGGGTGCGAAACTGTAGACAATGTTCGTTCTGTAGTCCTAATGAAGAATTTCTATGACGCAATCGACATGTTGCAAGAACCGTTTGAGCAATTGTTTGAAGAGCTCAAGCCATGTCCATGTTGCATAATAGCTGATAAACATATTGCATGGGTAGCCGACACCGCTCGCAAGTTTCAGATTCCGAGAATTATTTTTGACGGAATGAGTTGCCTCACTCTTTTATGCTCACACAATTTACAAATTTCCAAAGTTCATGAGAGTCTATCCGAGTCAGAGCCATTCGACCTTCCTGGCTTGCCTGATAGAATTGAGGTAACTAAAGCTCTGCTGCGTATGTTATTCAATGTGGGTTCATCAGTACAACAAAAATTCATGGAACGAGCACGAGCTGCCGAAGTCGGAGCATATGGGGTGGTGATTAACAGTTTCGAAGAGCTAGAACCGAGGTACGTCGATGAGATTCGAAAGGCAAAAGGAGACAAAGTTTGGTGCATTGGACCGCTATCACTGTGCAACAAAGATAACTTGGACAAGGCTCAGAGAGGAAACAAGGCTGTCATCGATGAAAACCAGTGTTTGATGTGGCTCGATGAACAAGAGTCAGGCTCTGTGGTTTATGTGTGCCTGGGTAGCTTGGGTCGCCTCACACCTCCTCAGTTAATCGAGCTTGCTTTAGGATTGGAAGGGACGAAACGCCCGTTTGTGTGGGTTATAAGAGGCGGAGGAAATGAGGGAGAGATAGAGAACTGGGTGGAAGAAGATGGATTTGAGGAAAGAACGAAAGGGAGAGGGCTTCTGATCCGAGGCTGGGCACCGCAATTACTCATATTGTCGCACTGGGCTGTGGGGGCATTTTTGACACACTGCGGGTGGAACTCGACACTGGAAGGGGTGTGTGCTGGTGTGCCGCTGATAACTTGGCCGATGTTTGCCGAGCAATTTTTGAATGAGAAGTTGGTTGTTCAAATTTTGGAGACTGGAGTGAGCGTTGGGGCTGAGAAGGTTGGGAACATATTTGGGGAAGATAAGTGTAAGAAGTTGGTAGAGAGAGAGACAGTTGAGGAAGTTGTGGAGAAAGTAATGGATGAAGGAATTGAAGGAGAGGAGAGAAGGAAAAGGGCAAAAGTACTTGGGGAGATAGCAAAAAGGGTAATTGAAGAAGGGGGTTCTTCCTACTTAAATATGAAATTGTTAATTGAAGATGTCATGAAACAAGTTAACCAGAAGGAATCAATGCAAGAACATGGTGGCTCATAAAAAAGGTCAGATTCTCTCCATACCATGAAAATTGTCACCAAAACACAATTAAGTGGGCATCTCACTCAAAAAGAAAACAAAAAAACAAAAACAAAAAACAAAAAACAAAACAAAAATTAAAAAACTTGGTGACACTTTTCCAGACAACATTTTCATTCTTACTAATTTTTCTCCAACAAAATTTAAGTTGGTGGCTAAGAGAAGACGATAAATTGACCGTTTTTGTTGTCTAGTATATATAGTTTAAGGGAAAATGCTAATTTTTTATTTATTTATTTTTTTAAACTTATTTTTTCACTTATAAATATATGTGAATGAGTCCTACGTTTATTTATCAATGCAAGTCCCACTGTCTAGTATTTATAAGTGAACAATAGAATCAAAAAGAAATTATGTAGCATTTGCTTCCCTTACAAAATAACATATTCCCAATATTTTCTTTTTCTTTCTTTCTTTCTTTTTTTTTTTTTTTTTTTGGAACTCAAATCTTTTTGAAGATCAGTAAGTGTAAAAGAGTGTTATTAATAAATTTTTATTTTAAAGGGTTAAATATAATGGTTGAATTTTTTTTAATGGTTTTCTTGTAATAATTTTGTTACATTTTTTTTTTTATCATAGTAGGACCCATGATAAGCCCTTTAAGTTTGGAAAGCACCCTCTAGTTCAGTGTAGTACAACGGAGAGTTGTATGTGAAGCTTGAGTAACCAGCTTAGGGTTTGATAGAATATCATCCCCTATTTATAAATGAAGATTAGGGTTTACAAGATGAGACAATTACAAGTCGAGTCCTGAGGGCATAGAATAATTACAAACCAAAAAAGCTCAGATAATAATATAATATGCTAACACTCTCTCTCAAGCTGGTGTGAAGATATCTCTCATGCCCAGCTTGCCTAATATGTCATGAAATGGTTTATTCCCAACCCCCTTGGTGAGAATGTCAGCAAGTTGTTCACCAGACTGGACAAAATGAGTACAAGTGGTACCACTAGTGAGTTTCTCCTTAATGAAGTGGCGATCAATCTCAACATGTTTTGTTCTGTCATGTTGAACTGGATTGTGAGCGATGTTGATGGCGGCGTTATTATCACAGTATAACCGCATGGAGTCTATCTGATCAATACCTAGATCACTCAACAATAACATGATCCATAAAAGTTCACATACACCTTGTGCCATAGCTCTAAACTAAGCTTCTGCACTTGACCTGGCAACCACATTTTGTTTCTAACTCCTCCAAGTAACTAGGTTGCCTCCAACAAAGGTGCAATACCCTGAAGTCGATCTCCTATCAGTTACTGATCCAACCCAGTCAGCATCTGTATAGGCTTCCACACGAAGATAATCATATTTTGAAAAATAAAGACCCTTACCAGGAGCAGACTTCAAGTACCTCAAGATTCTCATGACAGCCTCAAAGTGAATCTGATGAGGAGCATGCATAAACTGACTAACCACACTGACAGCAACAGTAATATCAGGACGGGAGTGAGATAGGTAAATGAGCTTACCCACTAATCGCTGATAGCTCCCCCTATCAACAGCTTCTCCTCCTTCATCATCCCCAATTTCTGATTGGGTTCCAGTGGAGTGGCACATGCCTTGCAGCCAAGCATCCCAGTTTCCTTCAACAGGTCAAGCACATATTTTCTCTGTGAGATAAATATCCCATCCTTAGAGCGAGCAACTTCAATTCCCAGAAAATACTTCAAGCTTCCCAAGTCTTTGATTTCAAACTCATTAGCTAAATATTTCTTCAACAGAGGTATTTCCCACTATCATTGCCTGTAAGAACTATGTCATCTACATAAACAATAAGTGTTGTAGTCTTACCATGTGAGGAATGTTTCACAAACAAGGTGTGATCTGCCTGACTCTGTTTGAAGCCATATTTAAACATAGCCTGAGTGAATCTCTCAAACCAAGCCCTTGGAGACTGTTTGAGACCATATAATGACTTCCGAAGCTTGCATACTTTGCCTTCTGTCTGATGATCCTCAAAACCAGGAGGAATGTCCATATATACCTCTTCTTCGAGGTCACCATGGAGAAAGGCATTCTTGACATCAAACTGATAAAGCGGCCAATCTAGATTAGCTGCTAGAGAGAGAAGTACTCTGACTGAATTCATCTTAGCCACGGGTGCGAAGGTCTCCTGATAATCAATGCCATATGTCTGAGTAAACCCTTTTGCCACAAGTCTTGCCTTGTAACGCTCAATAGACCCATCTGCTTTGTGTTTCACAGTATATACCCATTTACATCCCACAGGTCGTTTGCCCGTAGGTAACTCAGTCAATTCCCAAGTGCCATTCTTCCTAAGTGCTTTCATTTCCTCAATCATGGCTAGTTTCCACTCAGAGGTAGCAAGAGCATCCTGAAAATGGTTAGGAATGCTAACAGAGGAAATATTGGACACAAACGCTCTATATGAGGATGACAAATGAGAGTAGGACACAAACTGTGAGATAGGATGTTGAGTACAAGATCTCACACCCTTCCTCTTGGCAATAGGAACATCAAGATCAATGGACTCAAGAGATTCAAAGTTACCTAGACTCTCATCAGAAGCAGGAGATGGCAGTGGAGGAGCAGAAGTGGTCCCTTGTATCCAGTTAACTTGTTGTCTGTCTATGTCCCGGACATAAACATGCCCGTCCTTATCCTTGGTGACATTGGGTTCTATAGTCCCAGTAGAAGAGGGTGGTGCAAGAACAACTGGTTCCACCATAGGAAGCACAGTAGAAGAGGGTGGTGCAAGAACAACTGGGTCCACCATAGGAAGCACAGGACTCACTTCACACCAAGGCTCCCCCGAAATGAGGACGGTGACACCGGAGAGGACAAGAAATAGGACTGGGACTCAAAGAAAGTAACATCCATGGACACAAACCACTTACGAGAAGAAGGGTGGTAACATTTATACCCTTTTTGAGTAGGAGAGTAACCAAGGAAAACACACTTGAGGGAGCGAGGGTCCAACTTACCACGAGAAGGAGAGTGATTATGAACAAAACAGACACAACCAAAAAATTTTGGGAGGAATAGAAAACAAGGACTGAGAACCTAGGAGGACGTGAAGAGGAGCTTGTTTTTGCAAGACCTGGGTAGGGAGACGATTAATAAGATGGGCAGCGGTGAGAACAGCGTCGCCCCAATAGGGCCGAGGCACACTCATAGAAAAACACATGCACCGAGCCATGTCAAGAAGATGCCGATTCTTGCGTTCCGCCACCCCATTTTGTTGAGGGGTATTGGTGCAAGAGGTCTGATGGATAATGCCATGAGAAGAGAAATATTGTCCTAACCCAGAATCTATGTATTCCCCGCCATTATCAGAACGAAATAGTTTGACAGTGGCCCCAAACTGAGTACAAATCATCTTATGAAAATTGCGAAACACAGAAAAACCTCACTCTTATCTTTCATGAGATACACCCAAGTAGCACGAGAAAAATCATCAATAAATGTAACAAACCATCGATGACCTTTCACAGACATAACACGAGAGGGACCCCAAACATCAGAATGTATTAATGAAAAAGGAACTAAACTTTTATTCAAACTGGGAGCAAAAGAAGCTCTGTGTTGTTTTCCAAGTTGACAAGACTCACAAAGAAAGTCAGACACATGATGATTTGCGAAACCAGATGGAAATAAATGCTTAAGTAAATAAAAGGAAGGATGCCCAAGACGCCGATGCCACAGCCATAAATCAGCGGGTTAGTAGAAGACGTGGTGGAAGAATAAGCAAGTTTGTCCGGTTGATCCAGGAAGTAGAGACCATTTTCTGCACTACCACTGCCAATCGTCCTCCTCGTGACAAAGTCCTGAAAAAGACAATGATCAGGAAAAAACGTCAAACTACAATTCAAATCCTGGGTAAGACGATTCAAGGATAACAGATTAACAGAAAAATTGGGAACATGGAGAACAGAAGATAGATGTATGGTAGGAGTGACTTGGACTAAACCTTTTCCAGAAATGGAAGAAACAGTACCATCTGCAATCCTAACTTTGTCCTGACCTGAAGAGGGCTTATAGACAGAGAAAAGATCAGAGGAGCCAGACATATGATCGGAGGCACCGGAATCAATAATCCAAGGCAAAGACTTATGACACAGGAAAACACAAGGAGAAGAGGCTAAGTTACCTGAGCGGGCAAAGGACGAGGAAGCTGTACTGAGAGCAGTAGAAGACCGGCGGTCCAACAATTGGCGCAAAGCATCCTCCAGCTCAGTATCAGAAGCTTGGCCAACAGAAGCAGAATTAGAATCAAGTGTATCAACGGCACTAGACTGATGAGCCCGGAATAGGAACCACGTCCTCTAGACTGGCCTGACCGACCTCCTCGAGAACCAGACCGATCACCTCGACCCCCGGATGGAGTCCCATGAAGCTTCCAACACGTCTCACGAGTATGCCGCGGCTTCTTGCAATAATCACAGAATACAGACTCCTTAGCAGCAGACGGAGGGATGGGAGTCAGGCTGAGGCCATCTCGAGGAGTAGACAGTAATGCTGAGCGGTCAGTAGAGACAGGGGACATCATAGCAGACCGGCGACTCTCCTCATTCTGTACATAGGCAAATGCCTCCTGAAGTGAAGGAAGAGTGTCCATACCCAGAACTCGACCCCTAACTGGATCATACTCCACATTTAGGCCTGCCAGAAATTTAAAGACCCGTTCCCGTGCGATGAACTTCTTGTACCCGACAGAATCAGCAGGGCAAACGGGCTTATAGTCTTCCAAGTGGTCAAGGCGTTTCCAGCCGTTGGTGAGGAAAGTGAAATACTGAAGAACAGTCTGCTCCCCCTGAAGTGAGCTCTCAATAGAGCGGCGCAACTCAAATGCCTGTGAGAAATTCCCTTTGCGGGAATAGGTGGCAGCCACAGCATCCCAAACATCCTGGGCAGTCTCCATAGACAAGTAGCCCTCACCAATTTCAGGAACCATCGAATGAATAAGCCAACCCATAATCAAAGAGTTGGTAATCTCCCATTGGTCATAACCCGAGTCAGTGGTACTAGGTGCCTGTATCCTGCCATCAACATACCCCATCTTCCCTCGGCTCTTCAAAAATATAGTCAAACTTTGAGACCATGCTAGGTAGTTCTGACCATTAAATAGAGAGGTGGTGATTTTCAAACTAGGGTTGGGGTTCTCAGTCATGGTAGTAGGTATAATGAGACTCTCACTCCTCGTGTTGAGAAGTAGGGGACACACTGGTGGAATCTGCCATGGATACGATACTACCGAACCCGCAACAAAACTAGTGGCAATCACAAACCCAGAAGGTGGTGGTAAAAGAATAGGCACAATGACCACTATAAGGCATAACAAAATTAAGAAACCATAAAGTTTTTCTTTCCCTTTTTTTTTTTTTGAGTAATTATTTATTTATTTATATATGTATGGTACGATACGCATATAGGTTGTTTATTTATACATGTGTATACACGACATATATACCAAACAGAGATGAGGTATGTTGTATACCAGAGATGAAGTATACAGACGACAAGATGAAGGAGATCGACGATGTGAGGAAGACGAGCTGAGGAGATCGACTGAGGAAGGCGCTAACGAGAGATCGACTTACGAGCTGACGAACGAAGATGAAGGTGACTGAGTGACGACGGCGACTGAAGTGATGAAGACGAAGGCGGCTGATGAGATCGAAGACTAAGGAAGGCGGTTGACGAGATCGACGATCTGAAGATCGACGCAGCAAATGATCCACCCAGGTAAGCTTCGAACCCTAGAGTGTCGTTGGTGTAGAGGTCTACCAACGACAGTGAGCCGAAACCCTAGAGGTTCTGCTCTGATACCATGAAGCTTGAGTAACCAGCTTAGGGTTTGATAGAATATCATTCCCTATTTATAAATGAAGATTAGGGTTTACAAGATGAGATAATTACAAGTCGAGCCCTGAGGGCATAGAATAATTACAAACCAAAAAGCTCAGATAATAATATAATATGCTAACAGTATGTTGTGTTTGGAAAGTATGAATTGCTTCCTGAAAGAAATATATTGATTCTCTTCTAATTTGGTTAGACCATAGGTACGATGATTTTACTTCATGAGCGAGGTCTTTGGTTCAAGTCATGGATGGCTCAACTGAGCCAAGGAAGAATAGAAGAAGCATCTAACTCCTTCATGTGTGTTCTACTTGGCTTGACAGAAGCCCAACCCTTTTTATTTTATAACCATAATGCATGGGTTGAAAGAGGGTAACTATTTGGTACTCTTAAAGGATCATGTAGCGTTGTTTATGAGGTTGTACAAACCAATCTTGTTGTTGTAATGTTCTCAATTTCATAAGACCTGATTTGTCAAATATAAACCATCTTCACCATTAATTCTCATTAATCAGTGGAATTATACATGTGGATAAATTAACTCAACATGGATCAATGGTTGCTCTCATAATAAATCTCCATTTCATTGTGTTTCATTGAAATGTTTTATCTCAAGATTTACAAAATATGATTACATGATGTTATACATTCACAACTCTAAAATTTCAATCTATAACATGTAATGTATAAGATATGAAACTAAATAATATCCAATTATAGCCCGAAATGCTTACAAATTCCAAGGGCCTTGCCCAATTACAACAAATGTGGGTTTTAACCCAAATACATATAAGACCTTAGCTTTTACACAAAAGAAACAAAATGAGCTTCAAGTTCCAAAATCCTCCACGTCTTCATCTCGGCGAAGGCACACCATCAACACTTGAAAATGGTTTCCACATAGGGATGAACATATAATCTAATAGAGATAATCTTAACAAAGTACATGTGTTTTAATATTATCATGATCATGAAATACAATGATGTGTCATGCTGAAAATAGATATTTTGTTTTCTAAAAGATCATGCCATGCACTTTCCAAAATTATAAACGATTCAACAATTTTTATTTTATCAAAACATTGGGCAGTAAGTACAACACTAGAAATCCCTAAGTACGTGTCTGCTAGTAGTTTAAAGCACTACCAAATACCTCACTTTATCGGCTATTAACCAGAAGGAAATTAGAACCTACTCTACTCGTGTTTTAGGACTTTCACTGTGGACCCCAAGCCAACTTAATTCTCAAATCATATCTACACACTTAACCATATTTACCAAGGTATTATCCCATTTGCCAACATTTTTCAGAGGTTCTAAAAAAACCAATTGTAATGCATTTCTCAAAATGCGATAGGAAGTAAAATCAAGAAATCATTAGTATGC